>CAMGYJ010000008.1:29849745-30193889 GCA_946122785.1 Linum tenue
CCCCGGCAACGGCGCCAAAAACTTGACTCACTCCTACTGTCACTCTAGAAAATGGCCAAGTGCAACCACTTCCTAAAGCGTAGTATAGCGGGTTTGGGTTTTATTGTCAACTCGGGTCCTAGATGTGATGACTACTCGGTGAATTCTCGTTATTTAGCGGTGAACTTTTAGTGCAACTCAAGCAAACAAAACACAAAGCAAGTAAACGGTTGTTGTCAAGTCAAGAGAGGTCACCCGGATATGGTTCCCTCTAGACTGCAGTTAAGTCGGATTGCAATGTACCAAGTTCAGTTTTCATGAAAGTTATACTGCGGAAGGTTCTCAATTAGCCTGAAGTCTCGACTAAAGGTCTCCAGACCCTCTCAATCTGAGTCTCTAGCGGGCGACTAACCTCCACCGGAGTAAACAGATTGAGGCCCTAATGAACCAAACCTCCACTACCGAATTAACTTCGGTACAGAATAGCGAATTGGGTCCTCGACTAAAGTCACCAATTCGCCACCTTCGATTAAGGGTACTCTATCAACCTAGGCAGATATTCTCATTCCAGGTCAAAGCAGAAACAACAGGAATTTGATCAGGATTCAAGTCATTCAATCATTCAAACCTCAATCGAATATAATCAATTCACAAACTCTGTACTTGGGTTCATACAATCAGACCTAGCATACAAATCTAGGGTTCCCCATACCCAGATGAATGGGGAAACTACTCCATAGAGAAAGAAGCAAAAGCAGATTCAGACGCGGAAATCATACTGTGAAGATGGATTTCTGCTCCTGGACGTTTAATCGCACTTCTCCAAGCTCAAGCCGGGCTCCAATGGTGTTGAAGATCGATCTATGGTGCTTGGGAACTCTGGTTCGTCGCTTTCTCTCTCTAGGTATCGCTTTCTCTCTCAAAAACTCGGAACCCTCTGAAAATTGGCCTTCTTTTCCTTTTATCAGCTGCCATCGCGATACCCGGTCTAAATACCCGGTCGGGTATTTCAGGGTTCGACCGGGTATTCATAAAACGCGCTGTTCCACTAAGAGGAAAAATCCCCGGTCTATCCTCATAATCCCCGACCGGGGATTTAAGGCCATCGCCCAGGCCCCCTTCTGCTTCTCACGGGTGCCCGAAGGGAAAAATACCCGGTCAAGTCCAGAATATACCCGGTCGGGTATTTCTGCCTTTGGCCGGGTATTCTGGTCCAACAGTCTCCTTTTTCCCAACTTCGCTCCTTTCGACCCGGAACTCGTTCCTTTGCCTCGATTCCAACGCCGGGACCTGAAATATGACATAAACACACAACCTAGCGTGAAATCGGCTTAAAACACGAGATTCCTCATCACAAACGGCTTCAGAATAGGGGTGAAAACATGTATAATTATCGGTCTATCACTGAGCGACAGGCTTTCCTACGGGACAGGATACAATAACAACACTGAATGTGTTGTTATAATAACAACAGGGGTAAAAGGGTCACATTGACCCAAAATTAATAAAATATAATTTTAATTAATTCACTCTGTCGGCTCATGCGCTCTCTTCCTCTCCAACAAAAATTGCTCCCAGTTCCATATCTATATTCCATTCTCCGGCGACGGTTGTCTTTGTTCTTGACGACAAAATCTCGGTCTCTTGTCTTTCGCCGACGGGATGGCAGAGACCAACCCACTTTGATCCTTCCTCCACCCATCGCCATTCTTCCTCAACACAAGAGACGGCGACAGACTCTGAGAAAATTGGCCCGGTCACCGAGGATATCGAGGCTAGAGGGACTCCTCCCAGATCGGCGATTCTTGCTCCCCAGCTGCTCTGCCCCAACTCGTTTCTCTCTGGCTCTCCTCGTCCTACAGCTCTGTCGCTCTTTTCCCCTCCTAGAGCTTCACAACAATGGCAGCATCGGCTTCGTTGAGATTCGCTGCGTCCGGTCATCGAGGATATCGAGACTAGAGGGACTCCTCCCAGATCGGCGATTCTCGCTCTCCTGCTGCTCTACCCCAACTCGTTTCTCTCTGGCTCTCCTCGTCCTACAGCTCCGTCGCTCTTTTCCCCTCTTAGAGCTTCACAACCATGGCAGCATCGGCTGCTGACGACTTCGTTGAGATTCGCTGCTGCCCCGCTGCGACTCGTTTTTCCCCGGTTCTAAATCTCATGCAACTCCATCGCTCTTCCCCCTCCTAGAGATTCGCGAACATGGTGATCGCTGCGGAAGAGTTTGTCAAGAGATTATTCATTCTGAAGGCCTTGTTGTCATTGTACTGGATCGTTCCCAAGCTCTCCATACCATGACCTTAGTGCTCCGATTGCTTTTCTCTATCGTCACTTTCGTTCATTAGTACGTCTCCAGTCCAATTGTTAATTCTTGATATGAATTGAGTGGACAATGGAGAGTTTAATTGATATGATTTCAATAGCCTGTTATGTCGATTTGTAATTGTTTAGCTCCAGGAGAAGAGCTATTTGTCAAGTTTGTTTCCAATTTGTTTCTGATAAATCAAACCACACATAAATTATAAGTACACCAAAAATATAATTAAATTAAATTAAACTTCCCCACACTTAATTAGGTAAGTTTACCCTTACACACCAGAAACTTCATAAAACAAACTACAAACAGGGTAAAACAAACCATAAAAAAGCATACCAAAAACCTTCCAATGCATGCCACAAATTCCCTAAAACAAACCAGAAACACCACAAACCAAACCACAAATATTTTGAAAGCACACCATAAAACTCATAACGCAAACCATAAACACCGTAAAGCAAACCACAAAAACAAACCAGAAACGTTCTAATGCAGACCAAAAATATATTAAAACAAACCAGAAACCTCACAAAGCAAACCATAAAATTTTCAAAAACACACCAGAAACCTCATAATGCAAACCACAAACACGTTAAAGCAAACCACAAAAACAAACCAGAAACCTCCTAATGCATACCACAAATCTCCTCAAACAAACCACAAACCCCTCAATGCAAACCACAAAATTTTTGAAAGCAAACCAGAAACTTCTCAATGCAAACCACAAACACGATAAAGCAAACCAGAAACTTTTCAATGCAAACCACAAACGCGATAAAACAAACCACAAAAGTCATACAAAAATGTGAGAAACCAAACCATAAATCTCACAATGAAGACCATAACATCCGGTGGTCGTTGACCGTTGACCGGTCAACAAAGTTCGTTGACCGAACTCCGATGACTGTCAGTTACCGGATTCCGACGCCGATAGGCATATTCCGGCCCCGATGACTAGATTCCGACGCCGGTAAGCATATTCCGGCGACCGTGACATATTCCGATGAGAAAATAGCATATTCCGGCGACGAAAAGCATATTCAGGTGATCGTCGACCAAATTCCGGCGACCAAATTTTTTGACAGAAAATAATTTTTTTTTCATAATGACAATTATACCCCTGCTTTGATTTTACACTAGGTCAACTCAACTAATAAAAAGTCATAACAACAAAAGGAGTGTTGTTATAGTATCTAGTTCCGTTTCCTACTACCACCTTCGCCACAACATGCCTAAAAGCCTCGCCTTTAACGTCCGTCGATTCACCTTCTTCGATAATAGAGTCCTCTGTTTCGAACCCTCCGTCATCATCGTCGACGATGCTATTCCCGTCAGAGAAGTCGCTAATGTTGGAGTCGAAATTCGCAGTAACCGGAGCCCTGTTGCGGAAGGAGCCAACATTCACCAACAACAAAGAAGATGGACCAGCACAAGCAGTAGAGGTCCCCTATTTTGCCATATTTGAATCAAGTTTCTTGTCACGTTAGGTGACAAGAACATCTAATTCACGCATTTTTCATTTATTCACGCCATATTTGTGTTATTCACGCCATATTGACGTTATTCACATAAGAGTGTTGCTTATTCACCCAAGCAAAATTGTTTAGTCACGCAACCTGGTGTTATTCACGCATATTGTTATTTATTCACGTCATTGTAAAATTAAATTTTAGACGTTAAAATATATCAAAATAGATGTCATTGTGTAGATTATGATCAATGCAACATATTTTTACAGACTAATTGAGAATCCAAATTTAATTCAATAAAATATAGCCAATACAAATTATTAGGGGGGAAAGTCGAAATTTTCATTTACGTGAATAACTTACACTCTTACGTGAATAAACATAGTATTACGTGAATACACACCAAATGGCGTGAATGAGCACAAAAATACGTGAATAAAATTGGCATTAGGTGTTTTGTCACCTAACGTGCCAAGAGATGTTTTCCTCTTTTTTTTTTTGTTTTAGTTTTTTTTTATTTTAATGATAGGGTAGCTCATAGACTAGATAGAAAAGCCCTATTCTTGTTTCTTACGAGTTGTAATAGCTTTAATTTTAGAGCTTGGCTCAAATCGGAGTCTGAATATTTGTAACTTGGTGTTCTTGTTAATACAAGTAATCTTTTCGTCAAATTTTTTTAATGATTTGAAAATATTAAAGAATTAAATTTATTTTTTATTAATTTTAAATTTCCACGTCAGATATTTAACCGCCAAATGTTAAGATTGACTGTCACATCTGATAAAATTAACAAAGAGTGATTAAACGTGAACCGTTTTACTAATTCAAGTAACCAAAATTGATATTAATTTTTCTAGTGGCTAAACATGACACGTATTTAATAAACCCAGTACCAAACTTTGCATTTGCCCTTTTTAAGAATGATTGATTGATAAGTCTTGTGTTCTAATATCGATAGCCTTATTTGATCAACACATGATATTTAGATTTGTATAAATTTCATGCTCATACAAGTTAGCTTTCTTTTAAAGGGGTTGCTAGTTATTGATATTAAATGATTGCTTAGAAAGAACACCATTTGAAGTGAACGACTTACTAAATCGTCGAGTTATTGATACTAAATGATTCTTGACAAAGAACATCATTGGAAAGCGAACGACTAACTAAATCATGACTGATAGTTTGATATAAGTGGCATAATTGAATCTCTCTCAACAACTCAAATTATTGATACTAAATGGTTCTTAACAAAGAACATCATTCAAAAGTGAACGACTACCTAAACCATGATAATTGTTTGGTACACAAAGAGATATATTTTTGATAGTTTCAAATACTAATGTATTTTTATTTATAAAAATTTCATATATATATATATATATATCATAAATATTTAAAATTTTAATAAAAATGGACCCACTTTGGACGAAATCCAGATTACGCCTGTGCTGGTGACACAATTATGCATGCTTGCATGAGTTCAACGCTTGATATAGTAGATCATCAAGCCATATACCATTGTTATGGTTCATAGAGGCCCTAAATAGCCAATGTGATATCTTTTTTACTTTATTGTTTTATTGGTTAGTTAATAGCATGAAGCGAAAACACGCATTAGCTAGTTGTAGTTCCTCTGGCATGAGGTAAAAGCTCGATTTGGAATGCTGTTGTGGAAGGATAGAGTATCATAGTAGAAGATGCATGCAGTGGCGTATACAGGAATTTAGCTAAGGTGGGTCATGCATAAAATTTAGCAATGCTTATGTTTGGCACGACTTTTAAAATTATTTTTCGGATTCAAAAGCTGAAGTAGGGCCAAACACCTTTAAAAGCTCTGCTTTTGAAAAGTCAAAAAACGCTTTTGTATAACATAAAAGTAGAAACTCCAATTTGAAACTCCTGCGAAAATTCGTTTTCAAAATACAAAATTATTCTTACTATATTTTAATTTTATTTCAGAAAATATAATTTTCTTTTATTTATATCATTTTAAAAGTAAAATAAATTATAAAATTATATTATTTAATATAAAAGAAATCTAACAAGATCCATTTTGACTACTTTTTATTGATTAGAATTTTTATTCATAGTTTATATTATAATTCCTTTTTAGTGATTTTACACAACTTCTCCTATTAAAAAACACTTCTAATAGTTTTTCTTAGAAACTTCTAATAGTTTTTCAGGCACACACTTCTAATAGTTTTTTTAGAAACTTCTAAAATTACTTTTCTAAAAGCTCTAGCCAGAAGCTGTTTTTGCAAAAGTTACAGTAGGGCCAAACTAGCCTAATATATAGATGGTAAACGTAGCGTATGTGTGGCGTCTAATAGACGTCTGCATTCACACAATGTATTTGATATATTTCGACGAATCAAGTCCATTGATAATTATTGTTTAAATTAAATAATTAAATAATCGAATGGTTTGGGATAGAGAATTAGGTACTAGCCAGGGCTGCAAACGAGCCGAGTCGAGTCGAGTTTTTGCTGAGCTTGAGCTCGGCTCGTTTATAAATTTTTTAGCTTGAGCTCGGCTCGAACTCGAAATTTCATCATCCAGCTCGAGCTCGAGCTCGACTCGATTAAAAATAATCCAGCTCGATAAAACTCGGTAAATGCTCATTAACACAGCTTGTCAAGCTGAGTACAAGCTCGGCTCAAGATAAGCTCGATTTGAAATCAAGCTAGCTCACGAGCTTATCAAGTCGAGCATGGCCTAGCTCAAGCTTGGCTCGTTTACTAACGAGCTAGCTCGCGAGCCGGCTTGTTAAACAACGAGTCGAGTGTCGAAAGAGTTTTTTCCGATTCGAACGCCGAGTTGCTCGCGAGCAGCTTGGCTCATTTGCAGCCCTAGTACTAGGTTTCACCCATTAGATGTAATGTATAGTATCATGTCTCAAACTTCAATTAATTCATAGTCTAAATAGCAAAACTCGATGGACGTACGATAAGATTATGGTATATGAGGCATACCCTAACCTGAACTATATATATTTAAGATGGGGTTAATTGCATGGTTGGTCACTGAGATTACAAAAAACGTTCAAGTTTGGTCACTCGAAATATTTAAATCCATTGGTGTTACTTCAGTTTACTGAAACCGTTCATGTTTGGTCACTCTCCGTCCAACTCCGTTAAGTTTGGCTGATGTGGCAGTCAACTCTCAAAGTTGACCGTTAAATTAGTGACGTGGCAATTAAAAAATAATAAATAAAATAAAATTTAATCTATTTTAATGTCCAACTCATTTTTACCATAAAAAAATACAAAAATTATTATAATTGCCAAATTAAAGGGGCGCTTCCTCCACCGCGCTCTTGTTCGGGAGCGTCACCGCCGCGTCGGAATCGAACGGCTTCCGATCGTTGTCTTCGTCTTCTGCCGCTCCGCGGCCTTCGCACCTCTGGCGAAGGGCGCTGAAGAAGTAGTACCCGACCCGCTGGATCGGGTTTCCGGTCTGGGAAGCCAGTCGGTTGCAGAGGCGGAGGAGGACGGCGACGCGATCGAATTTCCCCTTCCTGACTTTCTCCGCGCAATCGAGGAGGTACACCATGAGCTCCACGTCCTTGGCTTCTTCCCGACTACTTCTGCAGCGCCCTTCGCCAGAGGATCGGAAGCCGTTCGATTCAGACGCGGCGGTGACGCTCCCGAACAAGAGCGCGGAGGAAGCGCCCCTTCAATTTGGCAATTATAATAATTTTTTTTATTTTTTATGGTAAAAATGAGTTGGGCATTAAAATAAATTTTATTTTATTTTATTTATTATTTTTTAATTGTCACGTCACTAAGTTAACGGTCAACTTTGAGAGTTGACTGCCACATCAGCCAAACTTAACGGAGTTGGACGGAGAGTGACCAAACGTGAAGGGTTTCAGTAAATTGAAGTACCACCAATGGATTTAAATATTTCGAGTGACCAAACTTGAACGTTTTTTGTAATCTCAGTGACCAACCATGCAATTAACCCTTTAAGATGACTTTTACATTGCACTCATGATCGGCAACGATTGAACTAGTTTCAACCGGACTGCCTACCATCTGGCATGACATGTGACAACCATGGTCTTGTGTAACTTTCTTGGTGCTTTATGTTTTCATCGACGTTAAAATGTTAGTAGTGTTCACTTTTTACTCCTTGTTTATTGTTGTCTAGCAATAGCATGTTTGCTTTTGTATACATTGCATTTAGAGTTTAGATGTCCTATATAGCCGTATCTTAATTTTGGACATGCTACTTAAATCTACAGATTGAAAATAAATAGTGGGATCACTAGACCTAAGTACCTAACTCTCATTTATGCAATTGTAAATTTTGTATTTACAAATATATTAGGTTTAATTAGTAATGTAAGATAAGGTGAATGAGATGATGTTAGTAAATGGTGTATGATTCACGATTGAGTCTCTTTCAACAACTCGAGTTATTGGGATCAACTGGTTTTTGACATGGTATTAGAGTCTTCTGTGACCGAAAGGTCTCCTGTTTGAATCCTGATGACCCCATATGTTCTTTTAATCACATTGTGTTCGAACCTGTGCAAACTTCAAGCTCATATATGGTGGCTTTCGTTTGAGGAGATGTGTTAGTAAATGGTATATGATTCACAATTGAACCTTTACCAATAACTCGAGTTATTGGGATCAACTGCTTCTTGACAACTGATTTATAACTTGAAGATCCCAGGTCTCCTTTCTCCCTTCCCTTCCCTCCACCCCTCAAGTGGCACTTGTTATAGACAGCTTTTGATAAATAAAAAAAGTTATAAGATAAGTTATATGTTTAGATTCTAAGTCGTTGGTAATTAGCCTAAATGGTTGGTAACATTTGACATCCATACAAAAAGGTTCCAAATGTTGAATTTTGCACAATCATGTTATATGAGTTCAAATTTCTAACAAAATTACCATTTGCATTTATCTCCTCCCAAAATTATATTCAATTTGCCCCATCAACTTTCTGGTTCATAAAAATATAAATAATACATCTAACTCAAATTAAACACCAGACTCTTACGCTACAAACATATGCAAGTCTCCCCTTTAGATCAAATACTAGGAAATTCTCGCGCTTTGCTGCTGCCCTTATGCCTTATGGAAAGTAGCCTTATGGAAAGTAGTACTCCCCCAGTCTAATTATCCTATTTGCAAGCAATGAAAATTATCCAAAAAGTTAAGTCAATAGCTGTAACAGGAACGGTTAAGGTCAGTAACTCTATGGTCAGTAGTCATGAGTAATCTGTCTATATCAGCATAACATTAGTATCCTCTTTCTTTTGGAAAGTCTTTTATCTATTTCTCTTTAATCTTTAACGGACGATTTCTCTCTCGTTTTAAGTCGAAATTTAATTTTTTTTTTTGCACAGATAAATCAGATTAAATGTGCTCTTTAAAATGATACCACTTTGATATATTTTTAGTACAAAAATAAAATTGAATAATTTTTTACCAGTCATTACATATGGTATGCTCCTACATACCATATGGTAAGAAAGCGTACCATGATGGTATGAACATACCAATATGGTAAGAAGGTTGAATACATGATAGTAGAAGTATATTAACTGTCATTTACGACTTTCATCATTGTTTACTACAAGTTACCATCCACATACCATAGTGGTAAAGTATGGTAATTTTTTATACAGTATTTTTTTCACCCAGAAATTTATAGATCAAATAGATCATGATGAACTTGTTCCTTCTGAGCAAACGTCTTCAAAAATGATTTAAAAACGAAGAAGCTACCATATGGTATGTAGTTGGTAAAAAAAAGTTTCTCGAAATATATTGAAAATTGATCTCATTTGTAGAGCACAACGAACTCGTTCTATCTGTGCAAAAAAAATTGAAATCCAAGTTAGAACGAAGAAGATAAGAGCCGATTAAGAAAACTAGGGAAAATAAAATGCATTTAATTGACAACCCTTAAATATGAATTTTCTGGACCCACTTAGATCTAAAGGTCCAGATTTAATTACTCATAAGTCAGTAACCAATGGTTACTAACCCTATCCTAAACCAACATAAACTCATGTAAAATGACAACCGATCAGTTTGGCTTGGATTGTTCATATTTGTTACCTATTTTAATTAGTTCAGGCTTTATTCATACTATTACTCTCCGGTACCAAATTGTAACCATGTTCAAACCCCATCGGGTTTTAAGTATCCATGAATAAGCACAGATAACCATTTTCATTTATTATCTCAACTAATTTCTTACTAATCACGAGCGTATTAACATTATACAAACAAAAAAGTACAAATAATGAATCACCTACTCTAAGTGAAATAATAAAAAAGAACTCAATTCATAAAATGTTATTATGCAGTATGAATGTCAAATATGTTAAGATATCAACATATAATAGGATATATTTGGGTTGGATGATACAAAAACCATACATGTAACGTAATATTTGGGTTTGAATTTTATCCACGCCAGCGAATATTTCATTTAATTCTAATTTTATCTTACTCGCCCGGACCGAATTCAGGTGGATATCCATAATTCTGGATATATTCGTCATTCCTAAACTCATATGATACTTTATTGGAAGCAAAAGTCCCGGGTAAATTGGTTATAGGAAGGTGATGCTAATACCCGCTTTTTTCACTTATCTACTATGCAACGTCGGAGATCGAATATCATCTCTCTTCTCCGGAATGAGCACGGAGTGTTGCATTCTGATGAGCAAAGGAAAGGGGAAGTCTCTGTCTCTTACTTCCAGAATATTTTCACTTCTAATGGTAGTGACTCTTTGGAGTTGTTTAGTAATCTAAATATCCGGACTCTGATATCTTTGGACATGAATGAGTTGCTCACTGCTAGGGATGGCAATCAAACCCATGGCCGCGGGTACCCGACCGCCCCCGACTCAGTCAACGCGGGTAATCCCCGCTTTGACCGGGTATGGGGCGGGTATGGGTAAAACCCGCAAAAAGTTTGATGGGTATGGGGCGGGTATGGTTTTAGCCTCCCCCGCCCCATACCCATACCCATATCCGCCCCACCAAGAGAATTTCTTCACATATACAAAAACATGTGGATCAAATTGTAATCTATCAATGGTGATGAGGATAACTCAAGGAAATAAATAGTAGAAATGCAATTGAGTGACCACTTTAATCAAAACCTAATTCATTTCCCTCAATTCTCCTTTCACTTTTTCACTTTCCCCCTTGTCAACAAGATTATGTTAGTTAATTATTACTTAGTAGATGTATAAGAGTTAGAACATAATAATTTGAAAAATATTATACTCTATATTATGTATTAATGAATGTTTTAGGATCATATTCTTTGAACCATATTAAGAAAATGATCGTGTTTTGTTTAATTCGTGATATAATAGGTACGTTTAGAGTTTTAGTTAAAACTTTTCTTGTGAATTTTTGAATAATAGTGTTGGATGTACGGATACGGGTATTACCCATGGGTACCCGAAACCCACGGGTATGGGGATGGGTTTGCCGAACATTCCCCCGCATGGGTATGGGGCGGGTATGGATTTGGATAGTTGAAGATGGGGATGGGGATGGTTTAGATAAACCCGCCCCAAACCCGCCTCATTGCCATCCCTACTCACTGCACAGGTTACTAGAGCAGAAATCAAGCAGGCTTTCTTCAGCATTGGGAAGTATCAAGCTCTGGGATCCGATGGCTTCACAGTTAGCTTCTTTCAACGATTTTGGGGCGAGATTGGAGCGGATGTGTCGGAGGCGATCCTTTCTTTCTTTACTACAGGTCGTCTCCTACATAGTATCAATCATACGTGGCTGGCACTTATTTCCAAAGTATCGAATGCCGACACTATGACACAATTGCGACCGATTGGTCTCTGCCAGGTTATGTATAAAGCTATTTCCAAGATCCTCTCAAATAGGCTGAGTGTCATTCTTCCTCATATTATTAGCCCTTTTCAAAATGGTTTTATCAAGGGTCGTTGCATCTCTGACAATATTCTTATTGGTCAAGAAGTGATGCAGTAAACCAAAGTTCGTGGACAGGACAAATGGATGGTTCTAAAACTCGATATGGAAAATGCGTATGATCGTGTGGAATGGGAGTTCCTGCTTCATATAATGGAGTCGATGGGGTTCTGTGCTTAGTGGTTGAAATAGATTAAGGCTTGCATCACGACCGTCCGATTATCGAAGCTCCTCAATGGCAATGAATATGGATACTTTCAACCTCAACGGGGTATCCGTCAAGGTGATCCCTTGTCACTTCTTCTTTTTGCCATCTATACAGAAGATTTGGCCGCAATGATTAGTCAAGCTGTTGCTGCCTCTACACTCCATGATTTAAAAGTGCACAGGTCTGCTCCTCCTCTCTCTCATCTTTTTTATGCGGATGATTCCTATCTTTTCCTTCGTGCCTCTGTTCCTGAATGTGCTAACCTCCTTCAACTTTTACCGGATTATGAAATGTTTAGTGGGCAGCGGGTTAATCTACATAAGTCTGCTGTGTGTGGGCGTGCGAATGTCTCAGAACAGGAGTTACTTTCGGTTAGTGCGTTTCTAGGAGTTGCAACCATGTCTCCTGAAGACAGGTACTTGGGACTCCCGTCCCAGCTCCGTTGGTCTAAATCCTTGACCTTTCAATTTATTGAAGAGGATTTGGCTGCGCGGATACGGAGTTGGAAGACCAAGGCGTTGTCTCTAGCGGCAAAGGAAGTGGTTATCAAGGCGATTGGGGCTGCGGGGCCTATCTATGCTATGTCGGCTTTCAGACTTCCCCAAGAAACTTGTCGTTGATGTAACAGTCAGCTGTCTAAGTTTTGGTGGGCAAGCCAAGATAAGGAGAATGGCATTCATTGGGTCTCTTGGACTGCGATTTGTTAGAGTAAGTTTGTGGGAAGGCTTGGCTTTCGGGATTTTAATCGTTTTAATGTTGCTTTGCTAGCTAAGCAGGCGTGGCACATACTCTGCAATCCCTCCAGTACACTAGCCCGGATTTATCAAGCAAGATATCATCCTCAATGACTATTTCTAGAGGCGTCAGCAGGCTCTCGTCCTTCGTGGGCATGGCAAGGCATCATGGCAGGGAGAGATCTTCTACTTCGGGGTTTAAGATGGCAAGTGGGAAACGGGTTTTGGATTCGTACTATAAAGGATAATTGGTTTCCTTCTTGTCCTCCTTCTACCCCCGTTTTACGGCCAGGTTTGAGTACCTGCCCTCCTTTTGTTTCAGATCTCATATGTCATGTGTCTCACGCTTGGAAGAAGGATCTCTTACTTTCCATGTTTAATCAAGAGTGTCGGTCTCATCTTGTCCATCCCTCTCCCTTTTTATGTTTTGACTGATCGTTTGATATGTCATTATTCTTCCTCTGGTTTTTACACTGTTAAGACAGGTTATCATCTTTTGTCTTCTGAATACAACCTTCGGCAGTCTCCGGTGGTGCTCCCTTTTGACACTCGTTTTTGGAAGTTTCTTTGGAGCATTCCTGTGCCTCCAAAGCTAATGTTCTTTTTATGGCGAGCTGTCTGCGGATTCTTGCCCTTGCAGATAGTGTTGTTTACTAAAACTCTTGTGTCTGACACGATCTGTCCTATATGTTCTGGGGAACCAGAATCCTTTTCCCATTTTTCTTTACCTGCAGGATAGCTAGAGGACTGTGGAGGTTGGCGGACCTTGAAGGCTTGAGCATTACTCTTGGTGGAATGATTCCTGATGAGGCCTGGCAACATCTTTTCTTTTCTATGAATCTTTCGAAAATTGAGATAACTAATATTATTTTCATTTTCTGGAGGATTTGGAAGGGGAGATGTTGGGCGGTCCATGAAGGCATTCAATATCTATCATTGGCTTTGTTTCGGCAGTATCAACGACAAGTGGACGAGTGGAGGGAGGTTGGGAAAAATCCTCCGATTCAGCCGCTACTACCCCTTCACATGTTACCAGAGTCACACCTACGACTTCAGGTTCCTCGGCCGTTATCAACGTCTGGTTTGATGGTGCTACAAGGTGTGGTCAAGGAGGTAGTATTGGTTTTGTCGGCTTTCATGCAACAAGTAATGTTCTCTTTGCTTTTGGAAAATTTTATGATGGATCCAGGATCCATTTATCATGGAATGTTTAGCTCTACGTGATGCCTTACAGTGGTGTCTAACTCATTCCTTTCTTACTGTTCATTTTCATGGGGACTCTCAACTCTTGATACGCCGGATGATTGGAGGCGATATGCATCATGTTCGGGGTGGCGCTATTTTGGAGGACGCTAGGAGCTTGGCGTCTTCTTTCAGCAGTGTTTCTTATTGTTTTGTTTCTCGTCAACTCAATAGGGCTGCCCATCATGTGGCACAAAAGGCCCTCTCATCGGGAGTTCGACTATTGGTCGACTCCCGCGCTTTTCTTTCTACCGTTTGTGACTCTCGATTACTCATCTGACTTTGAGAAAAAAAAAACAATAATCCTACTTCACGTTTATATATACTAGCAGAGGGCCCCGCCCGTTGTCCGGAAGAATTTTGTTGAAAAATATGATATATAATAGATGATTTGAAATGCATGTCTTAGTTATGCGCATAACATTTTTGAAAGTGATCCAATTATGCATAATGTGTTTAGACCTCCATGAAAAGAGAAAAAATATAATGTAAGCATTACATATAATTATTGAATGAAAAAATAAATATAACTAATTGTCATTCGTTACTTATTTAAACCATGTAGTTGAATATTAGAGTTGTTTCTCATAAGACATACATAATCAACCTTTAGGATGAAAGAAAATGTCTCATAGAGTTTAGTATGTCCTTTAAGTTTTTCCCAATAGAGAGCATTCTTTTTTACAACACTGTTGGTAATGATTATGAAGTTAATTGATTTGAAATATATAGGACATAATGCGAAGTTGTCGCTAATAGTTAGTTGGACAATGTGTTGTGTACGGACTTCCCAAATTATTGTCAGATCGCAGACATGTCTAGCAACAATGTAGTACTTTTCATGCATCAAATATTTTTTCATGAAATAATTCAATAAATAAAAACGTATGAAAATAATATTACATGAAATATATGTTACTCATTAAGTTGATGAATGAGCGAGGGTATGAGTATCATACATATATTTTAAAAAGATAGAAATGGCAAAGTATCTTTTGGGTTGCATGAGATCGCATATTCTCATTAACTCACTTATGATTTTTTGCAATAGATAGTTCAAAATGTGCCTTAAAACTTTTGTTTCCACCAGTGTAAAAGAATTGTTTGAACCAAAGGATTGTAAAATCGTATCGAACAAGTTGGTAGTAGAGTATTTTATACTAAAGTCATAATATAATTGTGGTTCAACCGTTTCATATTGCTATATATCACCTATCGATTTAGCCTGTGATGTGAAGTTTTATGGTCTAACCGCCGGTACGTACGATCTTTCAATACAAACTTTAATTAAAAACCACTAAAATATTGATACTATCAAATACCCATTAAATCTCAGAAATTACAATAATCGTATTAAGGTAAAAATCTTCCAAATGATAATATTGATTTAGAATTTTAAATTGAAATGGAAAAAATATGTAAAATATAATGTCAATCGCCTAAAAAAATCAAAACTCAACAGAATAGGGCCACGAATATCTACTAATCAAAGCAGAAGGGCAATTATTTTACAATATTTTATTTTCCTCCTCTTCTAAATGTGTCATCTCACTTTCTTTTTGTCTTCCTCTTTGTTTTTCCATTTGTTCTTTCATCTCTCTCTTTCTCTCTCAGCTTTGTATCTCACCACTCTCCCCCTTTTCCCTTCCTCTTTCTTCCCACCGCCTAGAATCGAGAGAAACCTAGAAACATCCCAATTACTTCTCAAATTTTACTTTTGAAATGTTTCTTCTCCATTCACAGTCGATAATGTGAATCAGAGCACCTGAAACCTGGCGAACAGATGGTCGTTTATTCATCGACGGAGTAAAGTAGTTTGATAGCTTGTGAATAAACTAATTATTATAAGTGATAAAAAGCATAAGTCGTTAAACCAATCGAGTGGGTGTATAATTAGTTCCTCGCTTAAAACCTTAAAATATTGTATTTATCTAAAGAATCAAAATGCATAATTAGGTTCATCTTCACTTTACATATATTTGTCTTACAAATTCATTACATATAAAAATGGTTTTGAACCGACGTCATATCAAACTAAATCTCATCTTATGATTATTGGATCCATGTGAGATTAGCAAAAGGTCTAAGACTATTGGTCAACTGGGCTGAATATTAATACTAATTTAAGAATTATATATCGCTTCCAAAATATTTAATACTCCAATTCAATATGCAATATTCAAACAAATGATATACAAGTTTCAATCCTTCTTCAGATTTTTTAGACAAAAAAAAAAAAAATATCCCCATCACACACATTTGCAAAGAAATACTAAATCTTAATTTCTTCTTCACTTTACTTGCTTCTAAAGTTATTGTTGACGTTGTTTGTTATTACTGCAAGCTGTAAAAACTACTTTTCAACTATGAAGTTAATCGAGAATGATTTTATAAATGAATTTTTAATTGTACACATTGAAAAAGGTTTGAGTCTCAAAATAAACAATGAATATATTTCATAAAACTTTTAGAATATGAGCCGCCACACGTTGATGTGAGAAACTACTCATTAATTCAAATTTTATAGGTTATTTTTAGGATTTTTATCAAATGGTGCATTTCTCCATAAAACATGAGTTCACCAATAAAGACTGTGTGGTGCTCGCACTTGTGCGCGAGCCCTTGAAGTCATTAAGGTTCATTTGTGGTCATTAAGGTTCATTTAATATTACAGGTTTGGCTACTCTCTATTAATCTCCGTCAGTCTCCATTAACACCGTCAATACTTTGCTGACGGGACTAATAGAAATGCTGATTCACATAAATTGAACCTGTCAAGTCATAAAACTAACACGCCATGTCACTAAAATCTAACACATTAGATTATTATTTACCATTTATAATAGAATAAAAAATATTAGTATGCTTCGGTCTCAGTTAGTCGGCTTAATAATATTGGCAAAATGAACACATCTGATTGGGCATATCCACTTTGATGGATCAAGAATTCAGGGAGAATCAAAATGAAACTGTAGGAGGGAGCCTCCATCTCTTACAAAAGGACGGATTTTTGGGCGAGTCTTTAGCCGTTAAAGGGGGGAAAGAAAACCTTATTACAAATTGTTACAAAACTCAATTCTCTTCCTCTTTAGATGTGCTTCTTGTTGAGGGAGGGCCTGAACTATAATCTATAGGCTAATCAACAATGGCATTGCATCTCACTGCTTCTTCATCAAGTTGCGGATCACATACGGAAGAATGCCTCCATGGTCGAAATAAGCCAATTCCACCTGTAGCAAACACCATTCACAACGATGTAAAACAGATTTTAGCAACCAGCCGCCAAAGAGAGACAGACAGAGAGAATGATAGAACTATAGAGAAAAAAAATTCACCTCTGTATCGAATCGGACTGTGCAGGTAAATGATTTCCCATCATCGGTCGTGACAGTTACGTCTTGGCCAGGCCTGATATCGCTGATGTTGCTCGGAAGATCAATGGTGTACCGTTCGTGACCAGTCAAGCCCAGGCTGTCTGCATCCTCGCCGGCCTTGAAACAGAGAGGAATGATCCCCATTCCTACCAAGTTGCTGCGATGGATTCTCTCGAAGCTCTTTGCAATCACTGCTTTCACTCCCTGCGATCAAATGGGCAGATTGGCATTAAGATCTTCCAACTCAAACTGACGTAAGTGGGAATCAAATCGCTCCAAATAGTTTTAGAGGACAAACCAGTAGCATTGGACCCTTGGCAGCCCAATCTCTGGAGCTTCCACTTCCATACTCAGCTCCGGCAAGAATGATGGTGTCCTGTCCTTCTTTCTTGTATTTCTGCAATGGTATAGTTCAGCAAACAAATTGTTTGATATGCCAGACAGACAGGAATACAATGTCAAATGTCTTTTCAAGGGCAACCAATCTACTTACGCTTGCAGCATCGAACACATAAAGCTTCTCGCCAGTGGGAATGTGGACCGTCTTAGGACCAACTTCGCCCTTCAGAAGCTTGTTGACAATGCGGATGTTAGCAAAAGTTCCCCTAGCCATGATTTCATCGTTGCCACGTCGACTACCATAGGAGTTGAAGTCCTTGCGGTCCACCCCATGGTCAAGGAGGAACTTGGCGGCCGGGCTGTCCTTGTGGATGCTTCCAGCTGGCGAGATGTGATCGGTGGTGATGCTGTCGCCGAAATTGAGAAGACAGTAGGCATCTTTCACCCCGTGAGCACCAGGAGGGTCAAGAGTCATGCTCTTGAAGTAAGGAGGGTCATGGATATAGGTGGAGTTCGGGTCCCAGGAGTAGGAGCTTCCAGTTGGTACTGCGAGCTGATTCCACATGGGGTTGCCCTTTGTGATGGACTGGTAGGTACTTTTGAACATCTCAGGCAACACGCTGGATTGAACAGCCTACAGACAGCAGCATTCAAAATAGGCAATGAAATGATAACTTCTTGCCTGGTAATACTAACTTAGAGACAAACAAAGAGTCAGTAGCTTTACCTGTGCAACTTCTTCTGTAGATGGCCAGATATCCCTGAAATAAACATCCTTACCATCCTTGCCTTTTCCAATGGGCTCTTTGTCGAAGTCAATGTCAACCTGATATTAAAACAGATGTGAAATCAACGGGTATTTGACCATTAGCTTGGAGAAAGAGTGGTTTGAGGAAAGATCTGAAAATAAGAAAGGAACATACAGTGCCAGCTAGGGCGTAAGCAACTACAAGTGGCGGTGAAGCAAGGTAGTTTGCTCTTGTCAATGCATGAACACGACCTTCGAAGTTTCGGTTTCCGGAAAGCACAGCTGAGGCAACAATGTCTGCAGACAAGAGACACCAACATGAGCAGAGATTCACGACAAAGGAAGACAGATGGGTTTGTTAACTTGATATGCTATGAGTCATGGAATAAAACTTACCATTTTCTGTAATAGCAGCACCAACAGCTTCATCAATTTCTCCAGAGTTGCCAATGCATGTTGTGCAACCATAACCAACAATATTGAAGCCCTGATGGTTCAAATACTCTTGCAAACCACTGCAAAGTGCGACAACATGTATAGCTCATTAGTGTCTATCCCCTACTCGTTCATAGCAAGCGCTCGAAAGTAGCACTATCACTTTCCAACATCAACTCAAAGATGTTACCTTTCAAGCAAATACTTTGTAACCACCCCAGAACCTGGAGCAAGACTTGTCTTTACCCATGGCTTGACCTGACGAACAAGAATATAGAATGAGATTAAAGCATTGTGGCCTTCAATTTGGATTTTTGTCCCACGGCTTTTGAAGAAATGAGGCACATTCTCGTATGCATTAAAGGACTAGAGAAACGCCATCCCAGAATATATGTAACATATTCAAAGAGTAGTTACCTTTAAGCCAAGTTCGTGGGCCTTTTTGGCAACGAGACCAGCTCCAAGCATGACACTTGGATTAGAGGTATTGGTACAGCTGGTGATTGCAGCAATCACAACACTGCCGTGCTTAAGTTCTGCTGGTTGCCCGTGGAATGAGAACTTAGCCACTTTGCCTTGTGATTCTTTCGGTATGGCAAAACCCTTCAGCAGAAAAAGTGTCAGTACAGTAGGTATTCAAGAATTAACTATAGAATAATAATGTGATCTTGGCTACTAATCCTAAACTTGGAGAAAGTTAACTCATGAGTCGTGACAGGAGCGGTTAATCCAATACGTACAGAACTATAAACCAATCAGCTGTATGTCTTGTGAGGTCTAAGGAAACTAGGTTGTAACTAACCTTGAAACCAACTTTGTTATCAAGACATGAATGCCAGTCTGACTTCATCTCTCTAAGAGGCACGCGATCATGAGGTCTGGAGAGAACAGAGAACAATGTCATTGGCTGCAATTCAACTGAACCAAATATGTGAACTAGCATTTCTTAAGAGGATTTCAGGTAAAATGCACACCTCTTGGGTCCAGAAATACAGGGCTCAACCTCCGAAAGGTCTAGTTGTAAGTATGATGAATACACTCTTTCAAGTTGTGGCTGAATTTATTGATTCAATTGAAAAATTAGTAATTGCAAGAAAAAGAACTTCACAGCTTGACTACTTCATCTATAAATATATGATAAAATGACAATTCAATTAGTCGAAAAAGCTACCTCATTGTAGTCAACAAACATCTTATTTGCCCTCAGATATGCCTCAATCATTGAAACCTAAAGTGAAAATAAACAAATAAACAAACAGGCGAAACAGGTGTCAATATATTTTGAGATTGCAATTGTTCAAGCAAACTAAGACATCCATATAGACAAAGAGGAAGAAAATTGACACACTTACAGTTTCATCACTCCTTCCAGTCAATTTAAGATACTTCAGAGTGACATGATCAACAGGGAAGAACCCCATAGTTGCACCATATTCAGGAGACATGTTGGCTATGGTTGCTCTATCAGCTAATGACAGCTCACTCATTCCACCACCTGTTACCGTGGAAAAGTATCAGACACCAAGTACAAGACAAGATAATTGAATAAATAAACAAAGAAGTCGAAGACAAAAGTACCATAAAACTCAACGAATTTTCCTACAACGCCATGCTTCCTCAGCATTTGAGTTACAGTTAATACCAAGTCAGTGGCAGTCACACCATTGCGCAGCTTTCCAGACAACTTGAATCCAACAACACCAGGTAACACCATGCTCATGGGCTGTCATTGTGGAAGCATGCAATATCAGATCAAAGTTGTAAAGACATGCGCCAACATGACTAAGGTAACAAGATCAGCTCATGTTATCATACTTAAACGAACTAATCTCTTTTTTCCATAAATCATATATTGTAAGCAGAGAACAGTCCACAAAGAGATAGGTTCACAGAAGACATAAAGATAAACAGAGGATCCCCCAGAGGCGATATAATTTATGAGGCCATATATACTCATAAAAATAAATATGTTGAAAACATTGGAACGCTTCACATGGCATAAGAACCCATCAAATAGTAGATGTAACACTTCTTGAAGACAATGTACTATGAGCACGTACTACTAACCAACTCATGCACATCTTAACAAATTCAAGGGTATTAAATGTAGGCCGCAGACTACTTAAGAGATAGACGAATTGGAAAGGAAACTTAAATCAAGATTCACCACACATAACCAAGTTGTCTTTGAATTACCTGACCCAGCATGGCGGCCTCAGCTTCAATGCCTCCTACTCCCCACCCAGCAACTCCTAATCCATCAATCATGGTAGTATGCGAATCAGTTCCAACCACACTATCAGGATACATCATACCATCCTTGTTGAACACAACTCGTCCAAGATACTCAAGATTGACCTGGAAGTATGGCATGCCAGTAAAACCACTAACAGTTATTCTTCAAAAAAAATACACAGCCCCTCCAAAACGTTAATAGATGCCAAATTCAAGGTACTTCGCTAACCAAGTCATTAGATCAAGCAAAAAGGTGAAGCAAATATTAAGTATGACAGCAGTGAACCAGTTCTGTAACGAGTACTAGTTCAAGCATACATGATGACTGGGGAACACTTAAACACTTACTATAGCACTCCAAGCTATACCTGATGCACAATGCCGGAACCAGGAGGAACTACAAGCATATTATCGAAAGCAGTAGAACCCCATTTAAGGAACGCAAATCTCTCCTTGTTCCTCTGAAATTCAAGTTCCATATTAGCCTGTACAGCATTTTCCGATCTAGTCACATCGACTTGAACTGAATGATCAATTACAAGATCAACAGGGACCTGCACACAGTAACATCATAGCTTGTTAAATAATGAACAAGATGGTACTAGATGCATATAGCATCCTCCAATCCACAAACAGGAACTTAAGACTTAGTCTCTAAATATCTTGCGATGGACCATGCACTCATAATCATTAAATTGAGCAGAGGAAGTAATCTTAAGAGGTAGTCAAATCAAAACTAGGGATTTACACTAACCACGTGTCTACTATCCTTCGACCAGAAGTAAATAAGACTGCTAATCAGAAGACAATGAGATACATCTGAAATACTAGTACATTGCTTCATAAGGATTGCACGTACCAAAGGATTAATCTTGCTGGGATCACTGCCAAGGTTGACCATTGCATCACGCATAGAAGCGAGATCAACAACAGCTGGTACTCCAGTAAAATCCTGCAAGCAGAGAAGATAGGTGAACACATGAAAAAGAACAAGGATTTTTTCAATTCCAAAAAATTCAGTGTTCCTGAAATACCTGCAACAGAACACGAGCAGGCTTGAAAGGGATCTCCACTTGTTTGGGGGAGGAGTTTTCCCAATCAGCGATCTTCTCAACATCTTCTTTGGTGACTTGGAAATTATCGCAGTTGCGGATGGCAGATTCCAATAGAATTCTGATGGAATAGGGAAGCTTTTCTGTTGAAAACCCACCAACATAGCATTACAATTAGTATACACTAGCCAACATTCTATTGTGCAACAGTGCCTTACTTTCACTACGACCCCAACTTAGACCTTACTCAAGTGTTCAAAAAATGTACAAACGGATCACGCAAAGGTCTAGGTATGATAAAAGAAAACATGAACACAGAAAGCATTTACACGGCACAACTTCACATGAGGTTCAAGAGAATTACCTATACGCGGATCATTGAGGGCAGGCAGACTGTAGAACTTTCCGAATTCCCCACCGCCTGGCTTGGGTAGGGAAGTTAAAATCTCCTTGTAAGGATGCTCGGTAGCTGCAATCACCAATAAAAAAGAAATGCAGCGCTTAAAATATCAACGCCAACCGTCCACGATTCACCAACTGAGATTCCAAAAAACTGCAGGAAGTGCCATAATGATTGCCATAACAGAACTATGTACACTGTTGATCATTGCAAGTTTTACAGATAGGTCGTCCATTATTATTCAGTAATGATATATAACACCGGCAGTTAACACAGAAAAAGGACATTGGATACAGAGAGGACACCAAAATAGTGAAAATGCTGGCCAACTTCGATCGCGGATTACAGGTTGATCATACACACGATGATTAGATATGATCCGATCGGAATTCAGAACGGAATGAAACAAACACTGAATTGAGAAACGAAATTCGAATTTGATCAAAAGGAAGAAAAAACGTTGAACGAAGAAAAAGTCAAATAGTCTATCAGCCTCCATTTCCAGCTCGTCACTATCACCTGTTTTCTCAAAAACAATAAAAATAAAATAATCAAGGAATTGGCGGAACTTTTACCCATAGATGCGATCTTCCTCTGGAACTGCTCAATCGCCGGGACAGCACCCGCTCTAGCGTGCGCACTCAGGCTTCCGCCGCGAGAAGACAGCCAATTGGCACCGTGGCTCCACCGCGGGAGGGATCGGACGGCGGAGTAGAAGCTCAGAGATCGCTGCTGCTGGTGCCGGTAGCTGCCATTCAGAGAAGAAGCCGGGGAAAACTTCGGTGCCGCCGCAGGCGACGGAGAAGCGAGAGCGGGAGAAGAGGATGATGATGAAGACAGCGAAGAGACGTTTCTGGCCCTGGACGCTCTTCGGAGGAGTGAAGAAGCAGCCGAGGCAGAACCGTTTATATACATGACGTCGATCGCTCGCGGCGCATAAACAGACAAAATAACGAAACAGACGATTATGGCAGCAGAGGTGGAGGAGAAGATAAGATCTGAATCGGGATTGATTATGGCGGTGGAGGAGATAAGAGAGAGAGGACGAGGCGGAGGGAAGGGAAGAAGAGAAGAACAGGGGCGTGTGGGGAGCGGACGGTAACCTAGGGCTGCGTGCCGCGCTGGAGTAAAAATACTGGTTTTTTCAGACCCCTCTTGCTCTTGCTTGCCGAAATTTTGGAAAGGTCGGAGAATAGTGGGATCAGGGATGATGGGGCAGGGATCCGCTGGGGTCGGATGTAGAAAGAAGGGGAAGGATCAGTCAGTTGGGCCGAATCTAACCCAGACCGGTCAACATTTCAAGGAGTCGGTCTGACCAAGATACCACATTGTTCGGAAATTCACAGATTTAATTGCGGTCCGATTGATTGGGCTGACCGAGATGGTTGGGTGGAGGGGCAGTGGGGTTGAGCTTACGGTGGAAGCGGAGACAGGCGATGGGTAGGGGTTTTATTTTGGGGGGGGGAAGTTTGGCAAGTGGCGTCGCTGTGTTTATTCGCCAATTTTTTTTTTTTTTTTTGACAAAGATTTATTCGCCAATTTGATGGGTGCTCTTTCAAGCTATTGCGAATATTAAGGTGCTGACCGATTGATTCATCTCCACGTGGCAGGGGAGAAGAGGAAAATTGGAAATTGGGTTTTTCCTCGTTTTTTTTTTTATGATCTGAACTGTAAGCAAATTGGCTTTTCGACGCCGTTGAAGGGAGATTTTAATTGCGCCTAATTATCTATTTATGTTTTTTTGTTTTGGGAGGTGTATAAGGCTTAAACCGGCGAAATGGAAGATTCTCTGTTTGATTAAAGAAGAGTCCTCCGACCCTATCCCCATTGCATAACAATAAGGAAAAAAGAAATCCAGAATATTGAATATTAAAAACAATTATTATGGGGTAATCATTTCGCATTATTTTACTTTTCCTACCAACATTCTCCCTTTATATGGGTTGGAAAGCAGACTCTCGAGCCACGGAGCGCATATCGCAGGGTCGCACACTATTAAAGGTGAAAATCGGTACGATATCGGTATTCCAATACCAAATATCGAAATTTCGAATACTAAATTAAACTCTAAAATCAATCATAATTTCAATTCCTAAATATTTCCATATCCTAATTGGTACTTCGGTATCTCAATTGGTATTATTAAATACTAAATGAACTACCTTTGCAATTAATAATGAAATATATAAATTATATTTTATTGTTTAATCTAGTACAAAGAGACTAAGCATAGAGTCATGAATTTTATTAGAGCTAGGATATGAATAAGAAGAATGGAGGTGAGGTTACACCTCAAGTTCTTGTCATTAATAAGAGATTACGTTAGAGACGAGAGTAACTTAAATTGAAAAGTCAAATTTGAGTTGGATAGAGACTTCTAAGTTGTGAAATACTGATGGAATTGATCTATGTATAATTAAATGACACTTTTGTTGGTTGAGGGTCGTGTAGTAAGTATTAGATTATTATTATTATCATGGTTCAAAAAGGCACGCTTAATCTTGCGCTTAAGCACGCCTAGGCGCAAGGCAATGGCAAAACGCTTGCCTAGCGGTTTTGCGCCTAGTTAGATATCACTGTAACACGTCCATGGAGTAAGGCGACATCTAAGTCTCTCTAAAACATAACTACAAGGAGCTAGGAAGACAATATTAAAGGAGAAAATTAACGCCAACTACGAAATCAATTTTCTATATCAATATTTTCAATAGTTCGAGAACTTTGTGAGCTATTGAGCTATGATTCTATGAATTTGTGAGCTATGATCTTGTCATTAAATGTTGAGTAAGTTATTAATCATTTTAGCTGAAGTGAGGAAGTGTTGTAGATTATTATTCATTCATCATACAATGTGAATAGCTATTTTTCTTCCAACGCCTAGGCACGCTTAGTATACGCCTAGGCGCGCTAGGCGCTAGGCAGAGCCTCAACGCCCGGTTTACGCCTAGCGCCTTCTTGAACCTTGATTATTATAATTATTATTAAGCCGACTAACTGAGACCGAAGCATACTAATATTTTTTATTCTATTATAAATGGTAAATAATAATCTAATGTGTTGGGTTTTAGTGACATGGCGTGTTAGTTTTATGACATGACAGGTTCAATTTATGTGAATCAGCATTTCTATTAGTCCCGTCAGCAAAGTATTGACGGTGTTAATGGAAATTGATGGAGATTAACATAGAGTAGCCAAACCTGTAATATTAAATTAACCTTAATGACCACAAATGAACCTTAATGACTTCAAGGGCTCGCGCACAAGTGCGAGCACCACACAGTCTTTATTGGTGAACTCATGTTTTATGGAGAAATGCATCATTTGATAAAAATAAAAATCCTAAAAATAACCTATAAAATTTGAATTAATGAGTAGTTTCTCACATCAACGTGTGACGGCTCATATTCTAAAAGTTTTATGAAATACATTCATTGTTTATTTTGAGACTCAAACCTTTTTCAATGTGTACAATTAAAAATTCATTTATAAAATCATTCTCGATTAACTTCATAGTTGAAAAGTAGTTTTTTCAGATTGCAGTAATAACAAACAACGTCAACAATAACTTTAGAAGCAAGTAAAGTGAAGAAGAAATTAAGATTTAGTATTTCTCTGCAAATGTGTGTGATGGGGAGATTTTTTTTTTGTCTAAAAAATCTGAAGAAGGATTGAAACTCATATATCATTTGTTTGAATATTGCATATTGAATTGGAGTATTAAATATTTTGGAAGCGATATATAATTTTTAAATTAGTATTAATATTCAGCCAAGTTGACCAATAGTCTTAGACCTTTTGCTAATCTGACATGGATCCAATAATCATAAGATGAGATTTAGTTTGATATGACGTCGATTCAAAACCATTTTTTATATGTAATGAATTTGTAAGACAAATATATGTAAAGTGAAGATGAACCTGATTATGCATTTTGATTCTTTAGATAAATACAATATTTTAAGGCTTTAAGCGATGAACTAATTATACATCCACTCGATTGGTTTAATGATTTATGCTTTTTATCACTTATAATAATTAGTTTATTCACAAGCTATCAAGCTACTTTACTCCGTCGATGAATAAACGAACATCTGTTCGCCAGGTTTCAGGTGCTCTGATTCACATTATCGACTGTGAATGGAGAAGAAACATTTCAAAAGTAAAATTTGAGAAGTAATTGGGATGTTTCTAGGTTTCTCTCGATTCTAGGAGGTGGGAAGAAAGAGGAAGGGAAAAGGGGGAGAGTGGTGAGATACAAAGCTGAGAGAGAGAGAGATGAAAGAACAAATGGAAAAACAAAGAGGAAGACAAAAAGAAAGTGAGATGACACATTTAGAAAAGGAGGAAAATAAAGTATTGTGAAATAATTGCCCTTCTGCTTTGATTAGTAGATATTCGTGGCCCTATTCTGTTGAGTTTTGATTTTTTTAGGCGATGACATTATATTTTACATATTTTTACCATTTCAATTTAAAATTCTAAATCAATATTATCATTTGGAAGATTTTTACCTTAATATGATTATTGTAATTTCTGAGATTTAATGGGTATTTGATAGTATCAATATTTTAGTGGTTTTTATTTAAAGTTTGTATTGAAAGATCGTACTTACCGGCGGTTAGACCATAAAACTTCACATCATAGGCTAAATCGATAGGTGATATATAGCAATATGAAACGGTTGAACCACAGTTATATTATGACTTTAGTATAAAATACTCTACTACCAACTTTTTCGATACGATTTTACAATCCTTTGGTTCAAACAATTCTTTTACACTGTGGAAACAAAAGTTTTAAGGCACATTTTGAACTATCTATTGCAAAAAATCATAAGTCAGTTAATGAGAATATGCGATCTCATGCAACCCAAAAGATACTTTGCCATTTCTATCTTATTAAAATATATGTATGCTACTCATACTCTCGCTCATTCATCAACTTAATGAGTAACATATATTTCATGTAATATTATTTTCATACGTTTTTATTTATTGAATTATTTCATGAAAAAATATTTGATGCATGAAAAGTACTACATTGTTGCTAGACATGTCTGCGATCTGACAATAATTTGGGAAGTCCGTACACAACACATTGTCCAACTAACTATTAGCGACAACTTAGCATTATGTCCTATATATTTCAAATCAATTAACTTCAGAATTATTACCAACAGTGTGGTAAAAAATAATGCTCTCTATTGGGAAAACTTAAAGGACATACTAAACTCTATATGAGACATTTTCTTTCATCCTAAAAGTTAATTATGTATGTCTTATGATAAACAACTCTAATATTCAACTATATGGTTTAAATAAGTAACGAATGACAATTAGTTATATTAATTTTTTCATTCAATAATTATATGCAATGTTGTCAAAACCGAACCGGAGCATGACCCGGTAATATGAACGGCTCGCACTTTAATGGTCCAACCGCTATTAGACCGTTAAAAAACCGTTAAAGAACCGATACCTTATAAACGATAATATTATAGGTAAAGATGTAATATAAGGTAATAATTAAACAATTTAATGACTAAAAATAAATTTTCTTTTCAAGTACCACTTAATCATTTTACATTACATATATCTCCACTAAAAAACCCTAGCCGGCTAGCCCCATTCCACATCCGCCCCATTCTTCCTTCTTTTCCTTTTTCTTTTCTTCTTCTTTCTTCTTACCCCGCCGCTCTTTTTCTTCTTCTTTATTCTTTCCTCTTACTCCGCCGCTCTCATCTCCATGACCACAATCGACTGTCTCCTCCTCCATCGCCACTATCACTCTGCTAGAGACCAATCGACGGCGGAGCTGCTGTGGTGTGGCCTTTGCTCGCGGCCAGAACAGGGGAGGGGAGCAATCAACGGACGGCTGGAGAAGGAGAAGTTATCGTGGCTTCACCGGCAGCGGGCGTCCGGCATCGGTAGGAGATCTGATGCGGCGCTGCCTTCGCGTCTTGAACCCTTCATCTATTGAATTTTTTTCCCCATACGGACGGTCGTGAGTCAAAAACCGGTCGGGCGGTTCGAGCGGTTCGAACGGTTAACCTTCCCGGCCGCTCAAAAATCGCCCTTCCCAGCCGCTGCGGTTTTTTGAGTGTACCGAGCCGAGCTGGTGGCCGGGTGACGGTTTTACCGGTCCGACCGACCGGCTCGGCTCGGTTTTAACAACACTGATTATATGTAATGCTTACATTATATTTTTTCTCTTTTCATGGAGGTCTAAACACATTATGCATAGTTGGATCACTTTCAAAAATGTTATGTGCATAACTAAGACATGCATTTCAAATCATCTATTATATATCATATTTTTCAACAAAATTCTTCCGCCCAACGGGCCGGGCCCTGTGCTAGTATATATAAACGTGAAGTAGGATTATTGTTTTTTTTCCGCAAAGTCAGATGAGTAATCGAGAGTCACAAACGGGTAGAAAGAAAAGCGCGGGAGTCAACCAATAGTCGAACTCCCGATGAGAGGGCCTTTTGTGCCACATGATGGGCAGTCCTATTGAGTTGACGAGAAACAAAACAATAAGAAACACTGCTGAAAGAAGATGCCAAGCTCCTGGCGTCCTCCAAAATAGCGCATTTTGGTACCTAAATTTCTTTGGTCTTACATTTTGGTACCTAAAATTTTCAAGTTTTACAAATAGGTCCAATTTTTGCACGTGTAGTTAAAACACGCTCAAGTAAATGGATATCCATATCCAACCCATACGCATTTAGATTATGGAAGCAATATTCATACCTTACCCAAACCCAATATACAAACCCCCCAAACCCATATGCACTTCACTCATACCCAACTCATTATCAATGGGTCTACTTGGGTTTGGGGGCATAATAGTCATTTAACATCTCATTTAACAGTAAAATGACGGAAGTCCTGACAGAAGGGCAGTTTTGTTACGGGTTCAAAATTGAAGGATATATTTGTGCAAAAAAAATTGTACAAGGTTACATTTGTTAATTTAGAATAGTATTTTCCCAAAGGAAACATAACAGAAGCCAAAGCAGAGCTTCCTTCCGTAACTAGATTTGTGGCCCGCCCGTTGGGCGGTCTAGTTTGTGAGTGGAGTGTTTTCTAATTTTTGTATTTTCTTTTTTGACAAAGTATTCATGACATATTTTCTCTAGGTATGATTTTGGATATTATATGATTGATCTCATTTGGTAAAGCTATTATTGATATCGATAAGTAACTAAGTCATAATGAAGAATTAAAATATGCAACTCATTTCTCAAGTATTTCGGTATCCATGAGAAAAATTAATTTTATATAAGAGTCAAGCATATTTACTACAAAATATTCTTCGTTAATATACTGAATCAATTAGTATAAGGATATGATATTTTGACAATTGATTAATAATCAACTATTCAAATTGTAACCAAATCGGTTCCATTGTTTTAAGTTGTTAATAGAGCCCATAGAATTTTTTTGTTAATACATATTCAAACGGATATATATTCATTATTTTATTTTTGGTTCCGTTGTTAAATACTCATTGGAGCACATTCCCATTATGATTAGGGTTCATTTCCTAAAAAAGAATTAGAAAATGAAATTACAATATATATATATATATATATATATATATATATATATATATATATATATATATATATATATATATATATATATATATATAGCCGGTGGGATATCTTACTCTTTTAATTTTATCCTCCCGAAAATCTTGACCAAGATTACCCAAGAAAAAATATAGTATGATAATAAAAATATTAATTTTACTATGGTGTATATAAACTAATAGGAGGATGTAATTTTAATTTTCCTATCAATTATTTTGTATGGATAAATGAAAATTTCGCTTAACTCGAGCAACCTATAATAAATACTTACCGATTATTATGTGCAACTTTCACAAAACACAATTTAGTATTTAATGTATTAGCACCGCCTATGTTGTTTAACTTTCATCTTATTTATAATTTGTTTCATATATTCGAGCTAAACTAATCAAACCATTAACCATCAACCTACTTGTTTGATCGAGTCAACTGACTAATCGAGTTGACAACCGTAATTATTCTATTAAGCATCTATGTCACATTTATTAACCTACTTAAATTTTCTTTTATTTTGTAAAAAAAAAAATTTGGTTGAATATAAGATATGTCATTTTAATTTTTACTTTTATTTTATTCTTCTTCCTTCGTCTCTCTCTTATTCTTCAATTCTGCCCATCAGTTATAGATTAGGGATTTGCATCCTATATCTTTCAATTAATCCATGCCAAATTTACAATCTTCATAGCTTTAGTGTTATTATTCTTTTCCACTCTCGGATGTTTGATTTTCAATCTTTTCAAAGGCTATTTAGTACTACCAACTACCAAGTGAAGGGGAGGAGGGATTCTACCCAGGGGAGATGGAGCTGAGTGGCGGAAAGAAAGAGCTCGAAACTTCATGACAACATGATTCGATTGTGCGGTAGTAATGTTTATCGAGTCTGGTCTTGGCTGCAGGCACCGCAGAAGTTATTGGAAGCGGATTGGTGCAGTTTAAGGCAAGAGATAAAGAGGCCGACTTTGTTAAAAAGACGGAGAGAGAGCGGAGAAAGAGGGATGAGTTAGCGTGGAATGTGGATAAAAGCAAAGAGGGCTAAATTACGGATGGATCCCTCCGTATTGTGCGGGTTGGCGAGATGTTACTGACGTGGCAGACTTTGTTTTTTAACATTGCCTTATAGGAATTGGTAGACTTGCAGGTAGGGTACTTCGGCTCAAGTTAGGGTGCATAACCATGGGTTATGTACCCATCAATAACCAAATCTGGACCCTTCATTTAGAAAATCCAGATCTAAGGATGGAGAATTAAAGGTCATTTTTATTTTCACTAGTTTTCTTAATTGACTCATATTTTTTTCGTTTTAACTCGGATTTTAATTTTTTTTGCACAGATGGAACGAGTTCATCGTGCTCTACAAAATGAGATCAATTTTCAATATTTTTTGAGGGAAAAAAAATTCTGGCCTCTCAGTACCAACTGCATACCATATGGTATCTTCTTCGTTTTTAATTCATTTTTGAAAACGTTTGCACATCAGGGACGAGTTCATCATGATCTATTGGATCTACAAATTTCTGGGTGAACAAATTACAAGACAAAAAAATACCACACAATACCATACAATACCACCCTGGTACGGGGTGGTATCTTATGGTATCTTATGGTATACAATGTTAAAAGTCGTAAATGACAATTAATATACTTCTACTATCATGTATTCAACCATCCTACAGTTTTGGTTTGTGTCATACCACCATGGTACGCTTTTCAAACCATATGTATACTCTTATTTCAATACCAGTCAATACCATATGGTATAGACTGGTATAAAATGGCTCAATTTTTTTTGTTCGAAAAATATATCAAAGTGGATATCATTTTGAAGAGCACAATTAATCTAATCTAACTGTGCAAAAAAAATTAAATTTCGACTTAAAACGAGTGAGAAATCGTCCGTCAAAGATTAATGAGGGGAAAATTAAAAGCTTTCCAGGAGAGAGAGGATGCTGATGTCATGCTGATGTGGGCGGGTTACTCATAATTACTCACCATAAGGTTACTGACCTGATCCGTTCCCGGGTACTTCGCTCCTTTTCCCATCCTTTCCTCTTCCCGTCCGTCATCTCAAGTCTCAAGCACCTGCTATAGCCTTTCTTCTCTCTCGTTCTCAACTGTTTGGCGATCTGCAGTTTCAGGGTTCCTTCCGTTTTTTGCCCTATTGACGAACTATTCCGTTTTACTTTCTCGCTTGGGTAAATTTACAATGTGATTTTTGTTTCAGGCGTTCGCAATGGCGAAGAGCTCTTTTAAGCTGGAACATCCCCTCGGTTTGTCTCTCTTCTTTCTCTCGTATCTTGATCTATAGTTAGGGATTGCGGATGTGACTTGTGAGGGGCTTATTCATCAACACGACGAACCCTACTTGAAGAGTGTGTTCCATTTTGGTTATTGATTGTGTGGAAAGTGGAATTAGATAGCTTTTGTAGTTTTTCTTTCCTTAGTTTTGTTTTTAGCTTGTCGAGCAATTACGATCCTGAGTGTGATTGTGCTTGGGGTAGAGAGATTGATACTGTGCAAGTCGTGATTACTGATTTCTTTTTTCCAATTATTGCTATGGTTCTCTTCTTGAACATGGGCAGAGAGGAGGCAGGCTGAAGCTGCACGCATTAGGGAGAAGTACCCAGACAGGATCCCTGTACACAATCTACCATCCTATCTTTCTTAATCATGTGTAGTTTCGGGTTTCATGGGCGACTTCAGGAACTGTGGATGTGATTGATTGTGCTTATTGTTGTAGGTAATTGTTGAGCGGGCTGAAAAGAGTGATGTCCCTGATATTGACAAGAAAAAGTAAGTCTCTTTGTATACTTTTGAATCTTTGAACTATGGTTGTTGTATCTTTCGGACTTAGTTCTGCGATAACTTGTTGATCTGCCTGGGTCAGTAACGAAACTGTGATGAAGGATTTACTTGCATGATAGCAAGATGGGGATTTCTGGTAATTGTTAGCATTTAGTTTTAGCTAGCTAAGGTTGACAATGAAGTACTGAGGGGATACCAACTGGAGACGATTACTGAGTGCTCATGTTCTGGGAATATTGATGATAAAGCTTATTGGATCCAACTGGTTACTATACTATGATATGCTTATAGTAGGTCACATTAGCTTTTGTTTTTAATTCCTCTTCCATTCACTAACACTGGACCTTGGTTTGACCACTGTAGATACCTGGTTCCGGCTGATCTCACAGTTGGACAGTTTGTTTATGTGGTCCGGAAGAGGATCAAGCTGAGTCCTGAGAAGGCCATTTTCATTTTTGTGAAGAATATTCTACCGCCAACCGGTGAGTGAAACCTTTGCTTTATGTTGTGCTCGAAATTCATCCCTCGTTATATATCCATTGCAAATTACTGACCCTGGAGCTTGTTTGCAGCTGCCATGATGTCTGCAATCTATGAGGAGAACAAGGATGAAGATGGGTTCCTTTACATGACCTACAGTGGTGAGAACACCTTCGGGATCCTCTAATGCTTGAAGAACTATGAAGCGCAGTGTGAATAAAGACTGATAGTGTGGGGCAACGCAGAAGAAAAATGAAGTGAAGAAAACTTAAGCCTTTAGCTAGAATTTCGTAAGGAAGAATCTATTTATCCTTTGTACATTCTTGACCTCTCTCTCCCTCTCTGGAATGGTATCTCTGACTCTTATCTTGTAAACTTGGATACCTCTAGAATCTGTGTCGATTCTGCCACTTTAGTCGTTCCACTCGAATTGTTCACTCAGATTCTGTCAAAGAATTTACATCTTTTCTAGCTAGGAGCAACTATTTGGTCCCAACAGGGTTTAATCTGGCTGAAAAGTCCATTGAATCTGACTGTAGTGAATCTATAATTTGATTCGGTCATTTTCTTCTAAGTTATGCACTTTTCTTGGTCCCAGTTCTGGCTTGGAGCATCTTTAAAAAAGGGCTTAATTGCAAATTTGGTCACTCGAATTGCTTAAAAATTTCACGTTTGCCACTCAAATTGATTTATTCCATTTAGTCACTCAAATTAGTTGAACAGTCCAAGTTTGGTCACTCTCCGTTAACCTCCGTTAGACTCTGTTAGTGACGACCGTTAAGTGATGACGTGGCTAATAGAAAGACACAATCGGCATATTTTAACATTAAAAAACGAAGACCCGACCCGCCAGCTCAGCCTTACCCGCCCTGTCAGCCATTCTTGCCCAACCAGCGAACCAACCCAATTAATTGACCCTAAACCCAAACCCGAGACCCGCCGCCGTCGTTGTTGGTCTCCGCGATGTCGTTGTTGACCAAATTCAACGCTTGCCCACCCGTCGAGTAAACCCTCTCCTACGTCGCCGCCCAGATCGAGAGAGGCGATGTATGCTCGACGGTCGACAACATATCGACGGATCGAGAGAGACAGAGGTGGGTCTGTAGATCCAGTGGGATGAACTCGCCATTTCGGCAGCGGCGGCGACGAATGAGAAAGGAGAGGCTTGGAGGAGATGAAGTCCGGGTTGGTAGGGATTTTGTTGGGGCGGTGGAGATGGTGCTGACGGGGAGAGAGAAGAGGAGATTTTGGGGCTGGGCGATTGAAATCTCTATCTCTATCTGCATCTTCTTCCCCTATCCATAAGAACACACAAAGAAAAAAGATCCCTAAATTGACGAAAAACTCATGCCTTCCAATAAATTGGTGTGATTAATAATTAATTTAACCAAGGGAATGAACAAATCCCTTCTCCTTCTTCTTTCCCTTTCTTGTGTACGAACAGTGTCTGCAATCAAGCAATTTCGACCACAAAACCATCAAGATTCCATTCGAAGAAAAGGGCTGGAGCTGGATTGAATTGGAACTGGGAGAAAGTACGTACCTCGAAAACCCTTTTGAAGAAATGTACGGCGAGGGCGGATTCGACCAGGAAGAGCCTAGAAGACGAAGCTCCGTCACCGCCATGGTGGAGGAGGAGCAGGGAGGACAAGGCGGCGAGGAATGCCGGAGTGTAGGCCACAAGCATCCCGGTTCAGCTGGGGAGGGAGGACCAGGACGACGGCGGCGAGGTAGAAGCGGATGGTTGGGCGGCGAACTTGGAATACTTCATGTGGTTGCCTCGGAGCTCCGACAAGCCGACGTTTCCCAGGGAGACTGCACCCACCACCGACATCGCGGAGACCAACAACGACGGCGGCGGGTCTCGGGTTTGGGTTTAGGGTCAATTAATTGGGTTGGTTCGCTGGTTGGGCAAGAATGGCTGACAGGGCGGGTAAGGCTGAGCTGGCGGGTCGGGTCGTCGTTTTTTAATGTTAAAATATGCTGACGGTGTCTTTCTGTTAGCCACGTCATCACTTAACGATCGTCACTAACGGAGTCTAACGGAGGTTAACGGAGAGTGACCAAACTTGGACTGTTCAACTAATCCGAGTGACTATAAATGGAATAAATCAATTTGAGTGGCAAACGTGAAATTTTTAAGCAATTCGAGTGACCAAACTTGCAATTAAGCCTTTAAAAAAGTGGATCAAATTGAAACTCCATGTTGCTTCAATTCTGGATCGGACTGAATCTTGAACACCTTTCTAGCATTTTGTGTAAAATGTTAAAAGCTAGAAATATTGTACGGCCGACATACGTTTTGTCTACTAGCAACAGTTCAAAAGATAAACCTAACCAATATGGCAAGAGTTCACTGCTCCATTGCTGTATGGTTTCACAAACATCGCTTTTAAGCTATAGAATATACTGTTATTTAGCTATGTCTATGATTCAATCCCAGACAGTTCCTTACCAAGGTTGGTATTTGTGAAAAGACAGACAATTAGAATAGAAAAGCGAGTCTGATTGAATTGCTTAGTTCCAGATTGATCACAATCTCTATGACAGTACGAAGGTAAACGACGATCAATAGACAAAGAAAAGAAAGAGAAACACGAACGCAAGCTACGCCCAGAAGAATTAGAGTTCCTGGCACCAAGCCCCAACTCTAATTCAAACCAGACACAGGAAAACAGAACCCAATCCTAAGGCTCCCAAGGAACTAACCAGTTCTACTGAGCCGAGGAAACCGTTACGTTCTTCTCAGAGACGAGCTCTATATATAGCCCAGTAAGTACTCCCCTGCTCGCTCTTCTTTATTGCAGCGTACCGTTGAGCTGCTTTGATGAGGGCGAAGATCGATGTGCAGAGAACTCCTTCGTCGTTCTTCGATGATATCGTCGTTCTTCAATGTTTTTGAGGATGGAAGTAAAGGCGCAGACGCGAATAGGTCTTGGAGTGGGGAGACAGCAGAATGAATTCGTTTAGTGGGCCATGAGTGCCTTCGGGCCTGTAGTGGACTTTGACTGGGTGAACGACAAGGCCCAACAATCTCCCCCTGCGATCAAGCCTTTATTTCTGACAGCAGAAGGAAACACATCATAGCAGAGCAGCATGACAAATATTTAATAAAGAAGAAGCTACTCAGGAGAAATATCATAGCATAGCAAATCACTTATTTTATTTAGACCATTATGGTCTTTCATAAACCACTTAAGAACAGTCAAGCTGAAAGGACAGGACGACAGGACACCAAAACAAACACACTTCAAAGTTGTTCTCAGGAAATACTTAACAACGAGCATACTGAAAGAAAATAGAAAAACACCAAATGAAGGCAATTCATCAAGGTCTGACACAGCAAGGTAGTTTGAGATATAATCTCTCAGATTCAGAGCTTGTCTTCCAGCTAGTCAATTTTCGTAAGCTCCCCCTGAGTTTCAGCTGGCATTTCTGCATCTACAAACTCCCCCTGAGATCCAGCCGTTGCTTCCATTATTTCTTTCTCGAGATCTTCTGCAAAGATCCTGATGTCTTCTTCAGAAAGGGATTCAGGTTCCATTTCAGCATCTTCTTCCTCGAAAGAGATGATCAGATTTTTTCGGATGGATGAGGATGAGTCTCCAGACAGCAGGGATGATTTAGAAGTGGTTTTTGTTCTGATTTTGTGATGAACAGCTGCAGGATCAGAGATGTCTCCCCCTTTCAAATGCTGAGGATCGACCCCGATGGATTGAAACACAGTGATGGCGGGGACAGAGACAGAGGAGTCCACAGATGAATATCCATCGAGTGAGATGCCAAGGTTGGCGATAATAAGGGTGATGAAACCTCCATAGGGAAGATCCCCACTGAGGTGGCACTCAGCATTTCGAACAATTGATCCAAAGAGCAGCTGAGAATAGTCTATTTTTCGCCCAGTGAGAGCATTAGATAGAACCCAGAGTTCGAGTTTTGTGACGATGTTAAGCCCAGACGATCGAGGCAGAAAGAAATGGGTAATGAAGTAATGGAGAGTGCGGAGAGAGGGATTCAAGTCAGCAGCAGTGATCACTTCATTGGCTCCAACACGTCGTTGAGTAATACGAGAGTACTCAACTACATAGTCGAAGTCATAGAATAGAAACTCATCCTCATGAGCCAAGGGAAGAGGACCTTCTGAAGGAAGGTTCAGGAGAACACTTATGGCTTCAGAGGATAGGGAAATGAGGTATCCATTGACAAGGGTTGTGAGTTTCCTGGTGATGATTCCTTGACAGTCAAGATTTGCATAGAAGTTGCGAACAGGAAGAGGACAGGCTGCCAAAGGAGGGTAGTGAAGAAGGAACTCCCACCCCAGATTTCTAATGTAAGGAGTAATATCAATTCCAGCAGCTTTGAACTCAAAAAGGTCAAGGTGTATTGGGACAGCAATTTTTCGAGGGGCATAAAACTCTTTGAATCTATGGAGATTGAATTCGATAGGCTCATTGAATGTTCTTCCCACATAAGTGACAATAGCTCCAGGAATGACTGACGAGGTGAACATATCAGTCATGATGACCCGAGTGAGGTAGGTTTTGATGCTTAATCGGTGAGATAAGTGAAGAGAGACTAGGAGGGTGTCCTTATATATAAACTAATACTGCGGGACTGATTATGATGACTAATTAATAGGAATGAAGCACACTTTTAACTAGGCATGGAGAAACCAAACATCATATTCAAGGAACATGAACAAGCATTTAAAAGGGCAGAATATACTTAAATGCAGTAAACGCAATTGATAAGTAAATTAATAGAAGGGAAGGACAGCACCTGGATTAACGTGCATTCTGTATGGAATGGAGAGATTGGAGTCCAAGATCATCACACAGTCTTATAAATCGATCAGATGAAAGGGCTTTTGTGAAGATATCAGCAATTTGGAAGTCAGTGGGTATAAAGTTTAGTTCAATAAGTCCAGATTGAATGATATCCCTAATAAAGTGATGTTTTACTTCAATATGCTTAGTTCTACTATGATGTACAGGATTCTTTGACATGCAGATTGCACTAGTGTTATCACAGAAAATGGGAATTTTATCAAAGTCTAAACCATAGTCTAACAGCTGAGATTTGAGCCAGAGAATTTGTGTGCAACAGTTTCCAGCAGCTATATATTCTGCTTCAGCAGTAGATAGAGCTACTGACCCTTGTTTTTTACTAGACCATGACACAAGTGAACGACCAAAATATTGACAGCTTCCACTTGTACTTTTTCTATCAGTTATACTGCCAGCAAAGTCTGAGTCAGAGTATCCAATTAGGGAGAGACAATCAGATTTAGGATACCAGAGACCAAGATCATGAGAACCTTTTAAGTATCTAAAAATCCTCTTTACTGCAGTTAAGTGACTTTCTTTTGGCTGATGCTGAAATCTTGCACAGAGACAAACACTAAATTGAATGTCTGGTCTACTAGCAGTTAGGTACAGTAGAGACCCTATCATGCCTCTGTATTTATGTTCACAAACAGGTTTCCCATTCTCATCATAGTCAAGATGTGTATTAGTAGCAATGGGGGTTTTGCATGAGCTAATATTTAATAATTCAAACTTAGACAGCATAGATTGTAAATACTTGGTCTGATGTATAAAAATCCCAGAATCAGTTTGAAGGATTTGCAGACCTAGAAAGTAAGTTAGCTCTCCCATTAAGCTCATTTCAAACTGACTTTTCATAATGAAACAGAATTCTTCACATAAACTGGGATTAGTACTACCGAATACTATGTCATCAACATAGATTTGCACAATCAAAGTGTGATCATTTTTCTTTTTAATAAAGAGAGTTTTATCAACTCCACCTTGAGTGAAGTCTTGAGAGATAAGAAATGCAGTCAGTTTCTCATACCAAGCCCTTGGGGCTTGCTTGAGTCCATATAGAGCTTTGTTCAATTTAAAAACATGGTCAGGGAATTCAGGGTCAATGAATCCAGGAGGTTGTTCCACATACACATTCTCTTTAATTTCTCCATTAAGAAAAGCAGATTTTACGTCCATTTGATATAGTTTAAAGTTCATGTAGCTAGCATAAGCACAAAGAAGTCTAATTGATTCTAATCTAGCAACAGGGGCGAAAGTTTCATCATAATCAATTCCTTCCTCTTGATTATAACCTTGAGCTACAAGCCTAGCTTTGTTTTTAATAATGAATCCTAATTCATCAGATTTGTTCCTGAAAATCCACTTAGTACCAATAATTGTAGTATTTAAAGGTCTAGGAACCAGTTCCCACACACATAATCTAACAAAGTGGGACAACTCTTCTTGCATAGCTAGCAACCATTCATCATCAAGAATTGCTTCCTTGAAGTTTTTAGGCTCAAGTAATGAGACGAGGGCATACTGACCTGGAATGCTCTTACCTCTGGTTTGAATTGGATCAGTAAGATTACCTATTATTTGTGAAGGTGGATGCCTTTTTCTGATGTGGGGTGGAGCTTCTTGATTAGAAGTGGTTTCATCAGGGCATGATTCGGTTGTGGTGGAAGGATCAGTAGGAGTCTCATTTCTGGAAGATGTACCTGTCTCATGACAAATGCTAAGGGGCAGAAAGTCATAGTCACAGATGTTAGACTGTAGAGGAGAGATGGGTTCAGAATTATCAAATCTAACATGAACTGACTCTTCCACTTTCCTTGTCCTATTATTGAACACCCTATAGGCCTGCCCTTTAATTGAATAACCTAGAAATGTGGCAATATCTGATTTTGCATCGAATTTGCCAAGTAAATCCTTGGTGTTCAGTATGTAACATTTTGACCCGAAGGGATGAAAATAAGATATCTTAGGCAATTTCCCTTTCAAAATTTCATAAGGGGTTTTATTAACAAACTTGCGAATAGTAGTACGATTTAATATATAACAGGCAGTGTTAACTGCTTCCCCCCAGAGAAACTTAGGACAATTAAACTCTAAGAGCATAGTTCTAGCAGTCTCAATGATGGAACGATTCTTTCTCTCCACAACACCGTTCTGTTGTGGAGTCCTTGGTGCAGAGAATGTGTGAAGTATACCATGATGATCACAGAAATTTTCAAAATCATTATTGATAAACTCACCACCATTATCGCTTCTAATGCTCTTAATTAAACAGTCAAACTGATTTTTTACTAGTGCAGCAAACGATCTAAATTTATTGAATGCTTCATCCTTAGATGCTAAGAGATAGATCCATGTAAATCTGGAGTAGTCATCAACAATTACAAGTACATATGACTTTCCTCCTAGACTTTGCACATTAGTAGGACCAAATAGGTCCATATGAATTAGTTCAAAGGTGGAGGAGGTTGTAATATCTTTTTTGCTTTTAAACGACTTTTTGCAATGCTTCCCTAGTATGCAGGCCTCACACGTAAATTTATCTGACCCCTTAATTTCAGGCAGACCTCTAACAAGGTTGAGTTTAGACAGCTTAGCTAGTCTAGAGAAGCTTAAGTGACCTAGATTTCTATGCCAGATTGCTGCTGACTCAGAGAATGAGCTCAAACAAATGTTTTCAGAAAGATCCAGAGTAGATAAGTCTATTGTATAAACATTGTTTATTTTCTTTCCTTTAAAGATTACTGTTTTATCAGAAATCCTTTCAATAGTGCAGCAGAAGGGGTCAAAAGTTACACTATAAGTGGAACCACATATTTGACCGATAGACAGTAAGTTGTGTTTTAAACCTTCAACATATAGAACATCTTCTATAATCAGAGATGGATTGCTGCTTATGGTACCTTTACCAACAACAGTAGCACAGTTATTGTTGCCATAAAATACTTTACCTCCTCTTTTTGGATTTAGAAAGGTAAAAAGATCCTTGTTACCAGTCATATGATGCGAGCATCCGGAATCTAAGTACCAGATATTAGCATCTTTATTGTTCTGAAAGAGAAGAAGATTAGTTAGAACTTTTAGCAACCCAAACGAGTTTGGGTTTACTTTTCCTTGAATAACAGTGATAAAAATCATGTCCTAACTTTTTGCAAAAGGAACATGATAGTGGAATATATCGACCAGTTGATGGTTTAAAGTGAGCAACAGGTTTATAAGCTTTTCTGACCCAGTTGTCATTCCTAAAGGGTTGAGGAAGGAGATAATTCTTCCTCATTACATGATGACAGTAGTTAATTTCACTCTTAAGTCTATTGTTTTCATTAGTAAGAAAAGCAACTTGATTATCTTGAGTGTACTGAGCACTCTGTTGAGCATCAACTAGATCCTTGAGACGCGCAATTTCAGATTCCTTTTCATGAAGTTGTGTCATGGTGAGGCAAAATTTACTTTTTAACCTATTACACTCTTCTTGAAGATTTGAAAGAGCATGGAGGAAGAAGTCTTCATTTTGAATATCAGAGGGAGATTCAGAAGATGATTCAGACCATACCTGATTACCAAGAACATCTTCCTCTTTGGAGTTGAGACCCATGAAAGCAATAGCTTCTGAGTCATCCTCTGAGCTGTAGTCGCTCCAAGAGGCCACCATTGCTTTTTCTTTCCTTTTATTCAGAGGGCAGTTAGCCCTAACGTGACCTGTTTTGCCACATTTAAAGCAGATAGTTGAGTCATACTTGCTATTATTAGAATTTTTGTGATCTTTAGGACCGCTATCAGCTCTGTTAGAACCAAAGGAATTTCTTTCATTGGTTCCACTAGATTGATGTCCATATGTTCTAGAAGAATTGTTAATCTGGTGGCCAGATGATCTGTTATTATAATTATTGTTCTGACTTTCTCTCTTGGTGTTCTGATCATGTTTGAACCTGATCATTCTTTGGAGTTTTTTACTGGTAAGGGCAAGTTCATTTTCGAACTCCTCATCCAGTTTTTCTCCTTCATTGGTATAGGCAGTATTAAACGCTATAGATTTATTTTTCTTATCCTGAATTGAATTCATTTGTTTAAGGACTTCTTCATGACTTAGAAGAGAGCCAATTAAGTTTTCAAGAGTAAGAACATTGAGATCTTTTGCTTCCTCGATGGCTGTTCTTTTTGCCATCCATTCAAGAGGAAGTGATCTAAGAACCTTTCTGACCAGTTCTTTACTTGAGAAAGTTTTCCCCAGTCCCTTTAGTCTGTTGACCAGGGTGGAAAACCTCTTATCCATTTCAGATATTGACTCACCAGATAACATGTCAAATGTTTCATACTCTTTTAACAGTAGATCAATCCTAGTTTCTTTTACTTCTGAAGTTCCTTCGTGTGTAGTTTCAAGTATAGACCAGATTTCTTTGGCTGATTCACATTTATTAACTCTCTCTCCTTCATCATCAGATATGGCAGAGAGTAGAATGTGCATAGCCCTAGAGTCTAATTGTGCACTTTTCTTTTGTGCATCTGACCACTCCTCCTCATCGTCGTCTTTCATGTCAATTGGCCCATTACGGACAATTGCCCATAAATCACAATCGATTCCTCGGAGGTATAGTCTCATTCTCTTTTTCCATACAGAGTAATTACTACCAGAGAACCATGGTGGATTAGAACTGGTGGGAAAGGAATGAGAAGACATAGATGAAAGAGGATCTCCTTCTCGGCAACAGTAAGTTCCACGAAAAGGAGGCTCTGATACCAATTGTTATTTAGCTATGTCTATGATTCAATCCCAGACAGTTCCTTACCAAGGTTGGTATTTGTGAAAAGACAGACAATTAGAATAGAAAAGCGAGTCTGATTGAATTGCTTAGTTCCAGATTGATCACAATCTCTATGACAGTACGAAGGTAAACGACGATCAATAGACAAAGAAAAGAAAGAGAAACACGAACGCAAGCTACGCCCAGAAGAATTAGAGTTCCTGGCACCAAGCCCCAACTCTATTTCAAACCAGACACAGGAAAACAGAACCCAATCCTAAGGCTCCCAAGGAACTAACCAGTTCTACTGAGCCGAGGAAACCGTTACGTTCTTCTCAGAGACGAGCTCTATATATAGCCCAGTAAGTACTCCCCTGCTCGCTCTTCTTTATTGCAGCGTACCGTTGAGCTGCTTTGATGAGGGCGAAGATCGATGTGCAGAGAACTCCTTCGTCGTTCTTCGATGATATCGTCGTTCTTCAATGTTTTTGAGGATGGAAGTAAAGGCGCAGACGCGAATAGGTCTTGGAGTGGGGAGACAGCAGAATGAATTCGTTTAGTGGGCCATGAGTGCCTTCGGGCCTGTAGTGGACTTTGACTGGGTGAACGACAAGGCCCAACATATACAGCAACAAGCTTATATCTTTATTCCATAAATAATCATAAAAAGGGGTGAATACATTCTGAAACGCTATCTTGTAACATAATTACAAGGCGCAGCTCCATCCTAAGTTTTTGTTTCTTCTTCTAAGAGGAAGAGAACTTCTTGCTGCACTGTTTCTTGACCCATTTGATCCCTACCGAAGTCCCACTCTTCATTTTAGAAGCCCCAGCAGAAGCTGCTGACTTAGCCTTGTCCAGTCCAGCCGATGCTGCTGCTTTGACATCTGCCATCTTCCCATTGCCGTTGCCATTGTCTTTCTTGCTCGACGATAGCCCATCGTCGTATCTATCTTCCCTGTCATAGCTCCCCCATTGATCTGCCCAGTTCGGTGCTTCTTTGCTTCCCATAACGCTTCTCGTCGGTTCAATCCCCCCTGCTTGTCCCTCTACTCTATCTGTAAGGCATTATAATAGATTTTGGATAACTGTGATGCTCAGATCATGAATATGAATGGAACCTTTGCATGATGAAGCTGCGGAAGCAAATGCTCAAGTTAACAGACAAATTAGAAGTTTACCCATTTTAATTCACAGGAATCTCTACCAAACCCAGATTTCAAACACAGTAAAATCCCAAATGCCTACACGTCGAGGAACGGTAAAACAGCTAAAGTGGCTTTTCAGTATTGGTGAAACGTTGCCTTCACTCAACTGTCAATTGCTAAAGATTGAGCGAGAGCATATAGAAGCCCAATTTTGTTTGAGGGTAGCCGAGGATGATTATACGAAGGACTGAAATTAATAAGCAAAGAGCAAAGATGATTTAGTATTTACCTTTCAGGAGCACTGTTCGCCGATTGCGAATCGACTAATGAGAGTAATTTTTTCTTCAGGGTCCTTTCTTTCTCTTCGCTGCTTCTATGCCTGGTACTTCTTCTTCTCCACTGGTTTTCGATTGGGTAATGTGTGTTTGGGGTTTGAGGGTTTTAACTTTCTTCAGTCTATAAATTATTACGTTTATACTTTAAGGGATCAAAAGACAGGATCTGTAACGTTTTGCTAGATACGGAAGGATAAGCGAGAGGATCTGTTACGTTTTGCTAGATATGGAAGGTAGGGATGTCAATGGGTCGGGTTGGGGCGGGCTTTGTCAAATCCAAATCCAAACTCATGGGTTTATCCACCAAAAAAATCCAGGGTAAAACTCGTTGGGTTTGAAAAACTCAACCCCAAACCAATCCACTGGGTATCCGCGGGTTCATGGGTACCCGTGGGTTTTTGTGGTAAAAAATTTACAATAACAAGTTTCTTTCAAAATAAAAGCTTAACATCAATTTTCTCATACAAATTAATCATACAAAAAACATCAATCTATAGCATACAAGCAAATCGCAAATGATCAATACAAATTGTTCAAGATTAAAGATAAACATCTTTAAACAATAAGATTAATTGAAAGCTTCTTCCTCGTCAACTAAGTTTCTTCACTCTCCGCTTCATAATATCAACTTCATTTTCAACAATTAAAAAGAACAAATTATACATGTCTCCACAAACATAAAGAATATTAGTTGTTTAAGGAAGATATATTATTTAGAATCTACACAATATATTATGCACTTCACTCTATTTCATTGTTGTCACCTTGCACGTTGATTGGTTCTCTTAATTTGGTGGAAGGGCAATTTTGCCCATTTTTTAAAAACTCAAGGGTCACTCATTATTATTGAACTTTTGGTTTTCTTTTTAGTAAATATGATTAGTATTAAGGGAAAAGAATATTTATTTTAAGGTAAATGCTATTATAATAATTATTTGAACTTTGCTCTGTGTAGATTTATTTTGTGCGGTTAAGGAAAAAATAGAGGCTATCTAAAGTTGTTTAGCTCCCGAATGAAATAATGATTGCGAATTGAATTTTGAGATGACGAAGATGATATATCGTTGTGGCGTGGATGTTTGGGAAGAGGTTCCTCTTAATAGATTTTTTCGAATTAGGTTTCTACATTAAATAGATAAACCAAGCATCAACCTTCAAAAGTTTTAGAATCTTAATTTCACAGTGATTTCGATAAACATGAAAAAGAAGAAGAAAAAATGGGAAATCTTGGCAAAATACAATCAAATTAAATTGTTTTTAATTCTTTTAATTTTCAAATTAGCATGTCTAATTTTTTACATCAAATTTTGAAAGGTAAGATCGCATGCTTAGTCGTAGGTTAAACAATAATTCCATCCATATCGTATCAACTCGATATTTATGTCGAATTAGATCAAACAAAAAAATAATTGATTTTTTTTACTCTATGTAATTGCTTAAAGTCGAGATAGGTTTTATTCGAAAATTATTAAACATAAAATCTGGTCAAACGGAATAACTTAAATGCTTCTTCCACCTAACTACGCTATATTTACATCTATACTATTTACATAAATCAATAGTTCCATTAGCGATTACAAAATAGTTGTATAATGATAAACCATTAATCGTGAGTCATTGATATTTTTCATCCGACAACCGCTCCGCTTTTGAAAACATAGGATATAGTCAATAAAATATTTAAAAATATGAGCTTATTGTTAAAGGTTAACTTTGAATTCTGATAACTAAAGTTCAAATGAATGAATAACTTACAAAGGCCATTTCAAGTCAAAATATTATTTTGCTAATATTTTTCCTTTTTTTTTTACTCTTTTAAATTATAAATTTAAATAGTGATATTTTTGGATTTGCTTACATAATTGTCCAAATAATCTATTTCTATATCACATTTTTTTTCCTCGATTTTTTGTATCTTTAAACTATTTAAATGTAATACATCTATAGTAATATTCTGTACATTATTTCCTTTTTAATTCAATAAATGACAATCAACAATATATAAATTAAAATAGTGATATATTAATTAATTTTCAAAGCTTCATTTGCAAGCTAATTATTCACATATAAAGAACATAAAGATTATTGTTGAAATTTGTTGTTTTGATTAAATGATGTTTATTATCTCAATGCATGAATACAGATTCTAGATAGCTTTTCATTTTATTCGTTGTCTAACTTAAACTTCTTATGGTTAAGTATAAAATGGAACACAAATTCAATAAAATTATAAAGTTAATGGGCAAAAAAAAAAAAAACCCATAAACTATTAAGTAACTCTTTCGTACCACTAGTGCACAATACTAAAAATCGAACCACTTACGTTTTTACACAATAAATAAAAGCCAAATGAGAAAACTTGAAGCCCCATTTCAAATTTCCTGCATCCAGAGTGAAAGTAGGAAGGACATTTTGGTCTTCACAATTACTTTTTTTTTATTCACTAAAAAGACACTTACTAGGATTCAAACCATGACCATTTTAAAGAAAAACAAAGATCATAACCAATCACACTAAGTACATTTGTTGTATCTTTTTAAATTAAAAACATATAATTGCAGAGAGGAAAAAACCCTTCCCCCATTTCAAATTCCCTACTCCAGGAGCATTTGTAGGAACAGTAGAGAAGGGAGTTTCAATTTTTTTCTTTTTCCTCTGTGGAACGGGCCAACTTACCGTACACATGCGGATTTAAACGGGTCCAGGAGTGTCAATTTTTTTCTTTAAGTCCTTTTATTTCTCCGTAGTGGTAAAATATATATATGAAAAGGAAAAAACAATACTCCTTTTTATTGCTAAAAAGAAAAAAAAATAACAATAAACTAATGCATGGATTCTAATGGGCTAACCGCTAATCATAAAATAAAAGAGTTGAATGGGTCTGACCTACACGGGATTTGCCCATCAAGTAAAACAAATGAACATCATGGGTGTGCCATTCTAAAACAAACTATTTTCTCTAGCATAATATATATTATGCTATTATTTTATATCTTAGTGGCTAAAATATAATGTATTTTAAAGTTATTCAATGGTACAACCTCGACCAACTCAATTAGTCCAATTTTTATCATTTCAAATATATATTATGTAATTATTTGATATCATAATGATTAAATTATAGTGTATATTATAGGGAATGGTTTGGTATTTGTTAGTTAAAAACTAAACAGAAAGATCTATTTGGTTATTTTTAACATTAAAACGATCCTAAACATTTTCAGTTTCCTTTCGAAATTCTATAGTTTTATTCCCGAATCAGTGATTTGCAAATGGTGAATTGCAGTCATCTCTTTTCTTTCATTATATTTTATTTTCAAATATAAAGTTTAAAAGTAAAGAATAATTAGAGTTTGGCATGAGTCGGTCAAACAGGCTGGATTTCAAAATTTTGCCCCTTTTGATCAAGTCTAATTTATAATCACATGGTTCCCTGATACCCTATAAAAATCTCAACCCAAACCAGTTTGGCAGGTGAGTCCGTGTTTACCACCATTTTCTAGGGATACAGGAAAGTTGGTTCCTATCCCAAATCGTGCTGTTCATTCTTGATTTCTTTAGATTTTATCATGGCTTGGCAAAAAACCAGAAAGCACAATGATGAGAAGATGAAAGTTTTATAAAGCAAATTAATCGGCCAACGGGCCGAGTAAAAGCTAGCAACGATTGTGAGATGCTCATTTCCCGAAAACCAGCGGGATAGGCGATTTTTTATTCGATTTTCTGGAATTCGGTTTCTATAAAACTTACTCCACCTCATCATATTACCAGAAACAATATTGTTTCACAAGGTAACAGGTACTTGATTTTGGTTCATAAGGCTGATTTTTGATTCGTTGCATCATTCATGTCTCTTTTCTACTAAAATTCACTATTTTTATCACGTGTTTCCCAAAAAAAAAAAAACTATACAACAATAAGCTATACACCCCATTACATTATCAAATTTCATACCTCATCTTCGTCCGGCCAAATGGCCGGGGCCCACGCTAGTAACTAAAAAATATCCAAATGACCACAAACCGGGCAACGGGCCGGATACAACACTAGTATTAAATATACCGGGAAAGTAATTATATGTGTGTGAGCGGGTACCCATGGGATGGGTTTATCTAAATCCAACCCGACTTGGTGAATAGTGTAGCGGGTTTAAACTCGAACCCTGCTCAATGGAAGGATATCTAGTATTTACTCCCACTTTCCATCATCCTTTACACTCTTTCTTTTTTTCTGAACAATTTATCTATTTTTTCTAATTATAATAAATGATCACAAAACTATTCACTTTGTATAAAATGGTGACAAATTTTTAATTTTTCACGTTTCAGTAACATATGTTTGGACTAATAATGAAAAGATAATTTCGTCCATCTCTATCTTAAAAACTATTGCTTCAGTCGAATCAACACGCCACGCCATTTAAAATATTAATAAAAAATTGATAACCAAACCCAATTGAACTAATAAGCCAACCGAAAACCCTAATTCTATACCCACCGACCCAAATCTTTGGAGACAGAACTCTGTCACTTTCCTCTTTCCAGAGCTATTCAGCTCCAAAACCAACGAAAACCTTAAACCAGAAACCAGTACAAAAACTATTCGGGGCCAGAAGCAATTGCTGAGGTACATAGCGAGGCGGAAGCAATGCAAAGGGTCGAGATCGATTGGGGATTTCATCACGGAGGGGAACGCGGAGATGCCGACGGGGGTCACGGATGATGCTGCAGAAGGAGCAGAGCGACCGACAACGACAGCTCCTCGTGGCGGACCACCAGAAACCTCGACTGCACATTTCGTCGAACAATTCTTCGTCATCTTCGTTGGGAGAGCTCGCGGCCGGGTCGGTTGAGTCTGTTAGCGGATAAACAGCCCAATTAGCAATTAGCCCACTTAATTATTATTGTACATATGTATAGGCCCTTTTTACTTTGGTTTTCGGGTCCATGAAACTCATGCAACGTGTGGCCTAGGGTTTCATGTGATCGTGGGTTCTGCCTCCTTTGTGAGGGTTTTGGGTAGGGGTGTCTGTTCGGTTCGGGTCGGGTAACCGAACCCGAAACCCACTAACCCGAAAAACCCAAACCTGCCACTAATAGTAACCCGAAACCGAACCCGAATTGGTGTCCTGTGGGTTGCGGGTACCCAAACCCGAAAACTGCACTAGCGGTTTCGGTTCGGTTTGCTTGAACCCGAAAACCGAACCTCCTCCTTGAGCACTCCGCCCAACACCTGTTGTCTCATTCTTAATTCTAGAATTTCAATTTCTCTTCCATTCCTTCTTCTCCTCGCCTCCACTCCCATCAACACCTGTTATTACTCTTCTGTTCCTTCTCATCCTCACCCCCACTACTGTTCCAACTTCCAACCCCTACCGCCACCTCTTGCTTTATTGTAGCTTTTGCATCTCTGCCACCAGCCTACAACCAAGAGAATTGGTCGAATCAACGAAGCTAGGATAAGAATCGACGAAGCCAAGGGAGGAATCGAATCTGGGAAACCATAAACCCAGATCGGAGAAAGCTTTCGATGCGGCGCCCGATGTACCCAGATGCGCCGCCGACTTGGAAAGCTTTGGTCTCAAACGGAATCATATGCGTCCCCCGACTTTACCCAGATGCACCACCCGACGTTACCCAGATGCGGCGCCCGACGTTACCCAGAATCCCAGATGCGTCGCCCGAATCGTGGAGGGAAACCACCACTATACTCACCTCAGTCCTCTGTCGAAGCCTTGAAATCGAAAGGTTTGGGAGTTTCAGATGAGATGGGAAAGCCTCGAAGATCGAAGTTGAACTGCAAATCCCAAAAGGGCATAACGCTAGCTGAAGATTGGTATCGGGGTTTTTCGGGTTCTTATCGGGTTTCGGGTTACACCGAAACCGAAACCGACGCCACACACATCTGGGTTGAAACCGAAAACCCGAACCCGACAGCACTGTTATCGGTTCGGTTTCGGTTGAACCCGAAAACCCGAAACCGTACCGACACCCCTAGTTTTGGGTTGTATATATTGTGTGTGAGAGGCTGCTGTATCGGGTAACAAACACAGGAGAATAAGAACAGTAGCTGAAGAGTTTTCACTCTTTCGTGGATTAGTCTCGGATACTCCGGGATACCACGTAAATACGGTTGTTCGTGTCTTTTCAATTTCATTTAATTCCGATAGATTATCAGAGTCCGAGGAGGAAGTGGAAGGCGGGGGGTTTGGTGGGTTCGTGTCGTCGTCTCCAGAGAACGAGTTCCGCCGGGTAAAGTGACCGTCCTCTTCGTCGCCGGAGCGGGTGAGTGGCCCTGAAGAGTTTTTCCCCGGTGGGTATCGAGTTTGTGTTTTCAATTGGACTGCCCGGTTCAATTAGGTCGGTCAATAATATTTTATTAATATTTTAAGTGATGTGGTGTGCTGACTGAACCAAATTAACGTTTTTTTGGATGGAGATAGAATGATAGATGGAATGATCATTTCGTTTTTCTTTCAAACATATGTGACCGTAATGTGCAAAATAAAAGGTTTTTGACCGCTTTGTACAAATTGAATAGGTTTGCGACCATTTATGCTAATTACCCTTATTAAAACCGAGTTGAGCCGGTCGGCCCGACCAGTAAAATCGAGACCTGGACATCAAACCAGATCGGCAAAGTAAAAAAACCAGAGCGGTTTTTGGAGCGGCCGAGGCGGTTAACCGCTGGAATCGCTCGAGCCGCTTGTCCGTTTTCTCCATTCCGGTCGAGAGGCGACGAATCCAGCGATGGCAACCGCCGGCGCTCTCCCCAGCGAACCCAACCCTTACCGTCGCTCTTGCTTAGGGTTTGGATAAGTCTATTTAGTTTTAATTATATATATAATGTAATATTACTTTGTAGTACCTACCTACCTGGTAAATTTTATTCTAGTCATTAAATTGTTCAATTACTATCATATGTGTATGTGTCTTTTACTTATGATATTATTGTTTATAAGTTATCAGTTCTCTAACAATTTTTAAATGGCTAATCATCGATTGGACCACTAAAGTGAGAGACGTTCATATTACAGGGTCATGCTCCGTTTCGGTTCTGACAACATTAATTTTTCCCATGTGAAACTAGATAATTCTATCTCCACAATGTATTTAGAGAATGGGTAATTTCACCAAATGTAAATACTTGGATAAGCATAGACATTCTTGATTTTTAAAAGGTTTCATGTAAGTCATTTGTACAATGTTATTTAAATTTTATATGTACTATGTTTCATTTTCTTGTTTTCTACACTAATAAAGACAACCATTCTTATAAAAAAAATACTGATAAGTCAACCACCAAATCAAAATTTAGCAAAAGAGGCCCGACCTAATTGGTAGCACCGTTCGTGGGGTATTCAGAGGTCCTTCTTTCGTACCCCGGGTAGCGCAGCTTTTGCTGCATTTCTACCGTCCGTGGGTTGTTCCTGGTGACCTTGAGGTGTCCCCCAGGTGTCTCCAGCATAGTTCTCCTCCGGTAGAATCTCCGCCGAGGTAAATAGCCCAGTGGGAGTGGGTGGAATTCGGCACGTTTAAAGGACGTGTTTGAGCCATGGTAAAGGAAACCATACCGGAAGTCATACCGGCTCCGTCAGTGGTAGGGTATTTTATGGTACTACCGTGGTTCAATCGTTGTGTATCGGCAAAATACCGTTTTTGTAATTAAATAATATTTTTTTGTTAAAAACCGTACCGGCAGATTCGGGATACCGTTTCGGAATAATACCGGAATAAAACCGGAATATACCGGATAACAAACCTGAATAAACTAAATAAGCATATGTAATATAAAATTCAACAAACTGCAACATTGGAAACTATTTCACTATTACAAGGTACGCAACCATGGAAACTAGATCAGATCTGATGCAAATTGAGCAGAGATCAGTGACCTGATCCCATGAATGATGCAACCTTACCAAAGGCTGAACTAATGAAACTAACGGTTTAAGAGATAAAGAAGCACAAGTATCACTACACACTAAGTGAGAATGAGTGAATAACTCACCTCACTCCCAGGCAACAAAAAGTGGGAAAAAGGACAAACTTTCCTATCTAGAGCCTTGGATCGATGGGAAAATTCCACAACAGTTACTGATACCAGTTTTGGATTCTGACCCAATTATAGATCACCAGCAAAAACATGGGGGAAAAGATTCTCAATTTCTTAGATCAACATTACATCACCATCTGTCACCTCACCACCACTTTCAGAATGAATCAACGAATTCAAGCTCCCAACATCAGTATCTGGTTCACTAACCTACATTATCATTGCAATTAAGAGATGACGGATTCCCGCCCAATCAAAGAAATCATATCACTGATCGCTGATCAACCCACAAACCCCATCCATGCAATAAACTTGGTTGGGCAATACTGCATTTTTTGATGCTCTTGTTGGTATTGATGCCTCAAATTAATTCCAAGACTTGGAGTTATGGAAGACACTTGAGGTTATTTGGGGTTATGAAAATTAATGACCACATGGAGTTAATTATGTGGAGTTTTCATTTGGTTAATGGGAGTGCCGTTCACCTTTTCTTTGGCATCTCATAAGCCATTTTACATGGCTATAAATAGAGAGTCTATTGTTGTTGAATAGACACCAATTCCATCCAACTCCTTTATTCACCTAAAGTGTAGAATATCTTCTTGAGTACTTTTCTTTTATGTTGGGAGTTTTCTACTTACTCCACAACTTTGTACGTTGAAGATTATTCTTTGATCATAGTGGATTTACTGGCTTGTCCAGCCCGTGGGGTTTCTCCCTCCTCTTTGGAGGGTTTTCCACGTAAAATTGGTGTCTTGTCTTTGTTCATTCTCTTCTCTATTTTCTTGTTAGATTTCATATTGGGTTTGCTTCCGCTAGTGCTCATTTATATCCAGGATCAAAAGTCTATAAAAGACAACAAGTGGTATCAGAGCTCTTGACAACCAATTGAAATCCTCGACAAGATGACTGCAAAGTTTGACATTGAGAAGTTTGATGGCAAGATATCATTCTCGATATGGAGAATTCAAATGAAGGCAATTTTGACACAAAATGGTGTTCAAAAGGCTTTACTTGGTCTCGAAGCCAAACCAGAGACCTTGACTGATGTCCAATGGGAAGAGCTCGATGAAAAGGCTCTTACTGCTATTCAATTATGCCTGTCAAAATCGGTTTTGCAGGAGGTGGTGAGTGAGACAACTGCAATTGGACTTTGGACAAAATTAGAGTCACTTTACATGACGAAAAGTCTCGCTAACAAGCTTCGTCTAAAAGAGAAGTTGTACACTACTCGTATGGCTGAAGGTACTCCAATTCAAACCCATTTTTCTACCTTCAATTCCATTGTTATGGACTTGGAAAATATTGACGTGAAAATTGAAGATGAGGATAAAGCTGTTTTATTAATATGCTCATTGCCCCAATCCTTTAAACACTTTAAAGAGATCATGCTCTATGGAAATATGGATACTTTGTCTTATGAAGATGTAAAATCTAACTTACTGTCAAAAGAAAAATTTGACTTTGAGTCCAGTTCTAATGACAAAGGTGAAGGTCTATTTATAAGAGGAAGATCCAAGGAAAAAGGGGAATCAAGCAAAGGTAAAGGTAAAGCTCGATCCAAGTCACATGGTCGAAAATCTGATGATGGGCAGTACTGTCGCTATTGTCGCAAAACTGGTCATGAAATTTCTAATTGTTTCAAATTAAAGGCCAAAGAAGAAAAGAAAAAGCAATCTCAAAAGGCTTCTGAAGCCGGAGAAGCTAGTATCGTCAATGACGATTCTGATGGTGAAGGTTTGGCAACAATTTCTTCTTACGATGGCAGTAATTCGGATGTTTGGGTCCTTGATTCTGCATGCACTTTTCATATTTGTCCCAATAAGAACTGGTTCAAAACACTTAAACCTGTTAATTCTGGTGTTGTGCTAATGGGAAATGATGATCCTTGCAAAGTTCTTGGTATTGGTACAATTGAAATGCGTCTTCATGATGGGGTTGTCAGAACTCTTTCTGATGTTCGCTATGTTCCTGACATGAAGCGAAATCTTATTTCTTTAGGCACCCTCGAGTCTCTTGGGTGCATATATGGAGCTGAAGGTGGAGTTCTTAAGGTATCTAGAGGTTCTCTTATTCTGATGAAAGCTAACCGCATTGGTATGATATATGTCCTGCAAGGTTCTGTTGTTATAGGTTCAGCAGATATTTCTACCTTGCTGCTTGATTCGCATAATACTCAATTATGGCATATGCGGCTAGGACATATGGGTGAAAAGCCAATGACAGTTCTAAGCAAGAGAGGACTATTGGGGAACCAAAATTTTGGGAAACTTGACTTTTGTGAACATTGTATCTTCGGGAAGAAGAAAAAGGTCAGTTTCTCTCTTGCTTCCCATAGTTCCAATGGGGTGCTTGATTATATTCACTCGGATTTATGGGGACCCTCTAAATTTCCTTCCATAGGAGGTCGTAGATACATGATGACAATTATTGATGATTTCTCTCGTAAAGTTTGGGTTTATTTCTTACGGCACAAAAATGAAGCCTTCTCTGCATTTAAAAAGTGGAAAGTGCTAGTTGAAACTCAATCAGGAAGGAAAGTTAAGAAGCTTAGAACTGACAATGGATTGGAATTCTGTGAAAATGCATTTAATGAATTTTGTTCCTCACATGGAATCGGAAGACACAAAACTCTAGTTAAAACACCTCAGCAAAATGGTGTTGCCGAAAGACTTAACAGAACAATTCTCGAAAGGACTCGGTGTATGATGTCAAATGCAGGTTTATGGCATAGACGTGATTTATGGGCAGAAGCTGCAGCCACAGCTTGTTATTTAATCAACTGTTCTCCACATAAGTCGTTGGATTATAAAATTCCAGAAGAAATTTGGACAGGTAAACCAGTTGATTATTCCAAATTAAGAATATTTGGTTGCCCATCATATTATCACGTCAATGAGGGTAAGCTCTCTCCAAGAGCTAAAAGGTGTTTATTTCTGGGATATTCTATGGAGTCAAAAGGCTATCGTTTTTGGTGTGTTGAATCTCACAAGGTTATTCAAAGTAGAGATGTTACATTTAATGAAGATGCCTTATTTTCAGCCAAAGATGGTACTTCTTCGTCCCATGATGCAGAAAATTTTGAGACTCCAAGAGACAAGGTGGAGTTCGAACAACAAGTTGATTCACCTACCCATCTATCTTCTCTAGAGTTAAATCCTAGTGAAGTTCAAAATGAGGAAATGCCACCTCAAGTGCCACAAGATTATATCTTGGCTCGAGATCGGCCAAGGAGAGTTATACAAAAACCTGCTCGATATAGAGATGATGAGCTTGCTGCATACGCTCTCGCCGTTGCACAAGAAATTTCAGAAGAAATTGAGCCTTCTTCTTTCAAAGAAGCTATATCTTGTGTAGATTCATCTAAATGGCTTGCGGCAATGAATGAAGAAAACGAAAGTTTGTTGAAGAATAATACATGGGAATTATGTATCCTTCCTACGGGGAAGAAAGCACTTTCAAATAAGTGGATATACAAAAAGAAAGAAGGAATTCCCGGTATTGAAGAGGCAAGATGGAGGGCGCGGTTGGTTGTTCGCGGCTGCAACCAACGTGAAGGTATTGATTTCAATGAAATCTTTTCTCCTGTTGTGCGTCACACTTCCATAAGAATTTTTCTCTCTTTTGTTGCTCTCTTTGATTTGGAGTTAGAGCAACTTGATGTGAAAACTGCTTTCCTTCATGGTGATCTCGAGGAGGAGATATACATGAAGCAACCAGAAGGCTTTGTGATTCCAGGAAAGGAGCATATGGTTTGTCGCTTGAGAAAATTATTATATGGTCTCAAGCAAGCTCCTAGACAATGGTATAAGCGTTTTGATACTTTTATGATTGGAAATGGTTATACACGAAGTCAATTTGATAATTGTGTATACTTCCAAAAATTTCCCGAGGGCTCCTACATTTATCTACTTCTTTATGTTGATGACATGCTTATTGCTTCTAAGAACAGAATATTGGTCGAAAGGTTAAAGTCACAACTAAAAGGAGAATTTGAGATGAAGGACCTTGGAGCAGCAAAGAGGATTTTAGGTATGGGGATCCAAAGAGATCGACAAGCTGGTAAATTATTTTTGAACCAAAGAAAGTACATTGATAAGGTACTTGAAAGGTTCGGAATGATTGATTGTAAGCCCACTTCTACTCCTCTCGCTGCTCATTTCAAGTTATCTGCTGCTTATTGTCCAACAACAAATGAAGAAGTGGATTATATGTCTAGTGTTCCATATTCAAGTGCAGTTGGCAGTTTGATGTATGCTATGGTCTGCACAAGACCCGATCTTGCATATGCAGTAAGTGTTGTCAGCAGGTATATGCAAAATCCAGGAAAAGAACATTGGAATGCTGTGAAGTGGATACTTCGGTATTTGAAGGGAACCCGTGATATGGGTCTATTGTTTGAGAGGAGTGAAAATCCTTCCAACAATATTATAGGCTTCACAGATTCTGATTTTGCAGGTGACTTAGATAAACGGAAGTCTATTTCTGGATATGTTTTCACTCTCTGCAATTCATGTGTTAGCTGGAAATCTTGCTTGCAACCCGTAACTGCTTTGTCAACTACAGAAGCAGAGTATGTTTGTTATATCTGAGGTGGTTAAAGAGGCTATTTGGTTACGTGGCCTAGTTATTGAGCTTGGAGTTGAACAAACTGTTTCAACCGTATTTTCGGATAGTCAAAGTGCCATTCACTTGACTAAAAATGACATGTATCATGCTAAGACAAAACATATAGAAGTCAAGTACCACTTTGTCCGAGATGTTATGGTTGCAGGTGATATTAGTGTGAAGAAAGTTCATACTGACAACAATCCTGCAGATATGCTCAATAAAGTTCTTCCTTCAACTAAGTTTGATCGTTGTTTGAACTTAGTTGGAATTCGAAGAGCTTGATTACCTCTCAGGGGTTTCTGGACAAGTCTTTCTAAATTTGATTCAAGGTGGAGATTGTTGGTATTGATGCCTCAAATTAATTCCAAGACTTGGAGTTATGGAAGACACTTGAGGTTACTTGGGGTTATGAAAATTAATGACCACATGAAGTTAATTATGTGGAGTTTCCATTTGGTTAATGGGAGTGCCGTTCACCTTTTCTTTGGCATCTCATAAGCCATTTTACATGGCTATAAATAGAGAGTCTATTGTTGTTGAATAGACACCAATTCCATCCAACTCCTTTATTCACCTAAAGTGTAGGATATCTTCTTGAGTACTTTTCTTTTATGTTGGGAGTTTTCTACTTACTCCACAACTTTGTACGTTGAAGATTATTCTTTGATCATAGTGGATTTACTGGCTTGTCCAGCCCGTGGTTTTTCTCCCTCCTCTTTGGAGGGTTTTCCACGTAAAATTGGTGTCTTGTCTTTGTTCATTCTCTTCTCTATTTTCTTGTTAGATTTCATATTGGGTTTGCTTCCGCTAGTGCTCATTTATATCCAGGATCAAAAGTCTATAAAAGACAACAGCTCTGTTATGCCCAAACGAAAAGAAATTCCTTCTGCTCCTGCTACTTCCACCACTACACCCTTCAACTGAAAGTTTATGAAACATACCTGCTGCCGCCGTGTTCTTCTTGAGCAGGGGAGGGAGACGCGTGCCGGTGCCGGAGACGCATGCCGGAGCAGCGGCGGAGTAGTGGCGGAGCGCGGAGCAGCGGCGGAATAGAGGCGGAGCAGAGAAACCGCAGAGCAGCCGTTGGCCTGGTCGCCGGTCGAGAAGAGGAGGGAGGATCGCCGGGTCCTGGTCGCCGCTCGAGAAGAAGAGGATCGCGATCCTGGTCGCCAGCAGCAGCAAACGAAAAACGAAGACTGCGGCGATGATTTAGGGTTTTGTTTTTAGGCTTCGGCCGAATTTTTTTTCCCCTAATGCGAAAACGACACCGTGTCCTTCCCATCAGCTTACCCCCGGTTAGACCAAAACTGGGCGGTTTTTTGAATTGAACCGGTTTTACCGGGAAAACTGGCCGGAACGACTCTTTCACTACAAACCAGCTACCGTATCGGCCAAGCGCCGGTTTCCGGTTTTACCGGTTCAACCGGCCGGTACGATCCGGTTTCCTTTACCATGGTTTGAGCTACTGCTCCACTGTGCGGTTGTGGGTGTTCTCTCGACGGGTCTTTCGCCCGACTTCGGATCCGAAAATGGATCGCCAGTCCCGAGGTTTGGTTCGACTACGACATCACAAAGTGGTGACCGTAGAGGATGTTCCCGTTATAAAAAAAATCAAAATTCATTTTGCAACCAACAAATAACATATTAGCGGGATATCATATACAATACTATTTATTTAATAATAATATTATTTAAAATTTCGTTATTAATTGATAACGGTAGTAAAAGTATCGAATTTTACAATGAAACATAATCTATATTTGAAACATGCCTCCAAAATAGTAATGACTACGGTATTAGAAAATAATTCAAGAGTATTATTGGAAAGTGTATTTCCCGATAATTTGGTGATCATATTGAAGCTCCACTTGACCAATAGTAGGGCTGGTAATTGGTATTCGGTTAGCTGGTTATCGGTTAACCGGTTTACCATACCGGCAATCGGCTGGTGGCTGGGGCTGTTCGGCATACCGGAAATGCAACCGGTTAACACTGACGGTTAACCGGTTAAATCGATACCGTCAAAGAGGGGCTGGAAACACGGCGTTTTACTCCCCGCCTTCCCAACCCAAATTCACCCAGACCCAGTCGCGTTTCCTTCCTTCCTCCCAATTTCGATTTCCAGTTCCAGGCAGCAAAAACACAGAGAGCCCGAGCCGCCCGCCCAGAACGACCTCCTCTGGCGCGCCCCTTCCCCCTCTGGCCGCCGCGCGCCTCCCACCTCCTCCTCTGTCAAATCTGCCAGACCGCCACTCCGCCTCCGGCCTCCCCTTCATCTTCCCAGTCATCGACGACTCACCCGCCGCCTCTCCTTCCTCTTCCCAGTCCCCGCCGGGGCCACCTCTCCTCTGATATGTAAGCAGTCCCCGCCACCTCTCTTTCCTCTTCCAGTCTTCCTAGTCTGCCACCTCTCCTTCCTTTTCTCCATTCTGCTGAACTGACTGCCTTCTTCTCTCCTTGTTTTGTTTGTTGTTTCAGCTCCGCAAGAAAAGCAGGCACTCAGGCAGCAACAACCACCATTAGCATGCTCCCCCGTCCCATTCGTTGTTAATCAGTAAACCGATTTGTAATCGATTAACCAGATATTGGGTTACCGGTTAACCGGTTACAAACCGGTTTCAGTAATCGGATGCCACTTCGTCCCTAACGGTATACCGGTAACCGGTCGACCTATTGGTGCTAGTTCAAGGAAACAATATCAAAGTGCTTTACATCCAAATCACTGAAACTGCTAACACTACTAGCTCAAACATATCAACATTAATAAATTGAATATAAGCTATACCTTGAGCAAACTCTAAGATTCTACCGCTATACAACTTTGATTTTTCCCATTATGAACTTCTTCAACTCAATACAACTTCTTGTTAAGGATCCAAAAGGATGATTGCATCTCTCCTTCCGAATAATGGCCATTGGCAAGCACCATAAGTGTTATGGGACAATCCAAGTACCACATCGGTAATACAAGGGAAGAAACCCTTGCATATAAGTGTCCACCAAACTCATTAGTACGAGGCCATTTGGGGAGGGCACCCAAGAGTAAATCCGTGCGGGCTTGGCCCAAAGCGGACAATATCGTACTAATTGAGCGGCCCGATTTGACAAGTGGTATAAGAGCCAAACCTGATGCCTTACTACCTGTAACAGCCAAACCTGATGCCTTTACCAGATTTCTTCTTTCCCTTTCCACCTGTAACAGCCAAACCTGATGCCTCACCACCTGTACCAGATGCGGACGCCTTATGCCCGATCTCTCTCGTATGAAGAGCAGAACTGACATCCTCCTACGATACGCTTTCTTTACCGGCAATAAAAGAATCAACGAAATTCTCATATGAACTCGGCAAAAGAAACCAGCAGGATTAGGGCAGCATCCTCGTCATCAACTTGAACATCTATATTACGCAGATCCAGCAAAATAGAGTTAAGTTGTTCAAGATGTTCCCTCAAAGGCGTACCTTCTTGCATCCTCAAGCTGAACAACCGTTTCTTGAGATGCACCTTGTTGGTTAAGGACTTCGTCATATACAGACTCTGCAACTTTAACCACAAGCCCGCGACAATCTTCTCAGCATCGACTTCAATGATGACGTTATTAGACAATGATAGCATGATGGTTGAGTGGGCCTTCTCCTCCAGAGTATTCCACTCATCGTCATCGACCACTGCCTTCTTCTGTTTCGCAGACAGCGGCCCCCACAGCCCTTGCTGTTTTAATAAAGCCTGCATCTTGATCTGCCATATAGCGATACTATTCTTCCCCGTGAACTTTTCGATCTTCATGTTCACCGACGTCATTCTTCTGAATCGAAAACCCTAGCCTGATTTCCAGCCGCTGCTCTGATACCACTTGTTATTAACGCGCTGCTACGGATCGGGAAATTGCCAGAATCGATAAAGCAAGAATACAAAAGCGAGAATCAAAAAATACAGACACATGATTTACGTGGTTCACTAACACGATGTGTGTTAGCTAGTCCACGGGCAAGAGAGAGCCAGTTTCACTATATCGAGGAGATTACAGATTACAGAGGAGTATGATAAGTATTTATAGTACTCCTTCATGTGGGTCTAAACCTAATCCAATATGACAGCGAGACCCCCGACTACCAGTCGTGGTGGTTAATAGTCCGATTCAAGTCACATCAACAAATCTCCACCTTGACTTGAATCCTCTTCCTCTGAAATCTCTGATGTACTATGCTCTTTCTCTCTCTCTCTCTCTCTCTCTCTCTCTCTCTCCCGCCATCAATGCCCCGCAGGGCGGAGTCACCCACTCAAGACATTCAGCAAGTCCAAGCAGTGTTGGAACTTGCCATGTGGAACCGGCTTCGTGAACATATCAGCAGGATTATCCGCGGTGCCAACCTTCTCCACCTTTATCCTCTTTTCTGTCCTCAAGAAATGATACCTCATGTTGATGTGCTTAATCCTCTCATGATGGACTTGATCCTTGGCCAAGCATATTGCAGTCAAACTGTCGAAATACACCACTGCCTGATCATGATGTAGACCCAGATCACCAACCAGTCCCTTCAATCATATTCCCTCCTTAGCAGCTTCTGTCAACGCCATATACTCTGCCTCAGTAGTAGACAATGTGACCGCCGACTGTAGAGTTGCCTTCCAGCTCACTACAGAACTCCCAAGAGTGAATACATAACCGGTCATCGATCTCTTCGTGTCAACATCTCCAGCATAGTCCGAGTCAAGTCACATCAACAATAAGGAACTCTAAACAAGCGCTTTGGAATCACCTGGCTTGGCCAAATCACACACAAGCTCTATCACCTCATTCCATGTGCAATGCTAGACATGCACAATACTACTCAGGAGAATATGGACAGTAGGGCTGGGCATGCGGGCGCCCACGAGTTTGGGTCGATCCGCCCGCATTTGATCCGAATTTCATTTGTGGGTGGGTCTGTGGGTGGGAAATAGTAAAGTTAAAGGAAGTTAAGAGCGTTCAATCCTGAAGTTTTCTCTGATCTTAGGGAAATAGTAAAGTTAAAGGAGTTGAGAATCATAGCAAAAAATATTAAGAGCGTGAATCGTGAAGTTTTCTCTGATCTTAGGGGAATAGTAAAGTTAAAGGAAGTTAAGTTAATACATGCTCAGGAAAATGCTTTAAAGTCTCCTTGTGAAATGGCTTATGATACGAAAAAGAAATTCCCTACCAAGCTGCCTAAACTTAAAGCTACTGAAGAGTCTTTCTTGAGGTAGAAATCCAAAGAAATATGGCTTAAAGAGAGGGATTCCAAATTCTCTTATTTCCATAAGTCTGTCAAAATTCGTCAACAGAAAATACATTAGATCATTGGTTGCCGAGCATAGTACTAGGGTCACTGATACAAAATGAATGAGTTTTATGGAAGTATATTTCTATATAAACTTATTGGGGAAGTATGATCCTTAGTGCAATTTGAATATGTGGACTGCTATAAATATCTTCTCAAAAGGAAGTTAAACTCTGCTCAAGTACAAGATTCATGCAAACTAGTTAACTACTGATGAATTCAGAAAACAATGTTTGGCTATAAGGGTTAAAAGAGTCCTAGTCCAAAAGGCTTCTTGCTCTGCTTCTTTCATGTTGTCTAGGATATTATAGGCCCTAAGGTTAGGGCTGCAATTCAACACTACTTTGCAACTTCCACTATTCCAAGAGATGTAAACTCTAGTCTTCTTGCTTTGCTCCTAAAACAAAAAATACTGATCAAAATGAAGATGTTTATGCCTATCTCTAGTTGTAACATCCTTTATAAGTGCATTGCTAACACTACAAAAAAAGAGAGTTTTGCCGAGGGTTATGTACCAAGGGTGCATTAAACCCCTGCTAGTTTTTTCGGAACTTACTGTCTCAAGGGTTTGTTTCAGGGGTTCATAAACCCCTGCTATTAATTTAACTAATATCTCCACAAATCGGGAAACCCTCCACCGCAACAACAAACTACTCGTCACCTCTCTATCGAACAAAAGCCCCAATTTTCAGCTCCTCCGCCAAATTAAAACAAAATTTTCTCTCTCTCTCTCTCTCTCTCTCTCTCTCTCGCTCACTCCCGTGGAATCAGTGGCGATTCTCCGACCTCTCTCTCCCTCGATCCGGTGACGCTCGCTCACTCTCGTGGAATCAGTGGCAATTCTCCCATCGCTCTCTCTCGATCCGGTGAAAGGCGGTGGAAATTCTCTGATTCTTCGACTCTATGATACGGTTCTTTCTCACTCTCTCGCACTCTCTGTCTCTCGCTCTCTGTCTCTCTCTGTCTCGAGCGCGCGTGAGCTCTCTGCCTCTCTGTATGATGATTCATAAGTGTTGGTTTCTTCGCTTGCTACTTTGTCTCCATCGCTAGGAAGTAGGAGCGATGAAGTTGGCAAGACGGATGTTAGATTCAGCAGCTTGAATTTGAATTCCAAGTTCTTTTCTCGTTTGTTTGATGTTTTCCCTTTTAGATTCGCTTTACTTTATCTAGTTCTTGGTTCAATTGTTGTTATGCTTTTGGCTCGTTCCTAATTACTTGCTACGGATCTAATGGTGTTAGGAGAAAATGGAGTAATTCTCCTTAATTCGTTTCTAAATTTGTATTGTTGTTGTTGGAAAGGTATGAGAATGCTGATACTTTGTGTGACTAATGAATTGGAGTCATCAATTGATAGTGGTCTCAAATTCTTCCTAGCGGTATTGAATTTGAAATGTTGAAGTTGTTATCTGGGGAAGAGTAATTGTCCTTGTCTTCTACCTTCGTTTTATTCTTCATAACACAGCCTTTTGTCTTATATATTCATGAAGGGGTGATAGATTGACGCTTAATATCAAGTATATATGGATGAATTTTGTTGATTAGTTGTGGCTGAGAACTACTCAAATTCGGTGCTTGACTAGAACAGAACAAATACTCCAGCATTTCCCTTTTGAACCTTGGTAAGTGTTTCAGCTCTTGTATTGGGGTGATTAATTGGTTTAAGATTGCCCGTTTTCTGTTTGTTCTTAAGAGGTCATGATCAAGTTTCATATTAAAGTTGTAAATTTAATAATTTATAAATACTTATAAGTACTTTGGTGTTGAATGGAACTGGTTTCTACAAATGGTTAAGATATGATACTTATAAATACTTATAAATACTTAAAGTAGATGCCTGGCTAATAGCTTGTCGCTGATTGCATCATTGTGGGTAGACTTGCAAATTGCAATGGATAATGATGTTAGTTGCAAGCATGTTGAGCAGATGGTTTATATTGGCCAACATTATAAGTCAGATGAGGTTTTGGTTTCTAGTCATCATTCATCGGCATTTCACTTCTGTTTGTTGAACTCTAAACGGTTAAGTACGGTATTCAGATTATGCATGTTGTATCGCTAATCGTTATGCAGTCTATGCTACTTGTTTGACATTTTTGAACCTTGATAATTAATCTCTTTTGTAGATTATTGATGATGTGGAGGCTATTCTTTCAATTTATCAGGTGCAAGACTTTGTGTCTTGCATCTGATTGTTTAAAATTATGTAAGTTGAACAGCTTATTAGATGCTTGCAAGCTCAGGATGGAGATGTAGTGGGAGAGGAAGTGCCTGCAAACCAAAGGCTATTTTCCAGCTCTTGAATCAGGTAATTCTTTTGACATGTGATTTATCAGATGTTGTAATCATTAGTAAACCTGTAATGTATCTCTCAATGGGCTTAATTAGTTAATCATTGGGTAAAACAAGCTCTCAAGTAGTTTAGCATATTTGGATTATGAATTTGTATTCGCATAGGTGGTTAGCCTTTCTGGAATCCTCTTGGTGTTTTTCTGCATAATTGTCGTTTCAACTAGTTGAACATTGTGCCATTATTGTAGTTTTACATTTCTGATATATAGTTAATTCTATTATGCAATATTGGTATATATGATGTACCCTTATTGCTGGATACAGTGACATAATTTACTTTTCATCAAACTATTGAAGCTCTTTCAGTTGTTCCATAACCCGAGCTGGCATTGAGGTTTTTCAGTCTCGTATTACTTCTTTGATAAATAGTGGAAAATTTATAGATGAACGCGTTGTTCACTCCATTTCTTCCTGGTTTCTTATTTATGTAAATTTTTTGTTATAATCAGGCAGCTAATGACTGTGAGCTCGAGCAATTGCGGTAATCAATTACTCTCTTGATCAGTTCCTTCAACTTAATTCTCTGAATTAAGAATTCATTGAGATTGGTTCCTTAATCCCCTTACCGCTGAAGATCTTTTTTTCTCTTGCAAATCAGGATTCGAAGGCTCAGGTGACTGCTATACATCTAATTGTTGGAACTCTCCAGAGGATGCTAGTATTCGGAATTGAGAACATGGATACATTAACTCACAAGGCCACCGGAGTAAGAACCATCAACGCTTTCCTTCTCAGTAACTTGTTCCCTTTATTATACTAACAAACCCCGTGAATAACTTGGCTCTTCTTTCTTTTTGCAAGTATTCTGCAAAGCTTTTGAAGAAGCCTGACCAATGCCGAGCAGTCTACGCCTGATCCCACCTCTTTTGGGTTGATGACCAGGCCTGGAATCAAGGATGGAGAGAGGTCCTTTTCAGAATCTGTATTTTCATCGGACTTAATATTCAACTGAACAACTCTAACTCTGTTTGGCTCGTAATTTGTAATCTCAAAGTCATGCTGTGCCTAAAGCGGGGCTTGAGGATCGCAAATGCAGCCTTGACCCCAGCTTTGGAGTTGACATTGTCGTTGGTCAGGCTAATCTTTCCTGTGTTGCTGCAGGTACCTCTACTTTTTCGAGAAGGGCAATCTGCAGATTACAATCAATATGATCCAGGATCTGGTTGAACTAATAACCGACGAGATGCAAAGTAACTTTGTGTTGCAGATCTAGCTTCCGATGCTTTCTTCACCAGCACACTCCGGTACATCCGGTCCCAGAAACAGAAAGGTGGTATTATAGGTGAGAAATTCGAACCAATTGTTGTCTGATTTCTCACATAAGCAAAAGGGTATCAGTTTGGTCTCATTTTCTTGAATCGCGTTATAGAAATGTGTATTGTAGCCTGAGTGCAACATCATTCTCAAAGTTTGTATTGCAAATTATTTACATAGCCGGTTCTTTGTGCAGCTCGAGCAAGTGGAGCTTTTGAGTACATTAAGAATGCTCTCAGGTATCTGTTTTTGATGAGTAGTCTTCCTTTTTATATTTCTTGGAACCAATTCAATTTCTAGTTGCAGTTTGATGTACTAAATAATACTTTAAGCTTTAAGTTGTCTCATGTTAGATGCTCCTAATGTATCTCAGGGAATGGAGGGTGTGATTATGAATTTCATAAAGAGCTCCAGGTATCAGGTGAGGAAGCGCATAGAGCTTCTGTCCAGAACTTGTAAAAGAGGGAAGATATCTCATGGGTATTTTCTTTTGGCTTTGAAGAGTAGATCATTAGGTTCTTTTACTGCTACTATGTTTCTTTGGATGATTCTTTGATATTTATGGTAATTAACATTTAGCTATGTAAACAATATTATATTGAATCATGAATCATGGTATGAATGATGTAATATATATACAAAAGTTTGCCAGAACAAGTTTGGTTGTAAGTTTTCCAATAGTAACCAGAGTATTTGTAACCAACTTAGAATCAAGTGTTAGGGTCTTCTTAGTGACCATACTGAGTTGGTTGCAAATCAATTAGTCACGAATAAAGCAAGGGTTTTAACCCTTGCTAGTGTTGGCAACAATTTGAATTCTTACAGGTCTCTCTTTAGTGACCATAATAAGCTCGTTGCAAAATTAATTAGTCACGAGTTCAGCAAGGGTTTGAACCCTTGCTAGTTTTAGCAACAAATTTTCCAAGGGTTCAAACCCATGATACAGACATATTTCTATTGGGTTTTACATTTCAGTGTAGCAAGGGTTGTAACCCTTGGTATATGTAGCAGGAGTTAAAACCCCTGCTACAACCCTTGGAGGGGACTTCCACCGTGGGTTGCTAAAAACCCTTGCTACGTGTAGCAAGGGCAGCATTGGTGAGGGTTCGTCCAGGGGTTGGAAAAACCCTTGCTACAACTTGTAGCAGAGGTTATAACCCTTGCTATAGGTCAAAAAAACCCTTGCCATAGCCCTGTTTTTTTGTAGTGTAAGATCGTCTCCGCTAGACTGAGTGATTTACTCCCAAAGATTATTAGTGAGAACCAAATTGTGCTTTCCACAAAAACTTATTGACAGGAATGCTATGTATTACAGTACTCCCAAACTCACTGTGTGCTTTAATAGGGGAGGAGTTGGTTATTTCTCAGCCTAGAGAGGTTTGAGACAAGGAGACCCCTATGTCCTTATCTTTTGGCAGTAGCTATGGACGTTTACACTAGTCTAATGAGGCTAGTTGTTGAGGATAATAATCTTCATTGTCATCTCATGTGCAAAAGAATTGATCTTACTCATTTGATGTTTGCGGAAGATCTACGTTATTCTCTGATGGTTCAAATTTTGCTATTCAAAAAATCCACGAGATATTGACTAGATTTAGAACTTTATCTGTTCTTATCTTAAATCCTGCAAAATGTCAACTATTTTGTGGGGGTTATCATTGGGCTGGCAGCAGGGCATTACTAAAGGGAGTTGCTAAAGGTCGCCCTTAAAATTGCTAAAGGTCGCCCTAAAAAGAATAAAAGTTACACTTTTAACCCCCATAGCTTCTTTACCTTCCCTTCCTCAAACAAACATCACTTGGACTAAAAAAACACACTCTAAGGAGAGAAAATCTCTCATCGTCATTTTGAAGCCGATATCGTCGATAGGACGTCTGAATCATGAGTAGCGACTCCGACGAGGTAAGAACATGAACCAAAAAAAAAAAAAACACAGAAAATGGGAACCGCGGGTGATTTGCGGTCCGACCATGGTCCAACCGCAAGTGACCTGCGGTTGGACCATGGCCGGACCGCAAATCACCTGCGGTTGAGCCATTGGTGGACCGCAATTGACCTGCGGTTGGACCATGGTCGGACCGCAAATCACCTGCGGTTCAGCCATGGTCCAACCGCAGGTCAATTGCGGTCCACCAATGGCTCAACCGCAGGTGATTTGCGGTCCGACCATGGTCAAACCGCAGGTCACTTGCGGTTGGGCTTTTTTGGTTTTTTTTTTCGTTGAATAATTTTTTATTTTTTATATGATTTATGATTGTTCCATGAAATAATTTGGTGGGTATTGATTTATATAATTTATTAGATTTATTTGCATAATTATTTTTGGAATTGAAGGATTTAGCATTAGAAATTAAGATTAGATTTTTGGAATTGAAGGATTTAGCATTAGAAATTAAGATTAGATTTGGCCTTAAATTAAGATTAGATTTAATTGGTGTTAATCTAGAAAATTAAGATTAGATTTTGCATTAAAAATTAAGATTAATATAATTTATTAGATTTATTGGGTTTTGATTAGATTTTTGGAATTGAAGGATTTAGGATTAGAAATTAAGATTAGATTTGGCCTTAAATTAAGGTTAGATTTAATTTGGTGTTAATCTAGAAAATTAAGATTAGATTTTGCATTACAAATTAAGATTAAATTTATTGCATAAATAATAGATTCGCATATGAAGTTATGATGATTATTAATTTTAATACTGATAACATTGCAGGATATTGGAAGTTACAATCCGGATGGCCATGATTACACCTCGGATTTCATTGATGGCGTGAAATACACTACGGAGTTGCAAGCATATGAAGCAGCCATTGAGATTGCAAAGGGTTTTGGGTTTTATTTGGTGAGGGCATCGAACAAAAAAAATACGAATGAAGGTACTTGGCGACATTACTTACATTGCACTCATGGTAGGAAGAAGAAGTCGAAGGAACCTGATCCGAGTAAGGAAACGAGGCCTCTTACATCTACTGAAAAGTTGGGGTGCGAGTTTAAGATCAAGCTTGAGCGGTCAGGTGATGGATATTGGTTGATCCTAGGGGTGGCAAATACAAAGAATCCTGGTGCTAATTTGGGTTTCCACAATCATCAGTTGGAGCTATTTCCGGAGGGATCAAAGGGAAGGAATGTTTTGACTACAGAGGACAAGCAATACATCAGAGAGCTGAGATCAGCCGGTGTCCCACCAAGGAATATCCACAAGGCAGTGAATGACAGAAAAGGTGCAAATGGAACACACAACAGAAAGCAGATTTATAACGAGTGTCACAAGATAAGGAAAGAAGAGCTTGGTCAGATGACAGCCTTACAGTATACTTTCCGCATGGCGTAGGAGAAGGGTTACTATGTGCAGTATATGGACGATCGTAACGTGCTTACACACTTGTCCTAGCCCACCCGAGTCAATATTGATGTTGCGAGCTTGGCACCAACGTGATGTGATAGATGCAACATACAAGACCAACAAGTATGATATGCCTTGGGTTGAGATTGTCGGCATGACACCAGTGGGATTGAACTTTGTCATTGCATCTGCAATAGTGTACGACGAGACGAAGGAGTCGTACCAGTGGCTTCTGACGCATTTGCAACATCTTCTTTGGCATATGGATAGGAATGTGAGAGCAAAGTGTCTAACGGAGGCGCGAAGGACGACTCATTGTGGTATAGATGCAGCCAAACCGACAGTGGATCAGATCATGGCGTCTTGGCAACGTGCTGTATATGCATTGACAGTGGAAGACATGGATACTGCCTTAGAGAATTTCAGACGTAGTTGGGGAGTACAGTACCGACGTCTTTGGGGGTATATGACAGCTGAGTGGTTACCAGTTAGACACATGTGGGCTAAATGTTATACCAATCAACTGCGGCATTTGGGTAACACAAGCTCTAATAGGGTTGAAGCTGCCCATTCCTCCTTCAAGAAGTGGCTTCAATCATCTACTGGCGCAGTCGACACGGTTAGTAATCTAATAAATCTTTATTGATACACACATAAGTTTTAGTAGTCTCCTAATTGTTCTTCATTGTTTGTAGGTATACAAGAAGAACGATGATTACATTGAGGCTCAACACCTTCAAATCAGGAAGCTGCTGGAGGATTCCCGACAAAAGAAGCTGCTCCGAGCGGATGGAAAACCATTTCGAGAGTTGAATACGAAAGTCACTCTAGAAGCTCTGAGGTTGATGTTGTTCGAGGTAGCAGTGGAAGGGGAACCTTGTACATGTACGTTTCTTCCTACCTATGGTCTCCCATGTAGATGTTCCATTCAGTTAGCACGACGTGAAAATCGGGATTTCGCCTTGTATGATGTGTTGCCATTCTGGACCGTTATCAACTATCGTGAACCTCGTACTCGGCCGGAGTGGGATGACCATAGTGATTACCACCGTGGTGTGTTCCAAGGTCTAGTACAGGAGGTTCTTGATAGAGGCGACGAGACCATTCGAGGTGCAATCGGTAACGTACTACAAGGAGCGGGGTATCCAAACTGGCGCAGACAACGTGAAGGATCGTATCCCTCAGCAATGTCAGAAAAGCGAATGGGGCCAGTATACAAGGAGCGGGGTACATCTGTGTGGCCATCTCGTCCGTACGGAGTCCAGGTCACATCATCAGCTGAAAGCTCATCCAACAACTGTCGATAACGTACTAACCTCTGTCTAGCCTCATCCCCACCTGGCAAACGGGGAGAAATCCACGAGGAAGCACGAGGTGCATCCGGAGACTGTGGCAGCTGGCTCGGACGGAAAAGAGGAAAGTACTCATATATCCAAGCCTGAAGCAGGGTCAAACAACCACAAAGACCCTTACTACCCGCTCGTGTGGCCACTCCCAACTGTCTGTAGAGATAGGCTAGTGCACCAGCTCCCCAAGCGTAATCAGCCAATCGTCGATGATCCTTCAGAAACAAGTTGATCGCAGGACGAAGGCGATCACGACTCTTATCCACAAAAAGCGTGGATCCCAGTAACACAAACAGGTAACACTGCACCTCCATCTCCTTAATCTTCAGCTCTCCCCCACGCACCAACAATCCCTCTGCATGCATAGCACCATTATCGTACCACTTAGACTTCCACTTACCACCAACCTGAGCATCCACCGAAAGTCGAACTAGACCACCCATGTCTGACTTAAGAGTATCCTGCGACGCCTCATCTCCCATCAGCTGTCCGTCAACCGGTATCCGAAGAATGTGATGCACATCGTGTAGAAGGATCGAAATCTCTCCAAACGGCATGTGGAAGGTGTTTGTGTCCGACTGCCACCTCTCCACAAATGCCGACAGTAGAGCCATGTCTAAATGCTGCATCATGCACCCTGTCAAGTGAGACAATCCTGTGGCTTCAACCATCTCCTTGGAACCCTCTGCACTCCACTTATATCGCCTCAAAGTCTCTACAGCTCTCGGCCTATGGAAGCCGTCCAACACTCCACGGTCCTGCTCAGGGGAATTCCACAGTACCAAGCCAATGTGACCTCCAAAGCTAGGGATCACATCGGGAATCACTGGTCCACCTGAACACATCGGAGACTCGGCTGTAAGAAACCACGACATATCTTTCCTCGTGGTCTTCCTCTTCCTATTTCCATCTCCGCCATCCTCGCTACTAGGTCTGGACGCATAGCGTCCATCGGGCCCACGGAAGTGGGAGGAGGCAGTAGAAGATACCCCGACCCGTGCCGTCTTCCCCACGCCTAAATCAGCTTGAGGTGGGGCATCCCCAGCCTCAGCATCACCAGCACCATCAACAGCATCATCAACAGCAGCAGCACCAGCAGCAGCACCAGCATCTGGGGCATTCCCAACCTCAGCATCACCGTCATCATCATCATCCTCGTCAATGGAATCACTCCAATTAGCCTGCCATACCGATGCGGTATCTGGTGTAGGAGTACTGGTAGTACCTCGACTAAGAGATAACTGCCCCACAGTAGGGTGGCCGTCAGGACGCACTACATCCGCCTTCTTCTTCCTTCTAACCTTAGGTGGATTTTTTTCTTCATTTTCCTTCCTACCAGTCGCCGTAAGTCTACAAGCACGACCTTCCATTCTCTCCTTATTTCTCGCCTTAATCATATCCGGTTTACCCATTCCATGTCCAGACATCTTCAAAAAAAAGTTTGAATTATTAATAATGGAGTACATAAAGTAATTAATTTAAGATTTTCATAATTAAAATTATAAAACTAATAGTTTTAACATTTATGTTACGTTCTATGTAATAATTATTTACTTTTTAATCAAGGTCAAATTATTAATAATTAAGTAGATAAACGAATTACTTTGAAATTTTGATTATTAAAATGATAAAAACACATTTTTAATTTTTTATAATGTTCTTTAAATTTGTTATCTTTAATTAACAATTATCGAATACGTTTTTATATCATTATTGACAAAATAATAACTAAATTATTTTTATTAAGTATATTTTTAATCATTTTTTTCTATTAATATTTATTGAATAATAAAATGACAGAAAATTAAAAAAAAAAAAGTTGACCGCGGTCAACTCGCGGTTGGTCCGCAGGCTAACCGCGGTCAACGCGCGGTTGGACCGACGGTCAACGCGCGGTTGGACCGACGGTCAACCGCGGTCAACGCGCGGTCCGACCGATGGTCAAATCGCGCGTTGACCGTCGGTCCAACCGCGCGTTGACCGCGGTTCGCCTGCGGTCCAACCGCGCGTTGACCGCGGTTAGCCTGCGGTCCAACCGCGAGTTGACCGCGGTCAAACGGAACCAGAGCATCGCGGTACCTTTCTCCGGCGGTCTTCTCCGGTGACGAGTGGCGACTGGCGGGAGGCGGCGGTCTTCTTCGGGGACTGGCGGAGGGCGGCGGCTGGACGACGCGCGGCGGCGACTGAGGGGACTGGCGGCGGTGCGATCGGCGGGACTGGCGGAGGGCTGCGGCTGCCGCACGGCGACTGAGGGGACTGGCGGCGGCGGCGTTCGGCGGGCGGGACTGGCGGCGGCGGCGATCGGCTGGCTACTGGAGACCTGTCGGGCGGCTGTGCGGGTGAGAGGGCGACAGCGGCTGCGGGTGAGATTTTTTTTTTCTCTCTCTTCAAAGGGCGGGTGAGGGGGAAGGGAAGTGAATTTGAAATGTAGGGGTTGTTTGTTTAGAGTTTTTATTTAAGGGTATATAAGTAATTTTATATTTAAGTTAGGGCGATGTTTAGCAATTCTTAGGGCGACATTTAGCGATTCAGTTACTAAAAGAGCTGGATATAAGCAGGGGACTTTTCCTGTAAGGTACTTGGGTCTCCCACTTATACCAGGAAGTTATAAGTGAAATCTTGCAGACCTCTTATAGATAAACTTATGGCAATGTCTATTTTTTACCCAAACCTTTTTCAGATTTTTTTATTTTAACCAAACCTATAGAAATTCTATTTATTATCCAAACGTATTATAATTTATCAAAGTCTGGGCATTCATTCTGTTACCGTTACTTATTTCGTCCACGTGAGAGGTGGGATTTTGTTTTGTTTTTTGATAATCTTTTTATTAAAAATAGTAAATGATGGTTTTCTGACCGTCATGTAGGAAGTCAACTCATTACGGTCATACTTAGTCAGCATTACTAACAGAAAAGTTGACAGAGAGTTAACGTTTGGATAATTTTTAGGAATTCAATAGGTTTGGTTAAAATAAAAGAATCTGAAAAAGGTTTGGGTAAAAAATAGACATTGCCCATAAACTTATTCCAAGATTAAAAGTTGGCAGTTCAAATCTTTGAGTTATGCTGGAAAGTTGCATATGATAACATCAGTACTTCACAGTCGTACACAGTTTTGCATGGCCATTATTTTCCTTCCTAAAGTTGTGATCCACGAAGTTGAAAGACTTTTTAGTGATTCACTACTACAATTGGCCTATATAGTCCCGAAGTCATAGCTATGAGAACATACGTGGTAGCTAATACCAACTAATAGCTATAAAATAATTTATCTGTAGCTTTCATTAAGATTTATAGTCACAACTTTTATAACCCGTAGCTATTTTCATAATTTTGTTTCAAATTATATTTATTGTGGCAATTAATATATCTTCACCATGAACTTTTTGCTAGGTCATACATTTGTAGCTAGTCATGGGTATATTTAGCTAAGAAAGGAAAATATTTGTGGCAAAAGTAGTATTTCAAACATCTTGTGCCACGAAAATAACTTTGTAACAGTTTATGTACAATTCTTTGTTGTAGTCTTTAAATAGTGTAGGTATTATGTTTATAAAATTGTTATGAAGTATTTAATTTCTAGCAAAAATCAAAGATTTAGGGTTGATAAACTTTGTGGCTAGAACATATATTAAAAATAAATTTAAGTGATACAATAAGTTAGTTTGATTACGGTAAAAAAATGTTAATATAGAACATGCTAGGCATATACTAGCCTCTATATATACATAAAGTTTAAATTAGCTATCTTATTGATTTTTTTTTTTTTGAAACGTCAAATATAAAAGAGTGGCCTAACCTGTATTTACAATATAACGAGTCGAACAGTGACACTGAACAAATTATACTTCATCAGTGTGTTAGAGGCTTTGATCATCACGATCAATTCCATGTAATCCTAAAGTAAGTAAAATGACCACAATTAGATATGTAGCGCGGGAGTGGTTACATTCTCGATAGGTGTGGCCAATTATAACTTCCAATCTTAATTAAACAGTTTCAAGACCTGAATGTTGAGGGAAATATTTTTATGACCTTTTGTAAACTTGGCTCTAAGAATGGAACGAGTCATTTTCGAACAATATTTCTATCTTTCCCGTGATTGTCATGCAGGTGGCATGCCGGCCGGTTGAACTGGTTCAATCGGTGTCGGTCGTGAAATTGGCATGAACACTCCCGGTATGACCGGCATGATTGACTAATTAATTCTAAGCAAAATGACGTCGTTTTCGTGAATTTAAGTAATAAAAAATTAATTTATTATTTATTTCATGAATTTATAAGTCAAAAGTTGATGTTATTTGTTGGATTGAAACTAAATTGTCCTTAAATATGTTTTATATGTGATTAAATTGATTGTATGTTAGTGATTTTTACATATTTTGTTAAACCGACATGAACGGGCACACAAATCAATTGTATCACTGGTCGTACCATTCCACTTGCCATATTTTAGGGTTGGATTACTGTATATGATGTAGGGCTGGGAAACGGTGCGGTCTGGTCCAGACCAGACCATATATACGGTCTACGGTCCAGACCGAGAGGCTAAAGTATAGACCATAGACCAGACCACAGACTATACGGTCTGGTCCAGACCACGCCTGTGCGGTCTGGTTCGGTCTGGTCTGGTCCAGATAGACCACACTAAACGAAAAATGAATAATTTGTTTAGTCAATCACACAAAAAATTGAACCAATAACCAAGAAAAATAATTGTTATTTGCCTTAAAACATTATTCCTAATATGCATGAATAATTTTGATACTCTAAATCTTAGTACATAACAAAGATACAAAGTAAAAGCATCCCAGCTTGCACCATAATGTCATAAACATTAACATAATGTCATATGGAGACACGATTATCTCTACTCTGTGGTTAAATGTGGTTGTGAATGAAGGAGGGAAGAGATTCACAAAATTAAGGTTGAGACTTGGGTGTGGTTGTGGGAGTTTGGAGAGTGGTCGAATGGGCTGTTAACACGTATTGAGAAGTCAGTTGGATCAACGGTTTGGTCCGGTAAACCGCGGTCTAGACCAGACCAGACCAAGTGATCAAATCATAAAATAATACAGACCATGGACCAGACCAGACCATACTTCACGGTCTACGGTCCGGACCAAACTATGTGGTACGGTTTGGACCACGGTTTTTCTAACGGTCTGGTCTATTTTCCCAGCCCTAATATGATGATAAGCGGATATATATACCCACACATAAACTATACGAGGAGCCTTCGGCAGCCGCCACCGAGTTCCAGTAGGATAGGAGAAGAAGAGAGCTCAATTGTGAGGTAGACGAGATTCGCGACCCGTGGCTGCAAATGCAATCATGAGAGAGATGCAATGTCGAGGGTATCGTACATAACACTCGGAGGTCCGATTAGCGCTTGATCATCAATGGCCGTGAGAGATCGATCGGAGTACAATTTACGATCAGCCGGATTGCCGGAATGATGATGATGATGTGGCGGCGGAGCTCGGACGACGCCCACACCGCCGCCGCCGATAGGGCCGGCGCCAATAACTGCCTTACAGAAACCCTCAATGACCGGGAAAAACTTGGAATGCTGGAAAGGCCCGAAAGATTCTCTTATCTCCAGTTTTCTTTTCATCGGCCACTTACAGTTGCAGCTGGAAAGGGCGGAAAAGCCAGAAACGTACACAACAATAGGCCTTTTAGAAAAGCAGAGTGTTGTGTCCTCTGTGCTGTCCTGTCCTGTCCTGTCCTGTCCCCTGTTTTGGGGTTTCTTCCGGTGCAAGAGGATACTTGTTCTTGGGGATATTGGAAAGCAGGACGACATTGAGTGAGGCCATTCTCCAATACTGTAAGTGGAAGAAGCAGCATGATTTAACACAAACCCGGCCAGTCATTCATTGAGAAATAAAGATTGACCGGAGGAAAGAAAACCAAAACCTATTCGACGGGCAATACCAGCTCCAGGGTTATCCGAAGAGCGAATTTGGCCAAGAAAACACAAAGTCGCGTGGCATATCTAGCAGCCGATTTGGCCAAACACTTCACTCTCATCCTTGTCTCCATTTTCAGGTCCTCCAATTCCTTCAGGTCGTCGAGTCCATTGACCTCGATCAGTTTCGTGCAACCCAAGACATCAAGCCTCTGCAACTTCTTGAGACCAGACAGATCCCCCAATTCCGTGATTGACCTGCAGCCACGCAGTCTCAGAACCATTAACGACTCCAATCCCTCAACTCCCTCTACCCCAGTCAGCTCGATGCATCCCTCAAGGTCCAAACTCCACAGATTCTTGAGGCCGGATAAGTTGGGCAGCTTCCTGATCGAATCGCACCTAAGCAGACGTACCCACCGACGAGATTCGTCAAGCTTCGGCAGTAACTGAAGTTTAGCTCCTTGAGATTGACGAGCTTGGACAGATCAGGCAGCTGTTCCCCGCCAAACCATAGTTCGTGCAAGCTCAACGCCTCCAATGCTCCTAGAAGTTGGAGTACATCAAAGTTTGTCAATCTGGGACATCTTCTGATTGTCAGACGGGATAGACACTCCCCGAGGCCGAGGCCTTGTATGTCAACGAGATTCGGACAGTCGCTAACCTCCAGATCCTCCAACTTGCCCAGATTCGCTAGGCTTGGCAGCCTCTCCAGCTTGGCGGACGACCTCAAGTTCAGGGTCCTGAGGAGGATCAGATTCTCAAGTCCGTTGAAATTGTTCAGGTTCCGGCACTCGATCCACAAAGTCTCCATAGCCCTCAGCTCTCCCAGCCCCCGAATCTCGGCCACCCCAATACCCGAAAGTTCAACTCGAGTTATTGGGGCCAAGTGGTTAGTTTGCTAACATGGTATCAAGAGCCTAGAACCGAAAGGTTATGGTTTCGAATCCTCATAATGACCCCTATTTCATGCCAATTCGTTTAGCACAAGGAATGGTATGTCCAACCTGTGCAAACTAAAGCCTCGTGGTTTGGCAGCACAAGGGTTCAACCTGTGCAAACCGTAAAAATCCACAATTCGACATCGGCTTTCGTTTGAGGGGGCGTATAAGAGGTTAAAAGGCTTAACTATCCCTTTCCCAACAACTCGAGTTATTGGGGCCAAGTGGTTAGTTTGCTAACAATTTCCTGCTTTCCATCCAGCTGAGGGCAACACCAAAGACGAGTCAATCCGGTGATATGACACCACTAATTGCCACTTGGTTAAGCACAGAGCAAGGGTTTCTGCATCAAGGTGTATCAATGTCTTTCTGATAGAATCCTGAAAATTTGAGGGATGTGGAGAAAGAATTTGAGAAGGGAGAACAAGGTGTATTAATTATTGTGCAGGAATTGGACATGCATATGGTAAAGGTACACAACCTTTTGGATTGAGATAATAAAAACAGTGCTCTTGTGGAACATACTGGTGGCCAATGCTTTGGGATAGGCGTTGGCAAAATCAGCTTGGCCATCTACAAGTCTAGGACGATGGTTGACGGTGCCATCCACGTACCTGGAAGCGGTTGTGCCGATATTGGAGGATAGTTGTCGGCAAAAATACGTTTGCGACTTCAGATCTTGATTTGGCCATTGACAATATCTCGGTGGATATACGACGACATTGTACGAGGATTGCGGAAGGTGACAACACATTGACTAACCTGGACTTTTAATGTATTCGAAATGAGTCTTGTTGATATATGGGACGATCATCTTAGTAAAGATAATATTTTGACCAATCTTAAATACAAATATTAAAAAAGACACATATCAGTAGTAGCGAGATTCAGTTCTCGGTTGAATCAGAAATAGAACCATATAAATTGGCCTGGTTACAACTGAAATATGCATTAACAACACGCTGTTTGATTTGATTTTCAGGTATGGTGGGAGGCTGGGAGCTAGAGGCTAGAAAATGGTAATGGTCCTGTTATAACAAGAAAATGGATAACAGACGTAACAACCCTAAGCCCACTTAAACTCAAGCTCAAGTCCAAGCCACCCGACCCCACCTAATCTTTCTAGCTTCTGATTAGGGGTGGGTAACGATCCGATTCATACAAGATCAAATTAATATTTGGATAGAGTCGGATTGAATATATTTTGATTCAATTTTGGTATCATGAATTATTTTAAGTATGAAAAGAAAATAGTCCGAAACTAAATTTGGACCGGTTCGAATCGAACCAAATATGCTTTTGGTCCAGTCAGGGGTTGACCCAAGTAGAGAGGTGGCCGGAATTTTTGTGAGAGATCCCGATTTCGTCTATACAAATTTTTTGAACCTATGACCTCCGACACACTTTCAATAATTGTATCCGACACACCTTCATTACACGCAAAGAAATTGATTGTTACTAAAATTACTAAAAATATGTAATATATATCATTCATTTTAATTTTTAATCAACTATGAAAATTATATCATGTTTTATTTTATTAAAAAATCCACAAAAACCATCCCACCCATCCTTAATTAAATGGAGCATTTTCATTACCCCTTTTAACTCCACTTCTCTTTTTTGTTAGACAAAAATTAAAAATCTCTCCCAGGGGAAAAAAAAACTTTGCACATCCCTTTACTCCTTTCAATTCACATTGCATCCTCTCGTTCTTTGTTTGTCGAGCATCGAGAGGGAAAAATCTTCAACTTATACAAAGTTCTATGCCTTCCGCTCTATCCTCCACTTGTTGTCGCCCGAAGGTCGATGTCCACATTCTCGTTCAAACTTCCATACTGATCGTCACCCTTTTAGCTCTTCGTAGCCCATTTTATAAAAAGTACGTAATTTGTGAACTCTAACTGACAATTTTACGTTTTTTCTTCCCATTTTTCTCAATCTTACTTAATAAATTGTAATTAAAGGGCCAATTGAATAGATATGTGGTAGATTTTAGTTTGATTTTGACTAATTCGGGAGACGTATAACAAGTTTACTAATGATATTATGTTGGACATAATTTGTTTTGTCTTTTGGTTTACTTGCTTTTGAAGTTAATGTTGAATTAATCTATTGCAAATACACGGTGTGAAAGGAGACTTTTCATCTATGAAGTTGATCAAGAGCGATCTTCTGAATCGGTTGAGTGAACAATTTATGAATGCTTGTTTAGTTTTGTCAATAAAAAAGTTTGATTATCAACATAAACAATAAATGTATTTTACCAACTTTTAATTTAAGAATATAAAAGCAGTCATGTTTGCTGTAAAACTACAAAAATTTGAAAAATATATATATATATATATATGGTATATACCTATATGGTTATGTCTTCGGTGTGAAAACGATGTCAATCATCACTTGTGGTATGATGAGCAAGAACCACATGAATTTGTACAAAAAATCATTCAAGATTCACTTTAATTTGAATGATTAAGGGTTTAGGAATTTAGGGTTAGGGTTAGGGTTTACAATTTGAGATTTTGGGTTGAGATTCAAAATTGAAGGTTAATAGGTCAGGGTAATGGGTTGATTAGTTGGGAATATATGTTATATCATCATATTAGACTAATACAACCCATTAAATTTCAAAATTTAATGTATTATAACCACTTTTAGAGGTGGGTGCACTGAATGCACCCAAAAAAGTGAGTGCACCGAAGTAGCCACCATACATATATATATATGGTATATATATGAATATTAATGATAACATACCATTTTTGGGTAGTAATGGTAGATAAAAAACATAGAAAAAAAATATATATATATATATATATATATATATATATATATATATATGTATATATGTGGAGTTCTACAATATCCAGGGTGAAATCCGGGGTACCGCATACATTGAGTAAGAAAACTCTATCCAGAACTTGAATTGATTGATCTTTCGGGCATGATACTATACTCTAACCCTTAAAGATCAAAATCTAGATCTTAATTCTCTAAATCTTATACATACCCCAAGATCAATTTAATTAGAAACAATAATCGACGGTTATGATTCGTCCAAATATAGGCAAAAAAATCAATGCACCATCTTAGGGTTTATAGTTTACGATTTAGATAATTAGGACCTAGGGTTCACTCATTAAGGATTAGGGTATAGTATCATGCCCAAAAATTCTTTTAATTCGAGGTCTAGATAGCGTTTTCTTACTCTATGTATGCGGAACCCCGGATTTCACCCAGGGTACCGTAGCAGGCACCATATATATATATATCTGTTTTCTTATTTTTTCCGACCGACACATCTAGACAAAAATTATGAATCCACCACCAAGTTCGGTCCATATACTTATTTTTTTTCTTTTATTTTTTATCTGATCCTATTAGCAGACATGGGCCAACATCCCCAGCCCGTCTTCACAAAACCCATCCTGGGCTCGTATGCAGTTGGGTGAACTGAACAAGAACCCACGGCGTCCCATGCGCAACACGTCTCTTTTGCGACTGTCCGCAGTCAAATTATCTCCCTGCCGGTCCCTCCGTCACTGCCCGAGGCCTTCAGGATTGTTTATAATGATGAGCAACAACGACTGCTGACTAAGACCCGCAAGCCTCTCCCAGAGGCAGCAGCGTTCGTGACTCATGGTGAAGCAAATTGAGGTGCGTCTAGCGCCCGCAATCCACGTGAACGAGGCTCGGCCGACAAGGAAAAGGATACCCGGATTTGCTCTCATTGCCTCAAACCTGGGCATTTGCGGGAGACCTGTTATCAGTTGATTGGATATCCTTCCTGCGACAAACAAGGCGATGGACTGGCCGTGATGTAGGTCGCGATGGTGGAGATGCTCGTGGTCAAGGTCGGGAGCCGCGGGCCTCCCAAGTGGAACATGAGTCGAGTCCCGTTTCTGGTTTTAGCGCCCAACAACTGGAGCAGCTAAAGCGGTTTTTTGGCTCTCAATTCTCTTCTGCCACGGATCCCTCAAGTCACATGGCTGGTACGTTTTCCTTTTGTGATAAATGTGAATGGATTATTGACTCTGGGTGCAATGAGCACATTACTATGGATGGTAATCTCCTCACTACGGATCATCATGGTAATCTCCCGAATGGAGCTAGTATTCCGGTTAAACGCAGTGGAACGGTTAAGTTGAGTGATGGGATGACATTGAGACGTGTTTTACATGTTCCGGAATTTCGCTGCAACCTCTTATCAGTTAGCCGACTTTGCCAAGAACATCATGTTGCTATAATCTTCCTCGATGATTTTTGTATCATACAGGACTTACACTTCAGGAACGTGATTGGGAAGGGGGAGATTTTTGATGGATTGTATTTTCTATAGTTGTTCGGATGTCGTAGTGCTCGGGTTCATGCTGTCGACAAGACTCCTGCACTACCTTGGCACGAAAGGTTGGGACACCCTTCATTGGCGGTCATGACCAAGCTTCAAGACCAACTTCCTACTCCTGCAGTTTCGGGTCCTAGTGTTTGTCACCCTTTCTCTCATGCTAAGCAAGTTCGGACTAGTTTTCCTGTTAGTGGCATTCAGACTACCTCTTGTTTTGAGCTGTTGCACATGGATATTTGGGGAGGATATAATACTCCTTCTTACAGTGGTGCTTATTATTTTTTGCCAATCGTTGACGATTTCAGTCGTGGTGTTTGGATTTATCTTATTAAATTCAAATCAGATGTTGGGAGGTATATACAGCTTTTTTGCAATCTCGTTCGCACTCAGTTTGGTAAACATGTGAAGAAGATTCAAACTGATAATGGTTCTGAGTTTGGGACCATGCAGCTGCGTGATTTCTATGAGAAGGAGGGCATTCAGCTACAAACCTCTTGCACATATACACCACAACAGAATGGTGTGGTTGAGCGCAAGCATCGTCATCTTTAGATACAACACGTGCATTGCGTTTTGAGGCCTCCTTACCCATTCGATTTTGGGGTGAGTGCCTACTCACTGCAGCATATATGATCAACCGGTTGCCCACTACTGCCACAGGTCCTACTCCTTATGAGGTTATATTTGGAAAGCCGGCTAGTTATTCTCACTTGCGCGTTTTTGGGTGCCTTGTTTACAGCAAGCATACTCACTCACATTTGGAAAAATTTGCTGAACGAGATTGTGCAAGTGTTTTTCTAGGTTATGCGGCCAGTCAGAAAGGTTATCGCGAGTATGATCTGGAGAGCAAGAAAATTATCACAAGCTGTGATGTGTTATTTCATGAATCCATATTTCCCTTTCAGTCTGGCACATCACAGCAGTTTCATTGGGTTCTCCATGGTGATTTTACTAGGCAGGCTGATGATTTGGACGATGAGCTCGTCCTGGCTGATCTTGCTCCCATCCCGCCTTCGTCGATGGGCTGCCCCGCTGAGCTCCCTCATGCCCCGCCATCAGTTGGGCACGCTCGGCCCTCTTCACCACATGGGCCTCTTGAGCCCGCTAGCACACCTTCTCCTCCGCATTCTAGCAGCCCGTCTTCAAATTCACATTCCCCAGTTCCTTATTCTCCTGCCGAGACCTCTACATCACCACCTGACCTTCGGCCACATTCTTTCTCGCCTCCCTCACCTCCGTAATTGCCACGAGGTGACCGAGTTCGTGTTCCCCCAAAGCGCCTTGATGATTATTATACATGTCATGAGGCTCATTCAGTGTGTTATCCTATGTCCAATCATCTCTCATATGACAAGTTTTCTATCTCTTACTGTGCTTTCCTTGCTGCAGTTGCCCACAACCCTGAACCTCGTACGTTTCGTGAGGCCTTCATGCATGAATCTTGGAGACGTGCCATGGCAGCCGAGGTCTGGCCCTTGAAGAAAATGGCACGTGGAGTCTTGTGGTCTTGCCACCCAGAAAGCGTGTAATTGGAGCAAAGTGGGTTTACAAAATTAAGTTCAATCCTGATGGTACCGTGGAACGTTATAAAGCCAGGCTGGTGGCCAAGGGTTACACTCAAATAGAAGAGGTGGATTTTCATGACACTTTTGCACCAGTTGCTAAGTTGGTTACCGTTCGATGTCTTGTTGCTGGTGCCGTTAGCAAAGGGTGGTACATCCATCAGCTAGATGTGAATAACGCATTTCTTCATGGTGATTTGGATGAAGAAGTTTATATGCGGATTCCTGAGGGTTTTGCTGCACCTGAAGATACACGTGTTTGTCGCCTTCATAAGTCCATCTATGGGCTCAAACAAGCTTCACGGAAGTGGTATAAAAAATTCACGACTGCTCTTTGTGAATTGGGGTTCCGTTCGTCACCTGCAGATCACTCTATGTTTGTTTTTCGCCGGGGGAGTACTCATGTCGTTGCACTCATTTACGTTGATGACGTTGTGCTGACTTGGAATGATCTTGCGTTCATGTCTCGTGTTAAGAGTTTTCTGCATTCTCGCTTCACCATCAAGGATTTAGGTGATTTGCGATATTTCTTGGGTATCGAAGTTGCCCGGTCACCAGAAGGTATGGTACTTAGTTAGAGAAAATATACTCTTGATATCCTCCATGATTCAGGTGTTATGGCTAGTCGCCCCAGTGCCTTTCTGGTCGAGCAGAATCATCGTCTGACTCAGCCTACTCCTGCCAATCATCCCGACCCTGCGGCGTATCATCGGTTGGCTGGTCGATTACTCTACCTGATTGTCACACGGCCAAACATCACATATGATGTTAACATCCTTAGTCAGTTTGTTCATGCCCCTACTCAGGCACATATGGATGTTGGTAACCGGATTCTTCGCTACTTAAAGGTTGCTCCGGGACAAGGATTGTTCTTTCCTGCGACTAACGCTCTCGATCTAGTTGCTTATTGTGATGCCGACTGGGGTGGCTGTCAGTCTACTCGACTGTCCACTACCGGCTATGTCATTAATCTTGGAGGTGTTCCCATCTCCTAGCGAACCAAAAAGCAACAGGTAGTCGCCCGATCCTCTGCTGAGGCAGAGTACCGCGCCATGGCAAGCACGCTTAGTTAGGTACTCTGGTTGCGCTGGCTTCTCCGGGTACTTGGTGTGTCTCTACATGGACCCACTCCTCTTCATTGTGACAATCAGGCAGCTCTCCATATCGCTGCTAATCCGGTATTTCATGATCGTACCAAACATGTCGAGATGGACTGCTACTTTATTCGTGAACGTGTTCAGTCTGGTGACATTGCCCCCATGAAGATTAGTTCACATCTACAAATTGCTGACATGTTTACTAAAGGTTTGGGTGCCGAGCGTTTTCATTTTCTTTTGTCTAAGCTGCAGGTTCGTAATCTTCACGCTCCAGCTTGTGGGGGAGTATTGGCGGACATGGGCCAACAGCCCCAGCCCGTCTTCACAAAGCCCATCCTGGGCTCGTCTGCAGTTGGGCGAACCAAACAAGAGCCCACGGCGTCCCATGCGCAACACGTCTCTTTTACATGCCCTAGTTGTTTTATTCTTGTTGATAGATGTAAGGATATAAAACCTACTGTAAGGCCGATGGCCATGATTAAGCATTGATCAATAAAAAAACAGCCGGAGAGTTAAGCTCTCTCGTGGACTAGTCCCGATATCAGGAAAATCACGTAAATCTCGTCTTGTTCTTCTTTTCAGTTTCCGTGAATTTTACAGATCCTATATCAATTCGATTCGGTTCTGGACCGAAATGATCAATGTCGAACTCTACTTTTGGTTGATTAACAATTGAACATGTATTCTCTTTTTGTAAACCACCCAACAAGCTGAGAGGTAACGCCATGAAAATGGCATGCTTGCATAATTTCCAATGACTTTAACTGGATATTTATAGTTAGTTGATACGTATGTATTTAGCGCTGGTTTAGACTATTGAATTTTGTATCTCTATATTTTCAAGATTTAATTTTTTTGGATTGTTGAATTTTTTTAATATGTTTATTGTTTTGGTAATTACGATTGTGATCAAATGACATGTTCATCATTGACAAAGATATTTTGACTAACTAAAAAAGTATTGAGAATTTCTTGATAAGGATATTTACTGAGATAGATAAAAGATAAAGTAGAAAATAAAACTTAAAAAGCAAGATGTAGAACCTCTATAATTATGATATATTTAATATATACAGATTTTACAGATTTGAAATATTTGAACCTAAAATCGACAATACGAAAGGCAGCAAACAAAAATAATATTATGATAAAAAATCTATAGATTCAATGAACCCATAAACCAAATCAGGCTTGTTTTTAGCAAAATGTCGATTTTATTACATTAGTCCTTACTATTATTCAATTTGGTAAGATGAGAGTGCACAACTGCACATCTTATTAACATAACCCAGTCAAATATCAAATTAGAACCAAATTCATGAAAACATAATAACATCAACAATCCATCGTTAGAATTCTAAACAAAGTAGTCGCTAATTAACCACCATACTAAAAAAACACAAGCTCATTAATAAACATGATACCGTAATTAAGTTAACATCCCCCCAACATAAATACGATAAAACTAGCTAGGCATCTCTCGCAAACCGACTAATAAAAACATCAAAGGGAGAGAGCCAGATCTACCATATATATATAATTAGTTACTAATTAGCGTAATAATATTTTCTCTTCTTTAGCCACCCTCCAAACTCTGGTTGCTAATGATCCTCCGGAATCGTCTCTAAAGCAGGCCTCCACACACCATCTTCACAATTACCACCACCATCTTCCATTCTCCTCCCTTTCGAACCAAACCTCCCGCGATACTCCCTCAGCTTCACCGCCCTCACCAGCTCCTCCAAGGAAGACGATCTCAGCTCCTCCCTGTGCCGCTTCAGGATCTCCCTCAACTCATTTTTCGTCACCAGAACTCGAATCCTCACTGCCGCCGCCGTCGGTGACCTCTTCCCTCCATCTTCACCACGCTCCTCATCGTCGTCGTCACCTCTTTTGACGAACCTCACACTCTTCTTCTGCTTCTGCTTCTGCTTCTTCTCCGTGGCTACGGCCGAGAACCTAGTAGGAGCGGTAGTGGTCTTCCTCCTCTTGATCTTCATCAACTTCTGTGCTAGCTCCAACTGCTCCGAATTTTCGTCATCTTGTGGCGAGAGGGAGGCGATTTTGTTGCTGTTGTGGTGAGCCGTGATACAATTTCCCATGGTTTGAGATTTGGTGACTAATAATAGTCTTTGGTGTTTTTTGTTGCAAACTTGGTGGAAGGGAAAACGAAGGGAATGTGGGAGAATGGGAAAGGAGGGTATAAATATAGAGAGGAAGCACATGAAGAAATCCGTTTATTGCGCCGGGTAATTGAGAAGAGAAGGGAGTGGCCAAACGGGTATCTTCAACTCGAGACAACAAAAAGGAAATGTATAGGTTTGATTATGTAAAAAATATTTTTTGGAGAAGATGGAGAAGAAATGTAGGCGCATGCCAATTTTGTATGTATTAAAAATTGGAGCAGTCACTTTTGCTGGCGACGTTAATGTGTATTTGTTTATTGGAGGAAGCGGCGGGTAAACTATCATTTTTGTTATTTAGTTTTAACTATTCGTTGTTTTAAGTAAACTAATCCAAAAGAGTGAGCTAATTTAGAAGCAATCAAGTTTTATACTGAGAAAAATGAATTTAATTACTTGTTGCTATCAGGACGTGATTATTTATGCGGCGAGATTCTCCGGTTTGGGGAGCATTTTCAGTTTGCAAAATGACAAAAACAAGTTTCTTTGGTAGTTCTCGGACGATTTTGGATAACAAGTCGGCGAGAACTCGGTTGTGGAGATTAGGGTAAGAATTTAAGTGAGTTGGCTATTGGCTTAGATCAATTATAATAATTAATATTATTTAGGCTGGATCTCATGGTAATAGATTTTTAAGTACAAACGACTAAGTTTGCGAGATCGCCAGAGAGCCAAGTCTGACATGACCACATTGGTTGCAAAATTTAAACCTACACAATTAAAATCGCGCTTTAAAATTTAAAAAGTTTACAATTTTATGCTTCTAGATCACCAAAACGCTTTCGTTTTCATATAAAATCTTTAGTGCATAAAATTGAACTTAAAGTTTAAAAACTTTCGCTTTTACGCGTTTAGTACCAAAATGCTTTATGCTTTTAGTTCACTAAATGAGTATTATTTTCATGAAATTAATTATAAAAAGTATATTTTAAAGATACATCACCAACAATATCATACATTTGAGATTAAAAGATACATACTTGGTACTTGGATGCATTCCCAGTTCCGTAGAGTAATCTAATTCACCAGCTAGGCCCTTCCCCAATTCATTAACATAGAGGGCAAGGTGGCTTATTGTTAAAATATATGTTTATGAAGTTATTGTTAAGATGCAATGAGTTGCTATATTTTAGACATGAATTGCATGGATTTATTAATTTGTCTAAATTCTGTGCATTCATATTTTACATAGTATATGTCGTACTTAACAGATTTTTAGTTATTTTACAGTATGCATAAAAAACTTACGCTATGATTCTACGCTTTTCGATTTTACCCCTTTTCCGCTACTAGATAGAATCGCGCTTTTGACTGCATTAATCTAGACAACCTTAGTGGCGAGATCTAGATCTAGACCATGTTGGTTGCGAGAATTGGACAACCTCTGTTGTGAGATTAGACCACAGTGGTCGCGAGATCTAGACAGTCTTCGTCATGAGATCTAGATCTAGACCACGGTGGTCGCGAGATCTAGCAGCCTTAATTGCGAGATCGAGATCTTGACCACCTTGGCCATGAGATCTAGACAGTGTTGGTCGTGGCGGAGAGGAGGCAAGCACAAGGACTTCAACTTCAACAAGAGAGAGCTCCTAGACGGTTAAAGAAGCAACCACCACTTTGGAAAAGAGGGAGCAGGTCTTTGCAACAGTTCTCAAGGAGACAGTTTTCTACGGAGGTTACCTCCCCATAGTTATAAGAAGGAGGGGTCGAAAGAGACAAAGGTTCCCAAACCAACAGTCTGACATCGATGTCAAGTTTATCCTTTGTCTTTTCTCTATCATGTAGCCATAGAGGTAGATTTTAGTTTGGAGCTCTCACCGAACGTCCTTAGGAGTAGGGGTAATTTAACTTAGTTTTCATTCCTAGAACCATCAATCAAATACCCTCTTTCAAACTTCTTTTGAATATGTGTGAGTCGTGTCTTAGTAATCGGTGTCCAAAGAAGTCAAGGTGCATTAATCTCAATTCAATGCAAATGAGTCAATATGCTTATGAGAGATTTGTGCTTGAATAAAACAAAGTTTGTTCAGAACTTGGTCGGTTTACTGACGAGTCGAGGTAGACCAAAGCCTTGTTAAGCTCATGAGACTCGTGAGTCAGCTCGACCTGGTGCCTCATTGAACTCAATTGGCGAAATGGATCATTCTGAGCTCACAAGCTGACTCGAGCGAGGCAGCTCGACTAGCGACTTATTAACCAATCGATCTATAGCTTATGAATTGACATGTTGATAGTTCATAAGTTTGTTAGATTGTACACTTCACAATATATGATGATTAGAGACTTACAAGCGACCAAATATGCCTAATTTATAATTTGAAAAAAAATTATTTACTATAGATTGCCTAGGCACTAGTTAGAATTTTTTACTAAATATGATACCAACTTAGTACTTAAGCGTGATATCGATTAGCCATGAAAATTTTAATATCATTATTTTTCATGATATTAATCACATTTATCTTATGTTAATGAGTGGTATATGATTCATAATTGAACCTCTCTGCAACCACTCGAGTTACCGAGAGTCCGAGACCAACTGATTTTTGACATGATATCACAGATATCTATGATCGAGAGGTATCCTATTCGAATATCCTAGTGACTCCCATTAGTAAGTGCATGATGTATGAAGCCTGTGCAAACTTCAAAACCCCATGTGAGCATGATTTCGTTTGAGGGCGTATGTCAGTATGCAATAGAAAATACAGTGTAAATACTAATTATTAGGCAAACCAAATTCCCGTATTCTAAAATATTAGCCAAACCTATCGAAATATAAATAAATAGCCAAACATTAACCCCCTAATTGCGTTAGTAACGCTGACTAAGCATCACGTTGCTGACTTGGCTTCCCAAGTGCCATTTAGCATACCATCATTTTTGTATTTTGAAGTTTTTTTAAAATAAAATAAATACAATTTATTAACTAAACCTTTCATATGAACCCAAGAACCACAACATTTTGTGACAAGCAGCCATTTGTCACCTCACAATCACACATAGATATGCTTTTACGATAATCATTAATTAATTACAGTCTTTTGCAAAGATTGCTTTATGGGTTTGATCACGAGCTCGATGGGATACCGCCTGTGATTTGGTGGTTAATTGCTGATTAGATTATGTTAAAGGGCCACTAATCGCGGTGGCTTCTTCACTCCAGCTTTTGCTATCTCGTTGCTACTATGCTTTCATGTCTTGTTAAAGCCAATAGTTTCTCAAGTCAATTAATGTTGCATGTCACCGCTTAGACTAATAACAGTGACTTTTTTCTTAATTTTTTTTATTTATAATTTTGATCTTTTCTCAGTCGTCATATGATGGACGGCAACGGGGCTTTTTCTAGAATGTCAGCGGCCGCTAGAAATTAGTATGGGAAGGCTCATGCCACAATTTCTCATATCTTTACATCAAGTTTATTTTTGCAACTTGTTATAAAAGTTATGTTGCACCATATTAATATTTTGTTTTCTGATTTGTGTGTAAGTGGACAATACCCTATTGCATTTGATTATTTCATTTCAAGTATAATTAAGCACTCGACTAACGAGAATATCTTCAATGATTACTTGCGCAAAATTATAGGATATACTCAACGACATGGAGCTTGTTTGGGACACATGATGCAAAAAGTCGAGCTATAATTGAGTCTACATTATTCGTAACCAGGGGCGCCTCCTATTATTTTCGATGAGTTCTTCCAGAAAACGGGAGGTTAAGGGTACTCATATATATGATTATAGGGAGGCAAAAATTATAGTAGACGCTATAATGCATAAGGGTCATTTTGATAAAACACTTGTTTGATTATTATTCCATTTAATCCTCATGTTACGTACCGACACCTTTATTTTTAGTCGACGCTTTAACAAATAAAGGTTAGTTTGTTCTACCGTTCTCTCACAATGCAAGCTATCGCAAATGCATGAATGCACTACCTTACAAGTTACAATCCAAAAAATAAAAAAAGTTTAAAATATAATCGGAGCCATAAGAAGAAACCCTTTTGCTAGCTAGATCAAGCAATTAGGAAGTCTCTTCAATCAATAAAAGTTAAAAGGATTGGAATGAAATTACAACCGTTAAAGCATAGTAATCAAAAGTCAACACAAATCAACGGCCCTTGTCGGTGTCGTTGCCTAGAGGTGAACGTATTAAAATAGAGAATTGTAATACCGTATCAGCAAATGAGGACAAAAACGGAAGGTGATGGGTTCATTGTACGTAAGGTTTTTCAAATCAAGAATTGTAATATCGTATCGCAAAAGTTGATGATATGATATTTTAGTATTGAAACTCTAGTTTAATAGTGGTCTAATAATTTTATATGGTTAAAAACCATCTATCGATTTTATACATACACCAGTAAAATATTTTTCCGACTCCAACCGCCGATACCGTGCTATTTCACAAACAATATATTGCTTCAAACGCGTGGAATGTTGCTCAAGCTCAATCCATTTGGGAAATGAACAGATGTGAGAGAGCCAGAGGGCTGCCTGCTAGTTCCTTCATCCTTATAATCATTACTGGCGTTGAAAATGTTAATCGAAAGCGTGAGAATCGCAAGCTTGTTGATACTATGGGTGGTAACAAGAGGAATATACATAATACAATACCTACTTCACATGGGGAATTAGGTCACTTTGAGAGCAGCCATGCATGTGGCAATTGGCCCATTTTGGTGCCTCGGCCCCCTCCTAACTAATTTGATTCATTCTGTATCCTCCAGTATGTATTTAAATGGATGACAGTCAACTACCAATTATCTTGCCCACTTTCAACATTGTGATATTTGTAAATTTTGACCCAAGAGCCACAGACGTGTTTCTCTTTTTTTTTTGAAGAAAATCACATGGCCATCTGTTGATCAATTTCTAGTGGTGGTTAATGGCAAAAGATGATTGACTTTATCATGTCAGGGGAGGGTGAAAAGTTAACTGATTGTTGAAGTATGATGGAGTCCCCGGTTGAAACTTTCAGAAAGGAGAAGTGCAGAGAGGGAGCTCCAGAACGCAGCAACACCAACAAGTTTCATCAGCTCATGTTCAAAATGGGAATAGGGATTGAAGACGATTTGTTGTAGGACAAAACATTTCATGACTTCATCTAATTTATGCTTGGACAACATCGATTGTATCTTTAAGTTTCCGTTAGAAGAATAAATTAATGCAGTTAGTTTATTTACAACCAAAGGATGTTAACCACTTGTAGTGGTAAACAGTGAAACATGACCATTCAATTTTATTTTGTTTTTCCTAAGAGTACATATAGAAAAAACATATAGCTGAAAGAATGCGGAGGGAACTTAGTCATTCTCTTTTTTCTTAACTTTTTCTACGTGGTATCAGAGCTCTGAAGAACCATGGTCGATCCTCCTCCAAAAATTCCAAGTGGAAGTGGGTTAGGCAGAATTGGATTGATATCAATACCATGCACCTCACAACTTTGGAAACTTTACCACTCATACTCAAAAGATTCCAGGAAGCAGATTTACAAATGGTCAAGGATCTGGAGCTTCAGACCCTATTTTCGGTAACCCCTTTTACATCAATCTTAATGAGAATCTTGCACAGTTATTTGTACCCATTGTTCTTGATGGAAAAAATGATTAAGCCTACAATTAATCAAGTGATATTCTAATTTTCTTGTTGTCCATTGATTAGGTGATGACATGAAGCAAAAACACACATTAGCTAATCAAATCTCTATCTCAAGAGGCGCATGCATTGGTAGAGAGTGATATTAAAGGAAGGGATAGATCATCATAATAGATGATACATAGAAGCGTTTCATTGAGTAGTTAGCATGCATGATCATCTAGATATCACTACCTAAACATTAGTTTTCCTTGATTTACACTTTTGCATTCCTTGCTAATTTGCATTGTATGTTTTCCTTTCTTGCATAGTGGTTTAGGACCAAGAATTCTAGGACACCTCAACCCACTTTGTTTCACTTTTGTTTGCATATCATTCGACACATTTGATTAGATTTGAGTAGTTACTATCAAAATACCTCATGGAATATGAGCCTAGAACATCCTAAGATTTATCACTCAATACCGGGATGAAAATGGGATGAATGATAGTTGGAAACACGGCTACGTGTACAAGACAATTAAGGCAAATTTCAAGTAGAAAAGAATAAAGAACAGAAGACTACCATTTTTGGAGAACTGATATGAAGCAATAACGCTTACCATTTGTCAAAAACTCAAATCAACCAAGAAGATTTGAAGTGGAACGACTTTCTGATTGAAAATTAAAAAAGGGATATACTGAAGAACAAAGGTAGAAAATTTTCAAGTGGTTGTGAGTAGTTTTGATAGACAAGTGGGTGAGCGGCAGTGGCGGAGTCATTCATTAGATTGGGGGTGCTTGCAACCCCCTTGTTTGGAGGAGCAGCAAAAATTTTCGAAGGAAAAAGTAAGTTTGGAGAATTACCCTTGATCGACTAATACTAAACAATCTTCCTTACAATCTTCACTTGATGAGTTTCTAATAAATCTTACGATTCTTTATATAAAATAAGAAGTTAGTTCTAAAATTAAACCTACAACTATTATTGTTTCCATAAGAAGTTCCCAACGGTTGTTTTTTCCCTGTCGATACTTGTACGATTCATACCATTTACCCCAAATCTTATGATATTTATCGGTCATAAGTTGAATTCATGTATTATTTTATCTACCATTCGATGGCAGGTTTAAAAACTTACAAAGGGTTGACGAGTTAGAAAAAAAGTGAAAACAAATAAGCACAAACCGTATTTATCTATCTATTTAGTTCTCAAGTTAACAATTATCTGTATGTTGCAACTATAAGTGTGGGAAGATAATTTTCACCCATGAATATACAAAAAATTATATTCAAAATCGGATAAACGATGAGTTGGTGACATATATTGAACAAGAGTAGCGTGCTAGTTTGCACAAGGAATGTGTTCGACAATGTTTTTAGAATATGAAATCTCTTTGTTGTTCGTAATAAGTGGTGTGAGTCGAACTATTATTATGTAATTGTAAAAATATTGAGTATTCTGCTGTCGATTTTTTATTTCGTTTAATGTTGACTTTTTCTATTATATATAGTTGATTTTTTGTGATATGAATAAACACCCTTGGTCAATTTTCTGGCTCCGCCACTGGTGAGCGGTCAAGGATATAACACTGAGAAATACTACTTGTTTGATCGACAGGGAGTTGATTAGTCAACAAGATTAATTAGGAAATTCTTCTATACATGTACGAGCATCAAGAACGTATCCATAGTAAATGGTTTGAGATCACACATTTGTGAATCTCTAACAGTTCTTTTCCCAACACTAAAAACCACTTAAAACTACATGTGTCCTCTCGAATCTGCATTACTATATTTTTCTACTCTATTCGTGGTGGTCAAGAGTCGAGACTTGCATAAGAAACAACTTTGATAAGAAAACTTTAAAAAGGAAAATATGTTTTTGCGTTTTAACCAAAACATATGCGTTTTGAATTAGATGTAGGGTATTCGTTGGAGTGAAGCTGGGCTTGTAAACTGGCCTCAGATTTGTTTTTTGGGCTCAATAAAAAACGAGTTTTGTAAGTTTGTGAGCTTAATTTTTAGTGTTTGGCCCATTAACTCCTTTTTTACTAGACGTTTTGATTAAACACAGCCTCAAGTCTGTTGGGTAGTGTTGACACCTAAAATTAATTTGGCCTGAAGTAAATGCCGCATTAATTAGTCTCGGCATTTAATTCGATACCGCGGGTAAAAAACGGTGTCGTTTGGAGTCGAGCGGTGTCGCGGAGAGTTAAAACGGTACCGCAAAACAGAAAACGGTACCGCGAGTAAGCTCACCGGTACCGCGGCACTGGAAACGACACTGTTTACCAGAAAGCAAGACGGGGCCGCGCGCGTAGTATTGCTGTTGGAAAAGGAATGCTTTTTGTTTATTCTTTTTCGGAGGAGGAGAGTTAAAACGGTACCGCGAAACAGAAAAACGGTACCGCGAAATAAAAAACGGTACCGCAAGAAAGCTCAGCGGTACCGCGACACTGGAAATGACACCGCCGGAAAATAAAAGGGGCGCGCGTTTTAGTGTAGGTGTCGGGGAAGGAGTTTTTGTTTATAATTAATTAATATTTTTTATTCCTTGTTGGAAGGGGAAAATCGGTACCGCATGGAGATAAGCGGCATCGCGGAAAATAAAAACGGTACCGCGGATTTAAAAACGATGCCGCGGGAGGCCTTGATAAGCGGTGCCGATTAATTAAAAACGGTACCGCGAGTAAGCCCAACGGTACCGCTGTATTAGCAAACGACAATGTTTAATATAAAACAATATCGTGGAGTAAAAAAGCAAACAGAGCTGTTTGGGGAAGAAAACGACATCGCGTGAGATTCACACCAACCCGAACGAGGAGGAGATCAAGACGGTTGAGACACGTGGGAGTTCGCAACGGAGCAGTTGAGGAAGCGGTTCTACCTAGCGTGAAGACTACGAAGCTGTTTTTTGAATAAGAGCAGCGGAGCAAGGAGAGAGAAGGGGATAACCAAATCAACACAGAAACACTCTGTTCAAACTTTACCTTTTTTCTCTGTAACTCCCTTGCGGAGCTCTCCTTCCAGGAAGGATCTCCATAGTTGTAGCAGTAGTCGTAGTCGCGGAGCTCTCCACAGGAATCTCCATACGAGTAGCTGTAGCGTAGATTCCTCAAAACTCAAACACCCTCGTTCGAACGTAGTTTGGAGAGGTGCGAACCGTAGTAACGGTCGTTCTTGGTTAGAAGTCAGAGGTGCATCGATCAAATCAACACCGCCCGACGGTGGATATTTGACGGTCACGTTGATTTCACCATTCAGAGGTGCATCGATCAAATCGACATCGCCCGTCGCCAAGCGGTGGATATTTGACGGTTGTCTCGATTTCATCAATTAGCGGTGCATCCAATCAAACGGCACCGCAAGAGTTTCCATTGCGAAACATCAAATCAAAATCGTCGGAAACGAATTCGGCATCGACGGTGGTATTTGGTTTTCTCGGGAAACAATTTTGGCACACCTGGTGGGACACGGGTGTTTGACATGGCTCTGCGACGAGGAAAAGAAGATTGTGGTCTTCGACAAGGATCCATGGCGGAGGCTCAAATGGTCAATATCGAGATTGACGATGCTGTTGGCGGTTCAAGCAACAACGCTGGAGCAAAGGTGCAATCAATGGCACGAATCTCCGATCAGGGTGAGATGCTGCTCATACTCCGCCAAGTAGTGGCTGAACTCAACAGAGATAGCCAACATGTAAATATCATTTTAACTTCTCTTGATAAAAAAATGGATAATCTTGAAAAAAATATTGATCAATGGTGTGATAAATTGGATAATTGTGTTTCTGATTTTAATATGTCAATACGTAGAGCCACGTATGATTTTGATGTCTTTAAATCTGAAACAATGTCTGTTGCGTGCGATGATTTAATGGTTGATGGACTAGCCATTGTCAACCAAACTCTATCGCCAAATCTGGCTACAATAGTGTTGCCAGAAGCGCACAAATCCAAAGTGTCTCTTCCCGTGAACAACATTGTTCTTAAGGACACGCAAGTTGGAGGTGGCTTGCAGAAACCACCACAAAGAAGCCAGTATCAACGTACTTCTAATAAGAATGAAAATAAGAATCAGGGTGGAGAACCTGGCTACAAGCACGTTGAGCATGGAAAACTCACATATGATGTGTTGTCAATCCAACGTCACGATGATGTTCGATCTAAACCGCTAGGGGGCATGAGATCCCACTGCAAGGCGGGTTGAAGGAGAAACAATATCACAAGTGGCGAAGCAGTTTGCCACATCCACCCTGTTCTAGGAAAAAGCATATGTGGGTTGCCACAAACACTATTCAATATGGAGGTGGTGATCACGTGAAAACCCCCAAGGCCACGAAAGTTGGTGTAACTTACCTAGATCCTTCGTGTAAGTTGTCCCCAAAGCCGCCACCGAGTGAAGTGGGGGGCAAGTTCAAGCAAGCCCGACATGGAGTTGCCACACCAGTGTCGAGGAGGAACAAGTCTGCTATGAATGGTGGATTGGGGGGCAAGTATAATACTCTACAAACTCCATAATCACACGGGAGCTCAAAAGAAACGATGTGGATGTGTGGTAAGTGTCGTGGTAAACAAAACACCCACACACTGGTCGGTGAAGCTCGTAAGCATCGGTGCTTATACTCACAGCAACATGGTGAGAGTGCGAAGCTGACAAAACCAGACCTGTTTGGGCAAGCAACGCCACATGGTCGACTTGGTAAGACAAAGGTGTCAAAAAACGTGAAGGTCTTGCCTAGAGCCAAGAATGCATATGATTTTTCATTCTGCGAGGCTGAGAGGAGACCAAATCAGGCTCGTGGAGTTTCGAACAAAGGCGTTCGAGCTGAACAACCTGGAGAGGTGCAAGCCAACATTACTCCCAAAACATCAAAACCAACATGTGTGAAGCCAACAAGTCAGGGTATTTATGGATGGCTTGTTTGGTTTGATCAGTGGAGTTGGCAGTGGGTGTGGACTTTTGGCATGATGGTTTATGCTAAAGCCAACCCTGTTTTTGTTTAGATATTATTAAAATAAATAAATATGGCTATTTAAGCCACATAATGTCTAGAAAATTTTATGAAAAAAAAATAATAAACGACATTGCTAAGCTTGCCGCAGCATTGTGGGGGGAAAATCACAGTTGGCCTTTTAATAGACAAGTAAAAGCAACGTTGAGGTAAGTGTAAACGACACTGGTTTGGCCAAATTTTATTTTATTTAGAAAAAAAAAAGCTGGAAATATATTATTTGTATGGCCGCATGAAGAAAAAAAAATTATGCAACTCTGCCGCTGTTGCAAACAGCTCTAGCGGAAGAAATATAATAATAAAAAAAAATTTGTGCAGCTCTGCCGCTGTTGCAAACAACTCTGGCGGAAATTTAAAAAAAAAATGAATTATACAACAATAGGGCCGCCAACAACCCTGATTATAATGAAAAAGGCGGACTCCCAATGCTGCGGCTGTTTCCAACAGCTCTGAAAAAAAAAATTCATCATGCCACAGATCCGCAACATTGGGAAGAAGAGACGTATGGCCAATAGTGGGATTGGCAAAGTTTTATTGCCATACAAGGAGTGATATTTGTTGCCACAACACAGATGTGTGGTACAATCGAAACAATTTTAGGTGATTGAGGTTTGTCAACAATTTGGTTCATAATTCTTATAAACCAAATTGTGGGGGGCATTTGTTGACACCTAAAATTAATTTGGCCTGAAGTAAATGCCGCATTAATTAGTCTCGGCATTTAATTCGATACCGCGGGTAAAAAACGGTGTCGTTTGGAGTCGAGCGGTGTCGCGAAGAGTTAAAACGGTACCGCGAAACAGAAAACGGTACCGCGAGTAAGCTCACCGGTACCGCGGCACTGGAAACGACACTGTTTACCAGAAAGCAAGACGGGGCCGCGCGCGTAGTATCGCTGTTGGAAAAGGAATGCTTTTTGTTTATTCCTTTTCGGAGGAGGAGAGTTAAAACGGTACCGCGAAACAGAAAAACGGTACCGCGAAATAAAAAACGGTACCGCAAGGAAGCTCAGCGGTACCGCGACACTGGAAATGACACCGCCGGAAAATAAAAGGGGCGCGCGTTTTAGTGTAGGTGTCGGGGAAGGAGTTTTTGTTTATAATTAATTAATATTTTTTATTTCTTGTTGGAAGGGGAAAATCGGTACCGCATGGAGATAAGCGGCATCGCGGAAAATAAAAACGGTACCGCGGATTTAAAAACGATGCCGCGGGAGGCCTTGATAAGCGGTGCCGATTAATTAAAAACGGTACCGCGAGTAAGCCCAACGGTACCGCTGTATTAGCAAACGACAGTGTTTAATATAAAACAATGTCGTGGAGTAAAAAAGCAAACAGAGCTGTTTGGGGAAGAAAACGACATCGCGTGAGATTCACACCAACCCGAACGAGGAGGAGATCAAGACGGTTGAGACACGTGGGAGTTCGCAACGGAGCAGTTGAGGAAGCGGTTCTACCTAGCGTGAAGACTACGAAGCTGTTTTTTGAATAAGAGCAGCGGAGCAAGGAGAGAGAAGGGGACAACCAAATCAACACAGAAACACTCTGTTCAAACTTTACCTTTTTTCTCTGTAACTCCCTTGCGGAGCTCTCCTTCCAGGAAGGATCTCCATAGTTGTAGCAGTAGTCGTAGTCGCGGAGCTCTCCACAGGAATCTCCATAGGAGTAGCTGTAGCGTAGATTCCTCAAAACTCAAACACCCTCGTTCGAACGTAGTTTGGAGAGGTGCGAACCGTAGTAACGGTCGTACTTGGTTAGAAGTCAGAGGTGCATCGATCAAATCAACACCGCCCGACGGTGGATATTTGACGGTCACGTTGATTTCACCATTCAGAGGTGCATCGATCAAATCGACATCGCCCGTCGCCAAGCGGTGGATATTTGACGGTTGTCTCGATTTCATCAATTAGCGGTGCATCCAATCAAACGGCACCGCAAGAGTTTTCATTGCGAAACATCAAATCAAAATCGCCGGAAACGAATTCGGCATCGGCGGTGGTATTTGGTTTTCTCGGGAAACAGGTAGCCTTTCCAAATCAAAGCTTCCGTTACCATCTTTTCCAAAATATTTTTTCGTAAAACCTAAAAGCCACAGATCAAGAAAGTTGTAAGAGTGAAAGTACAATTGACTGATGTTGAATGCACGTCTTAATTCTATGTGATGATAATCGAGGGGCTTAAGCTAGAGTAGATAATCATTCACCATGGTTAAGCAGACACTCACTCAGTTGATGCTTTTTGGGTGATTAAATGATCATCGATTGAATTGTGTGATTATGAGCTAAACTCATTTAACGAGGATAGGATTAATCCCTAGCTAAGGAAACCAATTACATGATTATTGAGTTGGTAAATGTAGTTAGGAGGAGAGCTAGAAGACATTATCAATACAGTAGTTCCCAATTCAATGATCTCACCATAATTATCATAAATGATAACAAAAATATTCACTTTGTAAAAAACAGTCACAAACCTTTAATTTTGCACGTTTCAGTAACATATGTTTGGACTAATAACAAAAAGATATGTCTATCCATTTTTATCCAAAATTCTGTTAGTTTGATCTAATCAGTTGTCCAGTCAACATCCACATCATCAAAATAAATAATAAAAAATAAAAACCAATTAAATCCTAATCAACCCACCACCCCAATCCAACCCAACCCAACCCTTTCATCCCTATCTCCTCTCCGCCCGCCCTTCTCCTTTCCACTAAATTATTTTAACTATAATTTCAAACAAGCAAACCCCTAATTAAAACTCCCAAATCTGTCGTTTCCCCTTCTCTCATATGTCACCACTGAAGCTCCCCGACGTCGACGCCGCAAATCTTGCGCAACTAGCACCAATGGGAGCTGTCACGACCTTACTCTCGATCGTGCGGCCCTAACTCTCAATTCCGTTAGAGCGCTAGGCAGCCTTTCTCTCAACTCACTAGCAAGCAAAGAAACAAGAACAAGACAAAGGATTAGGAGAACTCTCTAGTGTGTATTACTCTAAAAAATGGTGGAATGAGTTACAAAGTGAGGGAGATGGCTCCTTATATAGGTCTCTCCTCATACAAGGCATCAATGCCTCTCATAATGGTCCTTCTACATCAATACACCCCATAAAGTCCCCCCCATAATGCACTCTATAAATGTCACCCATTATGTGACTCATAAGTGCACCATTAAGCTCTCATTTAGGTGGAGAATCCTAGGAGCATCTCTATGCTACTAGTCTTCCATACATGCCACATGTGCAGCCGCCTTGTTGTCACCTTGTTGGCGCCATGTCATCGGCCACATGTGACAGAGCCCTACGCCGCTAGGCCGATGTCCTTGGCGCCGTAGAAAACGACGTCGGCGACCATGTGCAACGGCCGCGTTGCCAAGCTCAGGTCTTGGGCTTCAATCACTTCGGAGGCGGCTTCGGGGCTTGAAATCACGTTACAGGGTAATTAGTACAATTGAGATCGATCTCAGGATGATTACTACAGTAATCAGTGGGATCAAGTCCGAATGAGTTTGCAATCCAAGTATCGAATGAATTTGTACTTGGGGAAGTTTTTCTACATATTAGATGAGCGGTGCGGAGATGGTGGCAGAGAAGGATACGAGATAGAGAATGGGTTGGGTTGGGTTGGATAGTTGGGGTGGTGGGTTGGTTAGAGTATTATTAGTTTTTATTTTGTTTTTTTATTAATTATTTTGATGATGTGGATATTGCTGAGATAACTGACTGGACTAAACTCACAGAATTTTGGATGGAGATGGACGAAATTACATTTTTGTTATTAGTCCAAACATGAGCACTTCTACTATGGTATATAACATCGGTGCTTTAATGTACAACTTAAAGTTGTACCGTAACATTAAATGTATAAGTTTAGGTTGTACCATGAAGGAATTTGTATCATTATGTTATGATACAACTTTACAACTTGAAGTTGTACCATCAAATAAAAATACAAGTTCAAGTTGTACCATAAAAGAATTTGTACAAAATGTATAGGTACAATTTGAAGTTGTACCTTAACGTTAAAGATACAATTTTATATTGTACCATAATGGAAAAAAACTATAGCACCAATACTATATAGCATTGTAAAATTCCTCGTCCAAACATATATTACTGAAACGTATAAAATTAAAGATTTGTAACCGTTTTGTACAAAGTGAATAGTTTTGTGACGGTTTATAATAATTACCTGTCATTTATCCATTACAATGCATTGCCTATCGTGTTAGGGGAAAGAAACCAAACCCCAGATAGCATTTACTTCTATGCATACTTGCGTCCTAGTTAACATGAGTGATGAATCCTAAAAACAACCTAAATCATCAACTAGATGACCACTAAGCTATCGAGTAGTGATAGATTCTAGGCTCGTGAAATACGAACTATACTACATTGCATAGCTAGGTTGTACTTGAACTGGTTAGGGTAGCAGGATAGTTAACACTGAGTTTTATAACTCGAGTTTGAAGCCGTAAGGAGAGAACCACACTACAAATTTGTTGGATGACCTTCGTGCATATAATGTTTTTTGACGCGTGGATGGTAGTTTTGGTCATCAGAAGCTCCTAGTCAAGTATAAGGTGGAGAATAAAAGGTAGTGATGCTTCCATAGAAGCTGCTGATACAGATGATGTCTAAGTTACATTTGTAGCTGTTGCTACTGTGAACAATGCTGAATTTACTGGTGATTTGTTGACGTTGAGTCAGATAATGTAGATACTAACCATGTCGGTAGAGGTTATGACTTAGGTGGCTCTATCTGATTTAGAATGTGATTTGGGGGATGTGCACGTTTCACTCGATAAACGTCTCTCTGCCTCATAATCCCGTATAAACAAAAAAGGGAAGATGAAGAAGACTGATAGAGCAGGAGCACTTCAAGGAGTGAATGTCTCTTATAACACTAAAATAATAGTGTTTATCACTGTTATATTTGATATATTTTTCTTCTAACAATGCATCTTTAGGAGTTTTTACTTGAATTCTTATGAATATCATAATTATTTGATCAATTAACTATTATTCGACCTATTTGTATCTTTTTATAGGTTGTTACAGGCGATGATCTATTGGTATCTCGAGGTGGGGAGAGGTCACAAATGTGGGGATCGACTCAATGGTTTTGTAATCGATCCCCCTCCTAGCTATTTTCACCGGTCTACCTAACTAGGGATAGGTTCTACCTCCTCTAAACGGCTTAAATTTGTCTGCACACAAGTCGAGTAGGTTGATGGTTACACACTTTCTCGACAAGCATCAACTAGGTGAGAATCTAATTAGAAGGGGATGGTTACCTCGACTTCTAATTGGATCTCTAGGTCTTCCAATTCCAATCAAGGTAAGAAGCATTCACACACATCTAAATCCTAATTAGAAGCATTAAGCACCATAGTTAAACCAAATTATACCATAAATTCATATGCAAGATAATGATAATTCCTTATCCCATGCCCCGCCTCATGCTACTGCGGGTAGGGCTGGGTAAAATCTAGTGCGTGTAGGGGGCATGGCTGGTCAACCCACTCTTACATGTTATTTGAAAACAATACACAATTTTTTTATGATAAAACAAAAGGGAAACACTTTATGAATGAAAAATAGTGATAATAGAATGGATAATTGAGTCTAACAAGTTTAAAGATCGACTCTAACTAGTTGAAGAAAAATAAAAATAGGAGAAATACGTATAAATACTGTAAAAATTGAGATAAAATGGGCTAAGAACAGGGCGGGGCATGCCAGGTCGGAAGTAGATACCCATGGCCCGCCCCATGCCACTGCGGATCGGGTAATACCAGCCCCATCGTGGGTCAGATCAGGTAATACCCACAGGACGAGTTCGAATCATCACTAACTATCACCTTGGTAAGAACAAATCAATCACAATTAAACAAGATTCTTTTGCACAAACATCAATATACAAAGATAAATAGGTTCATATTCATGCTTACATATGACTCATACACAAACTATAAGTTAGGGTCCATCTTCCCTAAACAACCTTAGGGATTCAAGTCTTACAGAGAGAAAGAATATACAAACTATAAGGGAAGTGCTGAAAATCATCTTTTTCTCCATGGCTTGCATCTTCCTCCTTGATCCATGGGTGGATTGGAACTTTCCCAAACACTTTTTTGGAGAAACAATCCCAAGCTCTCTCAAGGTGTTTCCCTCTCTAAAAACTGTCCAAAATCCTAATTTTCTCACTCTAGGTTGGCTATCAATTATCTACCCTTGCCAACGAACAATGAATTGGTCTAGTGGAACCAGTAGCTTTGAACTTGGTGTTGACACCTAAAATTATATTTGGCCGAAATTAAATGCCGCATTAATTAGTCTCGGCATTTAATTCGATACCGCGGGTAAAAAACAGTGTCGTTTGGAGTCGAGCGGTATCGGGGGAAGATAAGATGGGGCCGCGCGTTTTGGTATTGGTGTTGGAAAAGGAGTTTATTATTATTATTATTATTATTATTGTTATTCCTTGTGGGAAGGGGAGAAGCGGTACCGCATGGAGACAAGCGGCACAGCGGAGAGTTAAAACGGTACCGCAAGGAAGCTCAGCGGTACCGCGGCACTGGAAACGACACCGTTTACTGAAAAGTAAAAGGGGCCGCGCATTTTAGTGTAGGTGTCGGGGAGGGAGTTTTGTTTATAATTAATTAATATTTTTATTCCTTGTAGGAAGGGGGAAATCGGAACCACATGGGGATAAGCGGCATCGCGGAGAGTTAAAACGGTACCGCGGATTTAAAAACGATGCCGCGAGAGCCTGGCAAGCGGTACCGATTAATTAAAAATCATATCGGGTAAGTGACCAAAATTCACCCAGCCCAATGTGAGCGCCGACTGGCGGCGGCTCCATGGATTAATATTTTTTTGGCTATATCAGCAGTGTCGTTTAATTCAAAACGGTACCGCGAGTAAGCCCAACGGTACCGCGGACTAGCAAACGACAGTGTTTAAAATAACAAACAATGTCGCAAAAGGAAAAAAAAAACAGAGTTGTTGTGGCGCTAGTGATGTCGTTGGCCATAGCTAGTGATGGACGGATTAATTAATTAATATTTTAATGGCTGTTTAGGACGGTGTCGTTTAGTTGAAAACGATGCCGCAAGGGGAAAGAAACGACACCGCGGATTTAAAAACGATACCGCGAGTAGGCCAAACGATGCCGCAACAGTTAAAATGACATTGTTAAAATTAAAACAGTGTCGCGAAGCTCAAAAGTTCAACGACATCGCGAGACAAGGAAACGATGTTGTTTAACTGAGAACGACGCCGAGGGGTGAGAGTTTGACGGCGAGTTAACAATGAGGGCTGGTTTAATTAATTAGTATTTTATTATTATTTAGACGGTGTCCTTTAATGAAAAGCGATGTCGCGGAAAAGTAAAACGACATCGTGGTAGTGGTAAGAGTTCGGCCAAAGGCAGCTCGCCAAGCCCAACGATGGCGCAAGAGTAGAGAACGACGTTGTTTGATGGACTAACAATGTCGTTGGTTAACCCGGGTCGGGGCAGTTGAGTTGGATTATAAAACGACACCGGTTGGTGAAAGGCGATACCGTGGTGTTGGTGAAACGGCATCGTTGCATGGACAAGGTTGTAGGTCGTTTCGCCGAGTTTCTGCAAAGCAAGAGCGGTTTCGAGGGCACGTGATTATCACGCAACAAGGAGGAAGTTACCTGCACGGTTGACAGGAGTGAAGACGTGGGAGACAAAGGCGCGAAGGCAGTTACTACGACGAGGAGAAGCGCGAAGTATAAAGATTGGGAAGAGAGATAAGTTCGGGACGGCAAAATCAAATCACAACTGCACCATAGCAAAATTTATCTTTTTCTCTCTAGTTCGTAGAACTTCTCTGTCAAAGACCTCCTTTGCAGAGTCGTAGTAGTTGTAGATCGTAGTCGTAGTTGCGGAGCTCTCCAGAGGAACCTCCATAGGAGTAGAGGTAACGTAACTTAGAACACTCCTGGTTCGATTTTCTCGTTATTCGCCGAACACCCTCGTTCGAACGTAGTTTGGAGAGGTGGTGAACCGAATAACGGTCGTTTGATTAGAAGTCAAAGGTGCATCGATCAAATCAACGACGCCGACACGGGCGGCGGATATTTGACGATCGTCTTAGTTTCTGTTTTAATCGATCAAATCAACGGCGCCGACTTTGGCGACGGATATTTGACGGTTGTGTTGACCTTGTGTTTGTGTTTTACTTGAAAACAGTGCGCATTGAACACACGAGTTTCGCCAACGAAAAAAATTGGCACACCCGGTGGGACACGTGTGTTCGAATGGCTCCGCGACGGAAGAATCACGAGGGCGATCTTCCACCAACTTCAGTGGAGGAAGAGCCAATGGTCAATGTAGAGACTGACCAGAGTGACGGTTCAAACGGCGGTTCGAGAAACGACGCCGGAGGGGAAGTGCCAGCAGTGGCGCAAACTGCCAACCAGGGTGAGATAACATGCATGCTTCGCCAAGTCATGGCTGATAACCAACAGGTAAAACTTCACTTAGCCTCTTTGGATGGACGTCTTGATGGTCTTAGTTCTCGGATTGATAGACGTGTTAGCCAACTGGTTGAAGTCGTAGATAAAAACAGAATGGATTTTGAAAGTAACAGACGTGATTTTAATGACTTTAGGGAGTTTTTGAATAGGCCAGTGCCGCAAACAAGGGCTTTGCTGTTAAGCGGCGAGAATCCGTTACACTACGACACTGGCACCTTTCCGGTCAATGGCGGCCGAGATACTCAGCCGAGACAGGGCGTTTCGCCGACACCGGTGGTGAACCTAACAAGTCCGTCGAGAATAAATCCTGGCGAGACCAGCACTGCGGCTAACACTCGTGTTGAGCCGCCACCAGTGCACAATGTGGGTCCACAAAATATTCCGGAAGCCAGACCCTACGTGGCTCCGATGAGCGGTGCAGGTGGTGGAGGAACGATCAACAATGATCATGTTCCGCCACGCGGCTACCCACAAAACGTGCCTCCTCCTCCAAACGGGCTTGGCATGGATCCTGGTGGATTCGTACCACAAGGGGGGCAACTCGGGGGGCAAGACATTAATGTGATTCGAGATCAGGTAGCACAGATGCTGACGGATCACTTTGGTTTAGGGATTAGACCAGCGATGCCGCCGGTGTATAGAAAACCATATCCGGATTGGGTTGATAGATACTACCCCTTTCCACGTGGTTTTCGCGTGCCTGATTTAATCACCTTCAGCGGGACTGGGGATCAGTCCACCGTCGAGCATGTTGGACGATTCACGATTCAGTGTGGTGATGTGAGTGATTTCTTGAAGTTGCGTTTGTTTGGCAACTCGTTGACCGACCCTACATTCGCGTGGTACGTCAACTTGCCATCGAACTCGGTTCAAACTTGGCAGCAAATGGAACAAATATTCCATGCCCAGTTCTACCGTTCTGAGCCAGAAGTAACAATGGCAGACTTGGCACGAATGCGCCAATAGCCAGGAGAAACAGTGGAACACTTTTTAACAAACTTTAAAAATGCAAGAAATCGCTGTTTTGTGAACTTGACAGAACGCGAGTTTGTTAAACTTGCCCAGGGTGGATTGAATTTTGAACTTCGTAAAAAGTTTCAAGATAGGGAGTTTTCTGATTTGTTTCAATTGATGTCCTGCGCTGTTAGATATGAATCTCTTCTCCATGAAGAAGAACATAAGAGAAGTGGCTCTCGCGGACAATATTTCCCTAATTTTGAAAACTATGGTGTGAATAACGTCGGCAGCGATGTTGACGAGGTTGAAGTTGATTTGGCCAAGATTGTGCAGGGGAAGCAATATGTGTGTGCTTCTCTAGCCAAGGCCGATGGGGAACCACAAGGTGGAAAGCCCAATCGTGCTCCGATTCACACTAGAAAATATTCCTTTGATATCTCAAAATCAGAACTGATTTTCGACCAGCTTTACAAAGATGGTCAAATTAAGTTGACTGGGGGGCATACTATCCCGGGCTAATACCACTACAACACCCGAACTATCCGAAAAATGCCACTTGTGTCCTATTGTTTCCAATATTCCATCTGTGTCCTGAACTATTATTTCGTTAGTGTTGACCGACGTTGACCGTTAGTATTTAACAGAAAATCCAGTCACCGTTGACGTGGCATCTTATGTGGAATTTTTATTATCAATTTTCAATTATTTTTCCATCTAAAATAATTAAAATAAGGAAAACAAAATAAAAATTATGGAAAATTAGAAAAATAAAACAATAACTTAATCGACGAGTCTCTTCTCCAGATCGACGATTCACTGGCGACCCTACTTCTCTTCTCCTGATCGACGATTCACTCCCTCTCCCTAGCAACTCCCCTTCTCCCACCGCCTCCACTAACTCCCTCTCGTAAGCAATCTGAACGAGTCGTCGGCATCGCTGGAAGGCCACCCGATCTCCGAGATGTGAACTGGGTGTCCTCGATCCACAATCTTTGGTTTCTGGGCGTAGAAAACCTCCTCCCTCTTTATAATCTCACATTCACAGGAACCCTTATTCGAATTGAATTCGACGAACAGAAACAGAATCGAGAGAATAGAGACAACCCTGTTCTTTTTCTTCCCAAACCCATTCTCATCAAACCCAAAGCTTGCCCAAATTTGAAACTCAAAACAAAACCCCAAATCTCCATATCTGTCAATATCACAACCCCTTCTACCCCAGATCTAAAAACCCCCTTCCTATTTGACATCACCAACAGATGCAGAAAGATACGGAGGAGCCGGCCAGGAAGCAGAAGATGAGTGTGAAGCTGAGATGCAATCACGTCCTCCTCATCCCCCGCCGCTGCCAATCTTTCTCAAACCATACACGTACAGTGCATCTCTGCCAAAAAATAAAAAACAGGGTTTAAACTCAAAATTGTAAGATCTTTGATTTTCTTTCACGGTCTCAAATTTCTTAACCTAATCACTTGTCGAGAAGCTCCCATGGGTCAAATTTGTTGAGATCGACCTCCGCGATGATGGGGACAGTGATGATCTACCCGACGCATTTCTTGCAGAGGTAACGGGTGGTGATGGAGTGATGGTGATAGGGTTCCAGATTACTTGATTTATTTTCTTAACATTTTTTTTCTTATTAGATAAAGCAAATATGAAAATAATATTAATTTATTATTGTTAGAGAGCAATTTTTATTTTATTTTTAAAAAATGTGAGTTGTCAATGACTTGGCATTGCCACGTAAGCAAAAGTCAATGTTAAGTTGACCGCCGTTTGGTCAACTGTTATCTTTAACGGTCAACGAAATTGGCAGGATACAAATGGCACAAAATATAATAGTTCATGACATGAATGGAATATTGGAAACAATAGGACACAAGTGGCATTTTCCGGATAGTTCGGGTGTTGTAGTGGTATTAGCCCTACTATCCCGCCAGCTGAAAAATTAAAAGGGAAACGATACTGTAAATGGCACAACAGTGCATCTCATTCAACTAACATGTGTGTTGTGTTTCGCAACGTTGTGTAGGATGCAATTGAGAAAGGTCGCAAGTTCCCAGAGCTGAGGAAGGAGGCCATGATTGTTGACACAGACCCGTTCCCAAACGTTGTCGGCGTCAACATGGTCAATCCCGATTTCTCTAAGATCAACCTGCTACGCTTCAAGCTGGTGGTGGATACGACGCCACCGCCGAGTGGTAGTTCTGATGTGACCCAGGGAGCTTCATCCTCCCAAGTGCAGGAGGGGCCACGCTTGGACCCAACTGAGGAAGAGAAGCTGTGTGCCCAGTGTCGCGGGAAGCTAAACATTGGGGGAGCAAGACCGAGCCAGTCGGTCCAGCAGAGATTGGGACCACGACAGTTCAGACCGAGGTACCCCTCATATGAACGCAGTGTCGAAGGAGTACGAGCACCTGCATGGGGAAGAGGGCAACGTAGGCAGTGGGTTGCTCAAAGTGCCCCACCTTTCAAAAGTCTACCTTTTGGACTTGTCCAACCGATGAGGGGTGCCCCACCCGTCAGGAGAACCTTCAGGATGCCAAATGTGCCACGGGGTGGTTGGCACACCTACGACGTCCGTCGTCAGCAGCCCATCGCGGTTGACGGGATGACAAGGACGCAGTATCGGAGGTACCTCCGCAAGAATGCTCAAGGAAGGAGGATTGCCAACTTGCAAGCAAATGTGAACGTAGACAACTCTGCCACGGGTCTGAGAGTGACTATGGCTGGTGCTGGAAAAGTTGTCGAGGACAACATGGACGGGAACGATCAAGGAGTCCCTGGAGAGGCTGAGTATGATGCTGAGTTGGATGACTCCCTCATCGAAGAGGAGATGTTGGAATTGGAGGAGCCGAAGTCGAAATTCGATCGAAAAAACAAGGATGACGATGATGACAACCAAGGTGCACCCATGACGATCCAATTTGGGAGTCTACCACCAGTGGTGGTGAACAACTACATCTTGCTTTTGATTTTCCACATTGATTTGGAAAATCAGGGAGAGGATGGCGAGGTCGTGATGGAGGTTAAGGAGTTGGACGAGGCTGCTCAAGAGGTCAACGTCGCTGAGCTGGTGAGCGGCTTTGCTCAACTGACTTTAGAGGAAGAGAACGAGGAACCAGCGGCGGCAGAGCTGGTTGGCGAGTCTGCGGATCTGCCAATCGAGGCTGAGCCGTGGAGTGCAATGATGGCTCGCACGAATGGGCGAATTGACTTGGCAGTAGAATCAGCCAAGCAAAACAAGAGTTCGCAGCGGATCCTGAAAGAGCTGTACGAAGCAGGCCACACAGCTGTTGGGCTACTGGGCGAAGATGGGGCGAGATATCCTTTTTACGTGTTATACCAAGGCCCGAAAGAGTCAACAAGTGTGCCGGTGGAGAACATCACATGGGGATCAGACTTCGACGAGCTGGAGAAATCTATCCGGGCTGCAGAAGTGAAGGGGAAAGCCGTGGACGAAGGAACCACGGGTGAAGAATCGAACAAGGTCGTTGTTTTCAACGAGCCCGAGCCGAAGATGATACGTCATTTGAGGCCTCTCTACATCAAAGCCACACTTGACGACGTACCAATGTCGAGAGTCTTAGTTGACAATGGCGCCGCAGTAAATGTGATGCCAACAAGGATGCTGAAGAAGTTGGGCAAGAGCACTAATGACTTGATCCCAACGGAAGTGTTTGTGACAAGTTTCAAAGGCGGGTCCACTTCTGCCAGGGGAATCCTCCCAGTTGTTGTGGGATTTGGATCACAGAAGCGGATGAGTGCTTTCTTCGTGGTGGATGGAATGATAAGTTACAACGCACTACTTGGCTGGGATTGGATCCACGCCAACAAGTGCGTTCCTTCATCGCTGCATCAGTGTTTGATGTTCTGGAATGAGGACGGTGTTGTTGAGGTGGTACAGGCTGACACAAAGCCGTTTGCCGTTGGGGCCAACGTGGCTGAAGCTTATTTGTACCATGGAGATTTTGGACCACTCGAAATCAGGAGCGGGGATGGAGGAACGACCAACGTCATAGTGTCAAGTGCACTGATGTTGAGTAAGGCGTGTTTGGATCCATTATCTGAAATCGTGAGACCATCGATGATCACATTGGATGGTCCACTGAAATCTGATGAACAAGTCGATGATGAGTGAACCACCTCGAGAGAAGGTGGTGGAGGCCAAAATCACGGCCTTGCGGGAGAAGTTGGCCGTCTATCAGTGTGAACAGAGGCTTGTCTGCATAGAGCCTGTCTTGATGGCCGACTGTGTTCCCGACGATGATGACTTGCCGACTAACGGCGAGGGGGTGAGTGACGAAGTAGAGAAGAAAAACAACCTTGCTGCATGTGACATTTTAGAGGAGATCAACCTTGGCACGGAGGAGGATCCACGCCCAACCTTCATCAGTGCCGGTTTGCCAGAGTCTGACAGGTACGAATTAATTGAATTCCTTAAAGAGTTTAAAGACTGTTTTGCATGGGATTATCATGAAATGCCTGGTCTCGATAGGAAGTTAGTTGAACATAGACTTCCAATTAAAGAAGGGTATAAGCCACATAGACAACCACCTAGGCGTTTCTCGCATGATATCTTGCCTGAAGTGAAAAAGGAAATTGAACGTTTAATAAAGGCTAAGTTTATCAGGACTGCTAGATATGTGTTATGGTTGTAGAATATTGTGCCTGTTAGAAAGAAAAATGGCAAAATACGTGTTTGTGTGGATTTTAGAAATTTGAACAATGCTACACCGAAAGATTTGTATCCCATGCCGGTGGCTGACATGTTAATCGATGCCGTAACCAGGCATGTCAGGTTTTCTTTCATGGATTGTTACTCGGGCTATAACCAGATATACATAGCCAAGGAGGATGTGCACAAAACGGCGTTTCGGTGTCCTGGATCCATTGGTTGCTTCGAGTGGATCATGATGCCATTTGGATTGGCCAACGCCGGGGCAACTTACCAACGAGCCATGAATGCAATATTTCATGACCTGATTGGCGAGCTTGTCGAAGTGTACGTGGACGACATCGTCGCAAAATCAAAGGTGACAAACCACCACCTTGCTCATTTGCGCAAACCATTTCTGCGTATGTGTGTTCATAAGTTGAAATTAAATCTGCTCAAATGTGCGTTTGGTGTGAGTGCAAGAAATTTTCTTGGTTTTCTGGTAAACCAACGTGGAATTGAGGTAGATGGCAATAAAACAAAAGCCATCATCAATGCCGCACCACCATCCAGTAAAAAAGAGTTGCAACGTTTCCTCGGCCAGGTAAACTATATTCGAAGATTTATCTCGAATTGTGCTGGCCGGACCCAAGTGTTTTCCTCACTGCTGGAGTTGAAGAAGGAAGACAAGTTTGTATGGAGGGAAGAACATCAACGAGCATTTGATGATATCAAGAGATATCTGGCGACTCCGCCGGTGATGAACTCTCCCAAAGCAGGAGTGCCGCTGAAGTTGTACTTGTCGGCCACGGACACTTCTGTGGCATGTTTGTTGGCTCAAGACAACGAAGCAGGCAATGAAGAAGCCATTTATTATCTAAGTAGGCTTCTGAACGAGGGCGAGAGAAATTATTCCCCCATAGAGAAGTTATGTTTAGCGTTGTACTTTTCTTGTACAAAGCTACGCTACTACCTGGTCCCTGTCCAGGTACAACTCATTTGCCAAACAGATTTGATTAAATACATGCTATCTCGGCCAATTATTCATGGCCGAATTGGCAAATGGACCTTGGCTCTGTCTGAATTTAATTTAGAGTATGTACCTCAACGAGCCATAAAAGGGCAAGCATTGGCGGACTTCTTGGCAGATCATCCCTGCATTGAGGTGCCAATCGATCCCGTAGAAGTTTGCGAGGTTGGCATAACGCCATGGATTCTGTATTTTGACGAATCCAAAACTCGTGGCGGTGCCGGGGCTGGCGTGATGTTGAAAGCACCATCAGGCCGGGCCATGAATTTTGCATTATCGTTGGATTTTCCTTGCACCAACAACCAAGCTGAATATGAAGCTTTGGTAGTCCGGCTGGAAATGCTCATTGAGCTTGGAGCCCGCTACGTGGATGTTAAGGGAGATTCACAGTTGGTGGTTCATCAGGTCCCCGGGGATTTTCGCTGTATCAATAGCGTTCTAGAAACATATCTGGACCATGTATTGTCGTTGACTGCCCACTTCGACAATATGGCGATCAATTTTGTTCCTCGAATGGACAATAGCGAAGCTAACTATCTTGCACAGATGGCTTCGGGATTTAAAGAGTTTGGGAGAAGCAATGCAGTAGAGCAAATAGTAGTGCAAACACTTAAGCCCTTGCGGGAGCGGTTGAGAGTTGAGCAAGTTTGTGTAATAGAGAAAGACGCCGATGACTGGCGTGCACCACTGTTGTCTTACTTGCAAGATCCGAATAAGGTTGTTGACCATGCTATCAGAGTTTAGAGCAAGGAGCTACGTAGTTTTGGATGGGACCTTGTATAAACGCAGACCTGATGGGTTATTGCTGAAATGCTTGGGGGCAAGGAGGCATTGCAAGCCATGGCAGAGGTGCATGAAGGGATATGCGGAGCTCACCAAGCCGGTCCTTCCATGCGATGGATTCTACATCGTTATGGATTCTACTGGCCCACCATCGGGCCAGATTGTGCCGCATATGCCAAGGGCTGCGAAGCTTGTCAACGTCACGGTCCTGTTCAGAGAGCGCCGGCGGTTGACTTGAAGTCAATAAGCAAACCGAGGCCGTTTTATGGTTGGGCCATGGATTTGATTGGTATGATTTATCCCCCGTCGTCAAAGAAACATGTTTTCATAATTTTGGCCACTGACTACTTCACTAAGTGGGTGGAGGCCAAACCGCTGAAAGTGGCGAACCAAGAGGAAGTGATTTCTTTCATACAAGAACATATTATCCACCGATGAACTGTGTTCACTGGGGGGCAAGTTATGGAGTTCGCGGCGGAGCTGGGGATAAAGATTATTCATTCCATGCCGTATTACGCACAAGCTAACGGGCAAGCGGAAGCATCCAACAAAGTCGTGAAAAATATTTTGACGAAGATGATCGAGGATAATCCGCGACGTTGGCATGAAATTTTATCAGAGGCGTTGTGGGCATACAGGGTGTCCCCGCGGAGCAGTACGAGAGTGAGTCCATTCTCGGTAACTTACGGGCATGAAGCATTCCTTCCCGTTGAAGTGACTGTCAACTCACTCCGGTATATGAAGCAGCACGAATTAACACCTCAGGAGTATCATGAATCAATGATGCTCGAGCTCTGCGATCTTGATGAACTACAACTCCGCGCCCTCGATAATGTTCAAATACAGAAGGCAAGGGTGGCAAGAGCTTATAACAAGAAGGTTCGGCACAAATCGTTCGAAGAGGGCGAGCTGGTTTGGAAAGCTCACTTGCCAATTGGGGAAAAAGATCCCAAGTTTGGAAAATGGTCGCCAAATTGGCGTGGACCATTTGTGGTACATTCGGTGCGTTCTAATGGAGCCTACTTGCTGAAAGACTTGGATGGAGTGATGCATGAGCGTTTGATAAATGGCAAGTATTTAAAGCCATATGTGCCGTCCCTATGGGACGCAGCTGGTCATTAATCTGGGCAGTGACGAACAACCATGTGCCAAAAGTGGCCTGGTCGGCCACCAAGCTTGCACAACGTGGTTGAATAGTAGGCGATTGGCGAAGTATGCAACAAATACACTAATTTGCCAACTCCGTTACTAATAAAGAAAATTTTTAATGCCTTTAAGGCCAGCGGCAGGGTTCATTCGAGTCCAGCCGGTGTGATACCGTTGTTCGGCACCAAAATGTTCCTATCTTATCAAACAAAGCCGTTTTTGCCACGAGAAGTAGGCATGGGTAACAGTGTTGTTGGGGCATAGATGATTTGGTACTTGGCATAAGAAATAATTATAATAACAAGAAAAGGAAAAACCTTTATAGCAAAACGCTAGTGTTTTTGAAAAACAGTGGTGTAATTGTGGGGTAGTTATCATAAACGGTCACAAACCTTTGCACTTAGTACAAAAGGGTCACAAACCTTTAAATTATAACGATATGGTAACAAAAGTTTGAACTTGTACAAAATGATCACTTCTGTTAATCTCCATCCAAATTTCTGTTAGGTTTATCTAGTCAGCATTCCATCTCATCAAAATGATTAATAAATAAATTGAATTTAACATATGAAGCCAACCTTTACTCAAATCGGTCAAAATTTGGTAAAAAACCAGTCAAACCCTATCTCACCACCCGTCCACCAGCACAGCATCTTCTTCGATTCCATCCTGGAAGAAGACTTCGATCGGAAACGAGTTGCTAGAAATTTGAAGAATGAATAGACTATGTCCATGAAGAAGGTGGATTTAGTTGGAAGGACGTTCTTCAATTTCCTCTTTGAATATTAAAAAGAAGAGAAAAATGATCAGCCTGCCTTATGGCTTCTTTCATATCTACCTGCTCCAATCATTGAATCATAGAAAGAGAAAATAGTTCTTGAATCTGCACCATCGTAAGAACTCCCCCGGACCTAGCAAGGGCGAGCTCCGACAAACTACCAATCAAGCCGTTAACATCTCTAGGATACCCCGGGTCCGAGTCGGGGCGAATGAAGAAGAAGAGGAATCTACCGATCCGCAGGTGACGACGAACAAACTCCAAATGGAGGATATACGAATCGCAAAGCTCAACGTCGGGAATCTACCTAACTGCGGCGTCATGAAAAAGTCCCCGCCTAGGTTGTTTCCTCCGCCGATTCCTTCCTTATCCCGCGGAAATTAGTTGAAATTGCTGCGGACGAGCAGCAGTTCGAGGTTGAATCGGAGAACTCAGCTACCGAAACCCTAGAAACAGAAGAAAAAAACGAGAAAGCAGTAAAGATGGTGGCGGAGATAGAGAGCCGGAGAGGAGAGAGAAGAATGGGTTGGGTTAGATTGGGTACTGGGTTAGATAGCATTTTTAATTGTTTTTTTAATAATAATTAATTTATTTTTTTATTAATTATTTTGATGACATGGACGCTGACGAGATTGCTGATCGGACCAAACTAACGGATTTATGGATGGAGATGGACGGAATGATCATTTTGGTATTCACTCAAATATTTGTTACCGTTTTGTTACAAATTAAAGTTTTGTTACCGTTTTGTACTAAGTGGAAAGTTTGGTGACCATTTATGCTAATTAGCCTGTAATTGTGTGCCAACCATGCGGGTAAGGAAAGTAAAACAACATTGTAGTGCCTGCATCGTCGTCGTGGAAAATAATAATAAAAAAGGGAATTCAGGCCACTAATCCGCAACGTTGGGAGAAGAAAATCCATAGCTGTTTTGGACAAAGTATATTTGCGGTCAAAATAAATTAAAATAAAATTTCTATCAAAATAGTGCTGTTGAGAGGGAAGGAAAAATCAGAGCTGTTTGGGAACACTGTCGGCACCGAGCTGTTAGGGCCAACTATGACCAAAGCCAAGATGTGTTGTTATTCCACAACAACGCTGTTAGAAGTTAAACCGGATGGGAAAAAGAGTTGTTTTGGCCAAACAACAGTGTGGGTTTGAGCGATAACAACAAAGTTTATTTCTCAAAGCTAGGCGTCGCCGTTTCATTAGTCGAAAACGATGTGGATGGGGAACGAGTTAGGAGAGACAGAGTTGCAGGGTTATATCCTTTGCTCGCAACACTGCTTGAGAAAGTGGTCCTGGAAGAGCCCATGCTAATTAAACTAAATAGGAATAAATAATAAATAAAAAGAACAAACCAAACACGATGGTTTTATTCCTTATTCCTCGTTGGAGAAGAAAAGGAATTGTTCAAGGTTGCGTACTTGCGTTACAGCAGTATTGCCCCGGGCGGGTAAAAGAGGATGCAGGGATACAGGGCAGTGCGAGGTTCTAGGATGCGTGGTGTTACAAGTAAACAATACTGTGGCAGCATTTGGAGCATAAATTCAATGAGTATAAAACGGTACCGCAAGGAAGCTCAGCGATACCGCGGCACTGGAAACGACACCGTTTACTGAAAAATAAAAGGGGCCGCGCGTTTTGGTATTGGTGTTGGAAAAGGAGTTTATTATTATTATTATTATTGTTATTCCTTGTGGGAAGGGGAGAAGCGGTACCGCATGGAGACAAGCGGCACCGCGGAGAGTTAAAACGGTACCGCATGGAAGCTCAGCGGTACCGCGGCACTGGAAACGACACCGTTTACTGAAAAGTCAAAGGGGCCACGCGTTTTAGTGTAGGTGTCGGGGAGGGAGTTTTGTTTATAATTAATTAATATTTTTATTCCTTGTTGGAAGGGGAAAATCGGACCACATGGGGATAAGCGGCATCGCGGAGAGTTAAAACGGTACCGCGGATTTAAAAACGATGCCGCGAGAGCCTGGCAAGCGGTACCGATTAATTAAAAATCATATCGGGTAAGTGACCAAAATTCACCCAGCCCAATGCGAGCGCCGACTGGCGGCGGCTCCATGGATTAATATTTTTTTGGCTATATCAGCAGTGTCGTTTAATTCAAAACGGTACCGCGAGTAAGCCCAACGGTACCGCGGACTAGCAAACGACAGTGTTTAAAATAACAAACAATGTCGCAAAAAAAAAAAAAAAAACAGAGTTGTTGTGGCGCTAGTGATGTCGTTGGCCATAGCTAGTGATGGACGGATTAATTAATTAATATTTTAATTGCTGTTTAGGACGGTGTCGTTTAGTTGAAAACGATGCCGCAAGGGGAAAGAAACGACACCGCGGATTTAAAAACGATACCGCGAGTAGGCCAAACGATACCGCAACAGTTAAAATGACATTGTTAAAATTAAAACAGTGTCGCGAAGCTCAAAAGTTCAACGACATCGCGAGACAAGGAAACGATGTTGTTTAACTGAGAACGACGCCGAGGGGTGAGAGTTTGACGGCGAGTTAACAATGAGGGCTGGTTTAATTAATTAGTATTTTATTATTATTTTGACGGTGTCCTTTAATGAAAAGCGATGTCGCGGAAAAGTAAAACGACATCGTGGTAGTGGTAAGAGTTCGGCCAAAGGCAGCTCGCCAAGCCCAACGATGGCGCAAGAGTAGAGAACGACGTTGTTTGATGGACTAACAATGTCGTTGGTTAACCCGGGTCGGGGCAGTTGAGTTGGATTATAAAACGACACCGGTTGGTGAAAGGCGATACCGTGGTGTTGGTGAAACGGCATCGTTGCATGGACAAGGTTGTAGGTCGTTTCGCCGAGTTTCTGCAAAGCAAGAGCGGTTTCGAGGGCACGTGATTATCACGCAACAAGGAGGAAGTTACCTGCACGGTTGACAGGAGTGAAGACGTGGGAGACAAAGGCGCGAAGGCAGTTACTACGACGAGGAGAAGCGCGAAGTATAAAGATTGGGAAGAGGAGAAGTTCGGGACGGCAAAATCAAATCACAACTGCACCATAGCAGAATTTATCTTTTTCTCTCTAGTTCGTAGAACTTCTCTGTCAAAGACCTCCTTTGCAGAGTCGTAGTAGTTGTAGATCGTAGTCGTAGTTGCGGAGCTCTCCAGAGGAACCACCACAGGAGTAGAGGTAACGTAACTTAGAACACTCCTGGTTCGATTTTCTGGTTATTCGCCGAACACCCTCATTCGAACGTAGTTTGGAGAGGTGGTGAACCGAATAACGGTTGGTTGATTAGAAGTCAAAGGTGCATCGATCAAATCAACGACGCCGACACGGGCGGCGGATATTTGACGGTCGTCTTGGTTTCTGTTTTAATCGATCAAATCAACGGCGCCGACTTCGGCGACGGATATTTGACGGTTGTGTTGACCTTGTGTTTGTGTTTTACTTGAAAACAGTGCGCATTGAGCACACGAGTTTCGCCAACGAAACACTTGGAGGTCTCAGTTTCGAATCCTTAAATAGTGCCTAATCATAAAAAACTAAAACCTATGCTAGTACAGAGTTGCGTCGGCTGTAGATATAGACTAGGCTAAGGGATCTTTTGGGTCAAGAAGAATTGAGTCTGGTCCTGTTAACGTATGTATCTTAGCGCAATAGTAAAGTGAGCGCTAATGTCATTATTTTTCATCGATATCAGTTTGGTATGTCTTCGTACAAGATCGAAAAAAGTGCATTTACTTTTGAAAGCAAGAAGGTTGGCTTCTGGGCCATGGAATACGTTACCTATTGGGGGGGGGGGGGTAATTTTTTTATCAAAAAATATAGTAAATTATAAAAATCAATGTGATAAGGAACTTCTTGAAGATTATGTTTTTGAGATATTATCTGATGAGGAAGTATCCTTAGATAAAAAAAACTACCTACCCCCTTACCAATAACTACGTGGGCGTAGACACGGCCAGTAGGCCGTGGCCTGGAGAATCGGCAAAAGCCCAAAGCCCAAAGGCCAATACACAAGAACTCATAACTCACACTCTGAACCCATCGAGAAACTGGCCCAGTGATAATAGTGATGGTATCGTTATTTGCTTTTAACGAAGGATAATGACCAATGAGTCTGTTTGTCTCTCTGTTCGGACCATTATACTTGACACTGGTTTTGTTGGTATGTAACATGGTGTTTGGATAGAACGGAATCTTAATTAATTACTTACTGTTTTTGGGTCTCTTTTAGGTTGTCGACTTGCAGATATGTTGCCAAAACGTTGGTGGGTAGGGAAGTGGTGGGGAACATTGCAACGAGTCTCTCAACTAAAATGAATGGTTTCTTACTTGCTTACTGTCTGGCTATTTTGGTGTTTTGGGTGCAGGAGTGGCAGTCCGATGTGGATGCCAAGTTTTCGTTGCTCATAAAAATATGATATGCTACAAATACAATGGTGTTGGAGTGATAAGATCAGGTGATTAAGAGGTCTTAATTAAATGATCAAGTCAATATCAACTATTCATTTAAGTTTTAGTTTAGTGGTTGTAATTAATCTCATTTAATGAATGGTAAGATAGTAATTACATAATTTATTTATTTAACAATTAAAATAAAATAAGAAAGGTGGGCTGAAATCGTTGTCTCTTCCGCCGACCGGTCGTTTCTTGGGAATTCTCCTGGCCGGGTGGGGTTTTCCCCCACCTATTTTTTGGGAATTCTCTAGGAGGGAGAGAGAGAGAGAATTCTCCGGCTGTGGCGAGAAATATTCGGCGGCAATGGAGAGGATTTTCCGATGGAAAAATTTTCGACAGCGGCGACAACTTTGTGATGTTTAACGGTCTATTCTATAATGCTTGTAAGTCTGGTTATCAATGCGGTTTATAATTTTATAATTCTAGTTTGTCATTTTTGCCTATTGTGTTAGTAATGTTTATATGACAAATTAGTACGCCTCTCCTGAACCCATGTCAGTCACCTCGGTCTAGGCTATCGTATCTGGGGCATTAAGAACATAACTCATTTCAATGGGTACTACCCACAGTCCACGCCGAAGTTATATCCCAGGTTCTATCTAGGAAGGCACTCGTATGGCAGGGGTACGGTCGCCTCGTCGACCATAGGATCCTATGCATACATCTAACCTCAATTTGCTTGATGGCGCATACCTGTCTAACCCTAAAAGTTCATACCAAACGCAAAAGCTCGACTAGGCTAGTAGAGAAGATTATGACGATTTACCCAAATACAATCATAGCTAGAGAAACAATAAAATCAACTAGATAAACACATTCATTCATTAAAACCCTAAAATATCCATTCATTACATAGTAACGCTAGAACTAGTGGCAGATACATGCATGGTTAGGGGTGTCCCGGGACACCCCTAAAATTTGGAAACACGATTACTCAACCTACGATAGTAATTTGTGTATGAGAAAAAAATGTTTAAGTGGTAGTGGGACACCTTTAAAATTTGGGAAAATGATTATCCAATCTCTCGTAGTAGTTTGCGTATTGGTATAAATAATATTTAAGTAGTAGTCTATGTGATTTAAATTTGGGACACTGCCACTATTAGTTAATATATTTTCAATTACGCTACAACTCATTTGTTATTGTGTTTTAGATCCAAATATAATAGTGAAATGTTATTCTTATCTCAAATTATTTTCAAAACCTAACGATTAAACTCAATTATGTGATATCCTTGTCTAGTAAGATATGTCAAGAGATATTTGTTGAGCAGTATAAACACCGAATGCATTTTATCATTTGAGGAAACACGTCTGAACTTTTAATGAAACTTTTATTAGTTAGATATTTTCATATTTAATAATTATTTAATTTAATTCTAATATTTAATTTAATTTTTTATAGAGGACACCCCTACGTAGAATTCCTGAATCCGCCACTGGCTAGAACTAGGGTTTGAGTCTGAACCACTAGTACCTTAGAGGACTACTCCATAAAAGAGGGAAGAAGATACATAGAAGAAATTCGGGGAGACTTGGTGTTGAGGAAAATGGCTTTTCTCTTCTAGCTGCTGCTCCTCCTCCTCCTTCTTCTCCTTCCTTCAGCTTCTCTCTCTTCTTTCTCTTTCTCTAACCAGAAATTCTATTACGAAATCAGCTCTCTTCAATGGGGGAAGGGGGTCTTCTATATATAGCCTTCAAAGGACGAAGAAGTTCGCAGCCTAGAAGTATGAAGATCGCGATCGTGATCTTTCTCCTCGAGGCCGTGATGTGTAGACGCTGTAGTTTTGGCCTTTAGGCACGAGGGGTTCTTGAGTTGTATTCACGATCGTGATCCTAGAAGCACGGCCGCAATCTTCCTTGCAGTCAATGTAAACTATGGTCGTGACTGGACTGAGGAAGTTCGCACCCTATTTCTCCCTGCTGGCTTTTTCACGAAGTTCGCACCCTCAGGCTACAAGACCGCGGCCGCGATTTTAGACTTTCTGGCCGAGATCTTTGCCTTGAGTTCCTCGTCTATGTTCTCGACTGTGATCTCCATCTCTAGGCCATGTCCTTTTTCGTACAAATTCGCATGTATTGTCTAAAGCATTCTGAAATCACATCATAATCAAATATGAATGAAATAGGGATGCAATCGACACTATTCAAATGATTATGTACATGAATTAGCACGAAATAAACATAAATAGGAAGGGTAAATAACAACAATTTAGGTGTTAGCAAACTCTCTCACACTTAGGCGTTTGCTTGTCCACAAGCAAACCTACTCAAACCAATGCAACTTGATAAACAAATCAAGATGAGATGCACTCTAGTTCTTCATTGCATAAAGAAGAGTAGACGAAGACGAAAAAACATTACTATCATCTTATTGTGCACGCACAAACTCTTGAGTGAGTACCATACTTACTACCTTAGGCCGAACATTCAAGGTGTGCACCGGGGGACTTCTCAATCATCAATTAAGCACAAGAACTCTTGAGGGTTCTCTTTATTCTTTCCTTCAATTTAGGAGTTGTCGTTTATTGGTCTCCTTTTTCTATGTAGACGCGCATTGCATCAATCTTTTGCAAGTTTTCTTGCAAGCAAGCATCTCTCCCTCACGACCAAGAGAGGATGGATCATTGCCTTTCCTTTCAAGGTCACATGAGGGGAATTTGATGTGCGGATTCGTCTTAGCCCGAGCACCACTTCACAGGCTGCACTCCACATTGGGTTGCCACACATGTTGGGAACAAGCGAGAGCTTTGAGGTCACATGAATTGCTAAAAAGTACTTTGTACCTTGGCATATGATTCCGTAAAGAGGAAAGATGTTTGGGGGATGGTAAGTAGTAAGAGATGGTCGGGACGCGACAAAGCTATCTAATCCCCAAACATATAATGAAAGGGCACTCCAAACATTGATGGTTGGTTTCCTCTCACGTGAGAACCTCTTTTTAGAAGATTTTGAGCTAAAAAATGATAGAGAATCTGCCCCCACAATCTTCCTAAAATAGCAGACATTTTCAATTCACCAAAGAGGAAGAAGAGAGTAAAATACCTCATACACCGGTACTCTAATCATCCAACTACTCCCTAGCAAGCACAACACATCAATCATCTATCAATTCAAAGCATATTGAGTAGGGAATTGCACGAAACAAGGTGTTTTGGAACCCTCAAATTTGAATTTTTTTGGGTAATGCATTCAAGGTTCCAAAACACTATCATTTGGTTAACCAACACCCCAAACACACACACAATCGCTAGCATACACTCCCATAAGCATTCATCAAGGTCTTACATTCACAAACATGGTAGGTTACCACCAATCCATAGCCCAATCAATCATGAAAATAATTCAAGCATTCACCCCCCCCCCCCCCAACACACTTGAGCAACACATTGTTCTCGATGTGGGGGTTTCTAAAGAGAAGAACATGAATATTACCATAGGTTGGGTTGTGGGCTGGTGAAGGTACACAAGTGAAGGTCGTTGTCTTCTTGGTGGTTTTCACAACGATAAAGCGCATAAGAAAGAGAGGAAGACAATTAAGAGTTATAGGTACGATAATTAGATAATATAAGTACAATTACTACTAATACTAGAATATTTAAAGTACGAAAAGTAAAACGAAAGTAAAGCAATAATTAAACATTATTTAAAATTAAAAGAAAGAAAATATAGAGCTTAGGTCCTGGATGCCTAGTACTCAATCCTCCTCGAAGATGTCATCGAGGCAGCCTTCATCCATTAATACAACCTGGACGCCATCCGATGAGGGTGAAAGAGGGGACGTTTGCTCTATCTCGCCTGGGTCCATATGCATTTTTCTCATTATCATGTGGACCTCCCTCTAAGAGGTGGCGTCTAGACTTCCTCTCACACCTCAAAAGGAACTGAATCTCCCCTTGATCCTCAATAAGCCTGGAAGTCTGCTCAATTAGCTTGGCATTTTGCTGAATAAGAGTGCCTATCTGAGATGCTTGGATTCCAGATGATGACGTCCCTGTTTCAGCGAGGGAAACTGGTCGGGGCGCTTTAAGTGGACGTGTGGGTGGTTGAAGATCTATTCCCTTGATGGTCTTTCTTCCTTTAGTCACCTCTAGATGTTTAATCTTGGATAAGTGATCATCAGTGAATACTTAAGTGAAGCGGATGATTGTGAAGTTGCACTCCCCCAGGTTTATCCCAAAATATATTGCAAGACGAGTGACAAATGCTCCCCCATGGATAGTCTTGACTGTCACATTCGTGATGTTCTTGTAGAGAGTCTGGAGGATGACCAATCCAAGGTTCAAATGAGGCTTAACGAATATCGTCTCAGAAGATTTAGATCCCTCTTTGTCAGGTTGATAGCACACTTTTCTTTGGGGAAACCGTGTAAGAGATGATTTAGTGAAGAATGCGACATTCTTCTTTCAAGGAGGTTCTCTTATTGGATTTCAGGTCTAAGGGTGCTTGATGATCCGGGCTTCTTAGATGATTTTTGAAAAATTGTTTCGGATGATGACAAATAGCCAACTCCTCACCTTTAAGTGTGTGGCCTTCTTGAGAAAGGATGAATCCTGGAGGATAGATAGACATAGCCTCGGTGAACTCGTTAAAGCTCATCTCCCTTGGTTTGCCTCCTAGTGAAAATAAGTAAAACGCGGAAGGAAAAGACACATGATTTACGTGGTATCCCTGTTCAATTGAACATGACTAATACACGGAGATCAGAGCTCTCGATTGATGTTCACTAAACTGGAACAGAAGTGGCTGCACCGTTCAAAAAGATTACAAGCCATTTGGCTGGAGCAAAATATAAATACCCTAGACAAGTAACTAGGGTAACTCTAGCCGAGATGGCTAATTAAAAAATAGCACAGTAATTAATCAAACTAGATTAATTACTCATATCAATACCTAGTGAAAAGGTCAATGTCATGGGGAAGTCTCGATTGATAGTTAGCACTGAGCAATTCAAGGTAGTCAAGAACTCAAGAGTTGGATCAACGTAAATCTTCTCATTGATCGCCAAGAGAGTGAGCCATGTATGGTCTCGAATGAGATATTGAATGGTTGTGGGGCCCCAAAAGCCTCCAAATTCTCCCAAGAGATGCAACGATGTTCCCCATAGGTTCGTGAAGCAAAGTGTGCATATGCTACCTTGTCTTTGTCCCCAAATTAAAGATACGGATGGGGTGCCCTCCTACCACCTTTGATTGATGTTGATGACTCGGGAATCTTCTTTGACTTGCCTATCCTTAAACAAAAACTAGATATAAATCTTATTAGTGCAAAGATAGGAGGTGAGTTAAGAACATTAGAAGATCAAGATCATAAGAGGGTAGGGGACGAGATATCATAAGAAGATCATCACGACAAGGTAAACAAGATAGATACATAAGCCATGAAGTGCCTTAGCAACCCTTTTTCTCTAAGGCATTAGATCGAACACGTTGTGGGGGGAAAATGAAAACAACTTGGGTAAATGGAATTCCACCAAAGATTAACAACAAAGATGAGCAAAGCATTCTCTACCCATTCAAGTCACCCTCAGAGCCAAACACATGAAGGAAAATAGCAAGAAAGCATCTTACCACAAATCACATTAAGCACATGTTAAGGAATAGGGATGGCAAAAATATCCGTAACCGTGGATATCCACCCGAATCCGGCCTAATCGAGTAGGGTAAAATCCGAACCCGAAGGACATTTAGTGGGTACGGGTAATACCCGAACCCGAATATCGTGAGTAAGGGTGGGCATGGGTTTCTTACTATCCAACCCAAACCCGCCCGATTATACACATACATATGTATTTTGTCTAGTGAATTTTCCTCATTCTAGTGAATTATTGCTGCACTTTTCCTCTTACGTAATGTAAGAATACGTGTGAATGTTAACATATTGGTTGGAGTTATGAAGAGAAATGATTACCCATGGATAACCGTGGATACCCAAAACCGGAACGGGTATGGGCTTGGTTTTGATTTTTTACCCGTTTCACACGTGGGTATGGGTATGGGTATAACACGAACTACTTTGGGTAGGGTAACGGATATGCACTATCCGCCCCCGACCCGACCCATTGACATTCCTATTAAGGAAGAATCCAAAGAGCGACTCCCAAAATAAATCTTGGGAGCAAATCAAAACCACTAACCTTTGCTAAGTAATAGTTGTAGAAATGCTACCTTTGATTTGCCCTACTCAGGTAGAAAGTTAATCACTCTCCTAATTATCTAATGTGGACGAAGATACCCCATGCTAGAAGGGAACATATCCAAAAGTGATGAAGAGTAGGGGAAATGAGACCAAAAATCGCACAGCTTACCAGATGAGGGTTCTCAACCCAAACACGAGAAAGTTCGCAGGCTAGAACCGCGAGATCGCGACTGCAAACTTTTCGAGACGGCTGCAATCTTAAGAACTCTGTTTCTTCAAATTAAATAAGTGCGTCTTTGAAGTCTTTTTGTCGGACTTTTTGACATGACCTATTCACCAGTATCTAGAATAACAAACCGAAATGTTGGGGTACCTCCCAACAAGTGTGTCTTTGAAAAGGGTAAGGTAAAAGTAAACCAATCCGAAGTGTTGGGGTACCTCCCAATAAGTGCGCCTTTGAAGTCTTTTTGTAGGACTCTTTGATAGTGAGAGCCTTCAAGTGGAAGCATCTCTCTCACCCTGGGTGGTTTCGTCAACAACACCCTTGTGGTGAAGGCCTAAGTGAAGACCATGAAGCCTTTTGGTGCTCCTTTCGACTAACGACCTCGAAATAGATTCGTTGTGGCCTCATGGGTAGGAGTTGAAAGTTGGGTGGATTTTTTAAAAATAATTTTGAGAATTTGATCGGTTGACATCTCCTCTTCTAGGGGTACCGCCTTGCTTTTTCGAGGGTGTTGTGCTAGTGTGGCACCCAAAACCAGTTTACATGAAGGTACTTGAGTAGTTGGAACATTCAATCTCGTGTAAGAAGCGAACGAAGGCGAGCTCCTCGTCTATCATTAGAGACATGTATGGTCGACCAATCTTCTCTATACTCCATGATTATTCTCCTTTTCTGGGACCTCAATCATAGCTCTAGTAATTGCCAAGAAATTTTTGCCAAGTAACATATGAGTCGGAGCCCTTGCTCCCGCATCCACTACTACAAAGTCTATCGGATTAAAAAATGTCTCAAATCTTACCAAAAGATCCTCTATGATCCCCTTTGGGTAAACTATTGACTTATCGGCTAGTTGTATGGTCATGTCCGACGATCTAAGGTCCTGCAACCCCAATTCTCGATACAATTCAAAACTCATCACATTGAGATCAGAATAGGGATATGCTAAGACATCCTTAATAGTAACCCCTTTAATGGAGCACGGTATGGAGAACAAGAACGGGTCATCTCTCTCGATTGGACCTCATGATAATGAACACTGAATATGCTAGCCCTATGTCAACAGTTGGATGCTCGTCAAATTCCCATTTAGTCGCCACCAAATGCTCTATGTGATTGACATATTTGGCGAGCTCTAAGGTTTCTTGGATAACTGGCATATCTAAAGAAACATCTCGGGCCACATCCTCCTTCTTCCCTTGATCAAGCTTTACATTTTGGTTAATAGTTATGGGCATTGATTGTCAAGTCACTCTCTGGTTACTTGCCCCACTTCCCGTCAGGTTTTTGTTGACCTTCCCTTATAATCTTCTCTAAAAGACCAACTAAGGCAAACATAAACTTTAGAGTTTCCATGACCACTTTGTTCTCTGCCCTCAAGGAGTTCACTAGTGCTACAGAGGCGTGAATGAATCGATCGAAATTGTTCATCCTTTGAAGAAATATTGAAACCCAATCCGATACTCTTTTCTTTTAAATATTCGAACCAACGCTTCAATTCATGGCAAGACCCACAAGGTTCTTCAGCGGTGTGGTTTTGATGATTTACCATGAAAGGAGGAGAGAGACCGCGTTGAGTGCAAATATTTGCTTTACCCGAGTCGAATCCTTATCGCCCTCTCCTGAAAATTCCTTTAAGCTCTCTACTCATTTCGTTAATTTGGCTATGTAGCCATTTTTCTAGCTAGAGTAGCTTCCTCCTTTTCTATATGACTTCATAGTTCCTTTATTTGCTCAAGGTCATTATATCTGACTCAAGTTGGATACCTCCTTTCGATGATAACTGGTAGAGAGATCAAATAAGGATAAAAGCAAGTACTTCGGGGGAACTATCCCTCACCCTAGCCTAAGTCTACTATGCAATGTCTAGATAAGTAGGGTTTGTCGAATGTGGGGAGTGAGCTCTTTTCTGTGGGCTTTCGTGGTTATCCACACGCCTCTGAGTACGCCTCCCCTAAACCCATGTTATTCACCTCAATCTATGCTATCGTATTTGGGGAATTAATAACATAGCTCATTTCAATGGGTACTACCCACCGTCCATACCGAGGTACTATCTTGGTTTCTATCTAGGAAGGCATTCCTATGGCAGGAGTACGGTCTCGTCCACCATAGGATCCTATTCATACATCTAACATCAATTTGCTTGATGGTACCTACCTATCTAACTCTAAAACTCCATACCAAGCATAGAAGCTCAAGTAGGCTAGTAGAGAAGATTATGGTGCACTACAGGAAAAAGATCCTTTGATCACGGGAAATCCCGTGTTGGAAGGTGGGTTTCCCGTGTTTAATAGTTTTTGTCACGGTAAAATTACCGTAATATATACCTCTGTGTTTAATTGTAAAGGGCACGAGAAATTTGTACCGTGACTAGTTATAACTAGTCAAGGTATAATTTTCTGTGATAATTTGTACCTATTATTCATGGTGAGCCCCGTGACTAATACCAAATCCAGCCACTCAAAACCGGGGATAAAACTTATTTAAAGACGGGATGTGCACTTTTAACACGATATATACCATGACAAAACCTTTTTCCCGTGACTGAATGCTCATGATTAGTCACGGTATATTGTTAATTCTCCTGTGTCTAGATACGATCATTTCGTCATGGTATATGGTTGATTCTCCTGTGTCTAGATACTATCATTTTGTCATGGTAATTCTCCTGTGTCTATATACTATCATTTCATCACGATATTTTAAAGCTAGTTACCAACAACTAATCACAGTACTTCCCATGATATATGACCACTAAAGTCTATATTTTCTCTAATCAATTACACTTAGATTTTTTCTTTTCAGTGCTCGGCGTTGAAACTTGCAATATTGGTAGCATGATCAATGAAATGAAAATAAAAAGTAACGTCACAAATGATAAGTCACCACAAATCATGTATCTTCATATCCAAAACAAAAGTCATTACAAATGATGTCCCTTAATGAAATAAACACTAAGAGCTTTTACAAGAATTTGTTAGCTTCTCACAAGAATAAATATAGCCTTCACTAACCAAGTATCAATTTTCATATAGCCTCCTCACAAGAATTTGTTAGTTACTCCACCTTATCTACAAAAAGTCAAACACATCATCAGCTATTGACTGGTGCAAGAAATAATCTTTGCTCCATGGGACCACTATAATTTCATATATACTAAGTGTATCAAGGAAATGAAAGTGAGGGGACAAGCAAGATAGTTCAAAAAATACATAACTCATTATTGGTTTTGGTACTGAGTGTTTGAATAAATAATAAATCATAATGTTTGATCTAACTAATTCTTAAATGAGAGTTCTTTTTCCTACTGCTATTACCTTTGTATCTTGCAATGCCTTCTCAACCACAGTTCCTAGGCAACTTGGATTAGCTAATTAGTGTTCAATAGATTATCAACCACATGTTTCATAATCTTTGTGGAAATTAAATACTTCTCAACCACATGGCTACTGCCTTTTTACATCAATGGCCTTTCTTCTGGCGGCAAATCTCCCTATTGCAGCAGGGGTTCTCTAGTGGCAACACATTCATATCAAATAGTTGCTGTAAGAAAATACGAACAACAAATAGATAAGATGGCTGCAAAGGGAGAAAGTATACTCATAAAGCAATCGAAATAAAGGGATGGACGCCAATACTAACCCCCACCTGAAACTAACCCCTACCTTTGTAAGCTTTACTTAATCTTTAGACTGAAACTAACCCCTTCCTGAAATAAGAACCAATCACAAGTCATTGCCCTCTTCTCACTATAATTCAGTTGCAACAGCTCGTCACTATCATGGCTTCCCAAGCTCAATTCAACCGAATAAAGATGACAACTCTGCAAAAGAAGTTTCCTTCTTTCAGCTGCAGTTGCAGTTTAGAAAAGAGAGAACCATGAATCAGACTCTCAAAATATCTTATCAAACCCACAATTCAAATTCCAAAAGAGTTTAAGCCAGTGAATTTATTTCTGGTACATATGAAAGAAATTCTAAAGCCATAATTCATTTATATCCCGAAGTGGCAGATTAAACACTAAACTAAAAAACGTAATAAGGCAATCTTTCATGTATCTGTTATCTATACAAAGCAAGACACCTGGACTGATTCAATGGAAAACTAATGAATGACCAGCAGGAGAAGGAAGAAAAGGCACATGTCTTTATAGCCTAAGCAGTGAGAAGCACATGTCTTTAAAGGACAAGAGTTGCTAGTTGTTCTATTCTTGTAGTTTCAGCTAAAAAACTCCAAAGATGAAATTAACAAAACCATCTAAGATAGTTAACCAGAGAGGAAGGGTTTATTATGCTAAATGAAACTCACCAATTCAACTTCTCTTCCTTCTTAACCTTCTCGTCATTCTTTGTGTAGTAGCATAAGCTAATTCAGGAGAGTAATCACCAGCAAGGCCAACAACAATCAGCTCACTGACATCCTTCTCCTAGGCCCCAGAGAGAAGAAAATTGATATGGTTATACCTTGATGCTCATCGAATCAATTTCTGTGACTAGGTTGCACCGGGCAGAATCAGTGTAAGCATCAGAACCTTCACACATACAGTGAAGGACAGAGAACCACTGCAGCAGCCCATAAGAAGAGTTGCAGCACACTTTTCTAGCTTCTTAATCTCATCTCCTGAAATGTATTGTGTGCCTAAAATTACAAGGCAGAAAAGCTTTTTAAGTATGTCGAACATCAGTGCATCTCTTATGCCAAATGAAAGTTGTCCATGCTAGACTTAAATTGCCACAAAAACCTACCAGATCAATGAGGAACTCTGATCCTTAATCCTCCCATCTCGTAGTACTAGTCACTTAGAAGATGTAAAAACCAAAATCAATAAACCCAATCAATTTTAAAAAAGCACAGATGAAAATCCACTATAAAAAACCAGAACAGAATTCAAGCAAACTAACTTCAAATCCAACAAAGCAATTTATGGATTCTGAGCATGCACAGACACCAATATTTAAATGTTGTACTGATCACCAAAATTCAAGCAAACCACCCCATAGAATGCAGACCAAATGTCAATACCTTGTATCTGTGAAAAGTGTTAGCCAGGGGAGAATCATAAGTAAACAATATATTCTCTTCTCCACCCTTGGTTCATGCACAGACTCATCATCTTGTACCTCTTCTCACACCTGGACAGATTCATAAATAAGCAGCCTTAAGCCCATTTACAATCAGATATCCCAACTTTCCAACTCACAAGCATCATTCATCTAAGAAAAATGTAAAATGCTACTTTAGCAACTCATAAAAGCAGAAAGTACAAGTAAGAGATCGACATGGAAGCAACATAGGTGCATAACAATTCTAGGATGTGAATTCATGCATGCATATCTAGTAGTTCCAGTCAAATGGGTGTTGTACAACAATGAAAACAAATACATTAGCAATTTTCTACTCAACCCCATTACTTTTAGCATCTTGGTTTACTCCACGGAGGCCCTGCTCTGAAATCAATGACACAACATAAAAAATTTGAAGGAGAAAAAGGAATTGAATGAATACCTTCATCCATTTCAAAGAGAAACCTGTGTTCCCTAAAAGCAAAGGGCTCCTCCCAACGTTTCTTCATCGTTTCAAAATCATTGAACGTTGGCACATAAACATTGGATTTGACGAGTTATACCGATCCCTTCAAGGTTCAGCTCATTATATCCAACTTTATAGCATTAGACTTCATTAAATCAGAAAATCCTTCACAAATGGTATGTAATTTCAAATTACATACCTCTACTTACAACTCAAGAACCCTAAGTATTAGACGTCGGCGATCCATACCACCACCAGATCACCTCCACGTCTCTCCCCCTTACTATCGTCCGACTACCACGCTACCAGGCCGCCGCATCAGTACCTTTCTCTCCAAACCGTCAGATCGTCGTCACCGGGAATCCCCCTATGGGCTCTTCCGTCGTCGATCGATCTGCCACAGCAACCATGACTCATCTTAGTCGCGTTGCCGCACAGCTCGCTTCGCTACCGCTGCGCCACCACCCACCTTTTTCATCGTCGGTCTGCAACGCAAGCCACAACATTCCTAATCGCTTACCAACCGAGCCGCCAGTCCACCTCCAAAGTTGCCGTTGTCGTTCTCGATCGTCGCCAGTCTACCTCCAAACTTGAAACCCTAACCATAAACCCCCTTGAAGAGCATGCTTTTTCATCAATCTGTTTCGCCATGGAAGAGGGCATCAGATGGATCTATCTAACTTGCTAAGAAAATAGGGTTTTGGCAGTAAGAGTTCGGGAAAGTTCGGAGAAATGGAAGGAACTAGTCGGGTGGAGAAAAAGGCAAGAAGAACAGTGAAAGCGCTAGAAAAAGTCAAGAGGCGAAAGGATTGGCTTTCTTTATTTCCCTTTAGATCTAGTTTTCTCCATCTAGTATGCTAACTAGTATGCTAATTTTTTCAATTCCATGGACCAAAAAGTGGCGGGCAAAGCAAAATTATGGAGGCAGAGCAATTTTTTCGGGAATGCAGATATTTTGGGAGCAAAAGCAGTTTTTGGGTGCCAAAGCCCAAAAGTGGCGGGCAAAGCAAATATTTTGGAGCCAACACAATTTTTTGGGAGAAAGCAATAATTTTTGGAGCCAAAAGCAATTTTTTGGGGGCAAAACAAAATTTTGAGCTAAAGGAAACTCTCCCTCCAAAAATTTTGGAATAAATTTCTTATAAAATTAAATTGTTACATTATTCACCTGAATTTACCGTGATTAACAATTAATCACGGTAAATAAATACTAAAATACAGATAAATTAGTTACCGTGATTAGAACTATATGATCAAATACGGGAACGTTTACTGTGACTATTAGCATACTTCTTAACACGGGAAAAATTACCATGAATAAGATCCCGTGACTAGAAATCTGTTTTCCTGTAGTGGTGACTTACCCAAACATAATCAAAGTTAGAGAAACCATGAAATATACTAGATAAACACATTCATTTATTAAAACCATAAAATGCCCATTCATTACATAGTAACCCTAGAACTAGGGTTTGAGGTTTAGAACCATTAGTACCTTAGAGGACTACTCCATAAAGGAGGGAAGAAGATACATAGAAGAAATTGGGGAGACTTGGTGTAGAGGAAGATGACTCCTCTCTTCTAGCTCCTCCTTCTTATCCTCTTTTCCTTCCTTTAGCTTCTCTCTCTTCTTTAACTTTCTCTAACAGGAAATTCTATTACAAAATCAAATCTCTTCTATGGGAGAAGAGGTTCTTCTATTTATAGTAGGGATGACAATTTCGACCTGATCCGCTTTACCCGACCTGTTTGGACTGTTTTGGGTGGGCATGGGTACTATCGTGGACCCGACCTGCCTTGACCCGCCCTATTCTCGACACACTATTGCCTAAATTACATGTAATCTTAGTCAAATTACTTACGATTTTCCTTTTCTTACATCATATTTTAGCTATGATAAAGTTATAAATTAGTGAAAATCTCAATTTCTCCAATGATTTATATACATTTATCATTATATGTTTTGTTTTCTTGGTCTTATAATGAAAATAATGAAAATTTCTAATGTTTTTCGTATAAATTGCATACCCATTGGGTCGCCCTGCCACAACCTACGACCCATGATAAATTATCCGACTTGTACCTGACCTACCACGGGGCGGGTATGGGTATCGAGATACCCATCCTGGACCTACCCCATTGCCGTTCCTAATTTATAGCCTTCAGAGGACGGAGAAGTTCGCAGCTAGGCAGTATGAAGATCGCGGTCGCAATCTTTCTCCTCGAGGCCGTGATCTGTCGATGCTGCCATTTTGGCCATTGGGCGCGAGGGGTTTGCGGGCTGACTTCACTGTCGCGATCCACGAAGTGCAACCGCGAACTTCCTCGCGGTCAATGTGAATTGTGGCCGTGATCGGTTTGGGGAAACTCTCTGTTTCTCCTCGCTGGCTTCTTCACGAAGTTCTTTTCGACCACGATCTTTGCCTTGAGTTCGCCGTCATTGTTCTCGACCGTGTTCTCCATCTCCAGGCTGTGATCATCTGCCTTCTCCCCCTTTTGCTACAATTATGTCCTTTTTGTACCTAATTCGCATGTATTGTCTAAAGCACGCTAAAATCACATCATATTCAAATAGGAACGAAATAAGGATGCAAATGAATTAGCACGAAATAAACCTAAATATGATGGGTAAATAACACCAATTTATTCGACACTAGAAAATTTCAATTCGTCATTAACGGCTTCTTCCCGCAAACTGCATCGATGGAAGTCAGAGTTTCATGCAGAGGTGTAGGACCTTCTAGGTTGTATATTGTAGTAAAATCTGAACCAAAATCTTTATAGATTTTAGCCCTTGTACTTCGTTTGAACTCCAACTCAAATCCAACACTATAACTAGTTCCGTTATCTTTAATAGAGGGGAAGTTATTAACTCCACTATTTCTCATTTTAAATGGAAATCGAGTCTAAAAAAATCTGCATCATTGGATTCTAGTGGAGTACGAACATTCAAATCATAGACAATTAGCAACATAGTCAATAAAGACACATTTATATGCTTGACTGTGTGAGTGATCGGGAATTATGTGTTCCTTAGAATGATATTTAGTTATATGGATTATTTATATGCAAGAACTATCGTCGTTGCAAATTTGAAATTTCCAAACTTCAATTTCTAAATCGTAGTCACGTGTTGGACTCGCATTGGTTTGGCACCAATCATGATTTCTACGTTGGAGATCTCGCCGTTACTTTTAGCTTTATAAGTTTTCCTCTCATATATTGGAAGAAGGAAGAAAAAAGTTTTTCCACAACCAGTACTTCCAGTGCCAAATAACATTGGACAGTTGTCCTGCCACCCCCCCACCACCTCACAAATCATCAAACCCGTCCCGCGGCCATGGCGGCAGACCACCATCCTCCCTCCGATCTACACACACCACCGCCGCCGCCTTCTCCCGCCGCAACACCGCTCCTCCTCCACCGCTCTTCTTCCCTCGGAGAGTCCCACGCCGAGGCCAGCGATCAGCTGGAGAGCAAACTCTCCGACCCGGCATTACCCCTCCTGAAACGCCTCTCCTCCTGCTCCGGGATCGAGCTCAAACTCCTCTTCCACCTCGCCGGCCCTTGCATCGTCGTCTACGTCACCGGCTTCATGATGTCCATGTTCACCCAGATCTTCTCCGGCCACCTCGGCAACCTCGAGCTCGCCGGCGCCTCCCTCGGCAATAACGGCATCCAGCTCTTCGCCTTCGGCATCATGGTACAAAACAATTCCCTACTCACCCTTTTTTTTTTTTAATCTTTCCACTAAATTTAAAATTATTATTTTTTTTCGTAGTGGGGGCTTGGGAGCGCGGTGGAGACGCTGTGCGGGCAGGCCTACGGCGCCCAAAAGTACGAGATGCTGGGAATCTATCTGCAGCGGTCGTTCGTATTGTTGTCCCTGGTGGGATTGGGGATCGTGGCCGTCTACTCGTTCGCCAAGCAGATCCTGATGTTCCTGGGGCAATCAGAAGAAATCGCGTCGGCGACGGGGCTGTACGTGTACGGGCTGATCCCGCAGATATTCGCTTACGCGGCCAACTTCCCGATCCAGAAGTTTCTGCAGGCCCAGTCCATCGTCATGCCCAACGCCTACATCTCGGTGGCCGTGCTGATGGTCCACCTGGGGATGAGCTGGGTCGTGGCCTACAAGCTCGGCGTCGGGCTGCTGGGCGCGTCGCTGGCGCTGAGCCTGTCGTGGTGGGTTCTGGTTGGGTTACAGTTCTGGTACATCGTCCGGAGCGAGACGTGTCGTGACACGTGGACCGGGTTCTCGGTGCAGGCGTTTCACGGGCTGTGGGATTTCTTCAAGCTGTCGGTGGCGTCCGGGGTGATGCTGGCGCTGGAGCAGTGGTATTTGGACGTGCTGGTTTTGCTGGCCGGGATGCTGGAGAATCCGGAGCTGTCCTTGGATTCTCTATCCATTTGGTGAGTCGGGTCGGGTCAAAAAAACACCAAGATCAGTTGGCTTTTAATTACTTCTGTCCTTTTTGTCTCTTCTCATTATGGATTGTCCCTACGTATTACTTTACTTACTATATATGTGTTGCAGCGCGACGCTAATGGGTTGGTTCTTCATGATTTCCATGGGGTTCAATGCGGCTGCAAGGTAAGTGGAACATATTGATTGCACTTTGGTGACACTTTTGAATTGCTAATTAATTAGTTAATTCCTCGCTAATTAGTAGCGGGGGACAGTTATCGGATCCAGTGAGAAAGTATAAAAGAGACCTCATCAAAAGCGAGTCCTATAATTAAGTACGATTAGATAATGCTAGCTAGTGTGACTAAGTTCGTTGTTTATAAATATACTTTCTCAAGGATTAATTAGTTGCTTTTTTTATAAGTGTACTTTCTCAAAGATTAACTATTTGATTGTTTGGATATGAGTTTTCTAACATATGCCATTTTAATTAAGTTGCCAGTTTTCTATAAATAAACAAGATTATTCAGATTGTAACAAATCATAGCAAACCAAAAATTTCACATTCCATAATGGTGCACTTTTTTCCACCTACTTGTCAGCTGCAGAATAAAGATGGTATATGGTAGTACGGTTACCAAACAGTAATTCCATTGACTAACTCTAGTGTTGATTAAAAATATGAACCGTACTTATCATTGATTGATCACGTACTTAATTGACGTACAGTGTCCGAGTGAGCAATGAGCTTGGCGCCGGGCATCCCAAATCGGCGGCGTTTTCAGTAATAATGGTGACCGGAGTTTCCTTCCTGGTGTCGGTGATCCTGGCGATTTTAGTGATGGTATTCCGCGACGTCATCGGCCTGGCTTTCACCGAGGGCCAAGCCGTCTCCGCGGCTGTCTCCGATCTCTGTCCGTTGCTGGCCATTACCATCGTCTTCAACGGAGTTCAACCTGTCCTCTCAGGCATGTCATTTATCAATTAATTACTTACTTTTTTTTTCTTTGAACTTAATTGATCTCTGAACCCATCGACAAACAGGCATTATCTGAATGGGTTTTCGTCACGGACATGTATTAGTAGAAAAATACAAACGTAACTCTCTGAGCGGACCACGATACTTGACAATAGTTTTGTTGGTATATAACGTGGTGTTTGAGACGTAGAACGGAATCTTGATTAATTAGAAGATACTGTGTTTTTTTTTTTGGGTCTTGTTTGAACTTGTCGACTACTTGTACATATGTTGCCAAATTTTGCTAATTAACTGGGCCGCGCGCTGGCTGTACTTGCATGTGATGATGGATGGTTGCAGGAGTGGCAGTAGGGTGTGGATGGCAAGCATTTGTGGCGTATGTGAATGTGATCTGCTATTACGTTGTTGGCGTCCCCTTTGGCGCTCTTCTGGGTTTCCATTTCAAGATGGGTGCTAAGGTAACGTTTACACATGACTAAACTTACACCATTGTTTGAATTTCTTTTTTTTGCTTCTCCGATCGAAAAACCCTAACAAGGTGTAACAGTTTACAGCATGCATAGTAGCCAATTCGTAGGAGAAAAAAGAAATTGAATGTATTATCTCCAGACCAGTATGGTTAGCAAGATTAGGAATGACTGATGACTACAAATGCGTAATATGGGAAAGTGGGCATTGCGTGCCAAAAATAAAGCACGTGCCCATGTTGCAATGGTCTCATTTCAACAAACAAACAAGTAATTAAAATTGATTCATTAAAGCTATACGCGCAGGAAAACAGGCTCTAGTCTAGTTAGTGTTTGTTTTGCGATGTGTCAAGAATGTGTGGACCAATATTTAATAATTCGCTACTTGTGTTTCTATCTTGTTGTCCTTCTGTTCTGTGTATCGTTTCCATCAGCTATGTCTATTCATTCCTGTGGGGCCGTCACTGGAAACCAAAGTGTTTTGGGTCTTGGGGTATAGCGAGCGTTGCGCCAACTGCATTGAATTTATTCGTTCATCAGAAAATAAAGAAAAAAAAGAACAAAAATAGGTACTGGTTACTGGTGGATTAGACTACGTGGTTTTGGATGGATGCCAGTGAGACAGTAAAGAGTTATTTTTTCTTTGTCTTTTTACGGTCGATGATGAATGACTTGGTGTTGCCGTGCGTTTTTTTTGTAGGGAATATGGACCGGTTTGCTGAGTGGTACCATATGTCAGACCGTCATTCTGGTTTGGGTTACGTATCGCACCGACTGGAAAAAAGAAGTAAGTTTATATAATCTCCTTTATCATTACATAACCCGTAAACTTCCGGCTATAGAAATATTCATTAGCTCATCAACTTTGCACATTCATAGTAAGTACATCCACTACAAGAAAGAAGAAAATACCACTTTAGCGACAATTTTTATATAATTTACCGTCGGTAAAAACTTTAACGACGACCAAGTGATCGTCACAGATCCCACATTTATAGTAACTACCTGTTCAAAGACTGAAACCCCTCAACTTCAACCTTGATTGAGCCTTTCACTGAAGCCATATATCAATGGCCCGAGTAGAGAAATCTCATATAGAGGTCTAAAACAAAATACGATTTTAAGGGTATATTCTAGTAGAGATAGATCAACATTGTGCTTTCTGTTTTTTCTTTCTTTTTTTTTTTTTTTTTTTTTTTGTTGCGGCAGTGTTACCTCGCTTTCTCCCCCGGCTACACAGCTCTCTTTTCAATGCACCAATCCATTATTGTTGCTTATGTATGTCTGTATTCCCTTTACCGCTATGAAACCAAATTTTCACATTCCTTTTTAATAAAGTAACAATGGCACTCTAGTCTCTAGCCTCAACTTTTGGTTGTTTAGGCAAGTAAAGTTTGATAATATCATTGACTTAGCTATCCAGTTGAGTTTTTTTTTTTTAAATATTAGTTTGAAAGCTAAGTGTTAGTGACGTGTTACCATTGAAGCCATTGCCACAGCCATCATTATAGGTTTTTACTTTTCTCTAGTGTTTGTGAAATTGTATACATACTTATAGTCCGACCGAAAAAATGATAAGACAATGGATCTCCCAAGCCCATCGCATGCATTCCATGCACAAAAGAAGGCCACCAACGTGGCTGGAGAAAAAGAATCCAACCCATGGTTGTCAAACTGGTTTCCTGTCGGTCAGTTCAATTGGATATAATTGATATCGGACACCAAACTGATTGGAAATGGGCTGGTATTTAGCTTCGGTAAAATCCAATCAATGTCGGTGAAATTCGGTAAAATCCAAAAATTCCTGCCGATTAGACCAGAAACCTGAATTCAGTGTTATGTACATTATATCCAAAAATTAAACACACTTCATATGGTTCGAACTAAGTACTTCATATTAATTTTAGTTTCAATTATACACCAGCAAGCTACAAGCAACTTTGTTGTATATATTAGCCTTATATATTATATATCTAATAATACATTTTACAAAAATTATTATAACCATTAATAAAATTAATTTTATATACTTTATTTTTACGCATCTAATTGTTTACTATTAGTTACCAATGCTTAGCTATAATTTATTTTGTGTGAAATAATTCTTTAATTGCTTTACTAATTTATTTGGAATTGAGGATTTCTATTTTACTCATGTATTTTATTAGAATCGGCATAACCGATATGAATATTGTTTATACCACTGTCGGACCATTCCACTTGTAAAACCGTCGCACCAGCATAAACCAGTTTGACAACCTTGATCCAAGCCCAAGGATTGCCATTACTTTTTAGGTTGTTAGGATGGAACTATAACAATTTGAAGGCAAGATAAGATCACTTTTAAGTGATTCGTCTGCCAAATCGCTTAGGATGGAAGGAGTGTATTAACCGATATTTTCATTAGGTAGAAGAAGATACGGGAAATCAATTGATGTAGTACCAAATGCTAAATTAATGTTATCGGTATAACACAGTTGAATCATGGTTAAACCATTGTTTCTGTATCAAATATCCTATCATTATTACAATCCTTAGCCTTTTTACCCAGGTGAGTTTGTAATAGGACCAATAGATTCAAGAGGATAATATAATTACACTATGGAACTGAATGATGATGAATCAAAATGCAGGTGGAAACAGCAGAGAAAAGGCTGGATAGGTGGGAAGACAATAAGCAACAACCGTTGCTGCACAAGTCATGAAAGGCTCAACAAGTGAAAGATCGGATAGTCCTTATTTTACTTTCTAATTTACGTCTGTGTGCATGGATATTATTAAGAAGACAACTATCGTATTGTGGTCATTATTTGAGATGAGATAAGCACCTGTCGACTAGCGTCCAACCACATGAAGAATCAAACTTGCATGGACCACAACTATAAAGTCCAAGCGAATCGGTTTCATGGTTGATGTTGATGGCATTGCACTAGTTATAGCCACATTTTATACTTACCTAATTAGGTTGCTCTTGCTCTCTGCATATATTTTTCCAAGTTAACGCTTGAAATCAGAAGCAAGATTTGATTTCTATGGACGATATTGAAACTTTATCCACTTTATTTTGTGTGTTGGTGTATTGACTCAATCCATTGTTTGTTTCATTACACCAATCCCTTTTGCTTTGGTACGATCTGGAATTCTAATTAGGAACACATACTAAACACAATGCAAATACTGTAACATATCATTACAAAGAGAGAAATAGATTATACATACCTGATGTATTATGCTCAGTGGTTGCAGTTTCCTCAAAGTCGTCATTCTCTGTAATCAGCTCATGTGTTACTTCCTGATCACGCATATCATTGTAGGTTCTAGTCCTTGACTTCCGAAGCGGTTCCCGAACCGGCTCCATTCTTGGAGCATTTGCTATCAATCTTGTCACTCTTGCAGGTATTGGTCGGTTGGCTGCATCCCAGTTTCTTTTGGTACCACGACGCATACCAGGAGTCATATCTGCAAAAACAAGTGCCAGTCTATTATATAACATCAATGAGGCTTCCACTTCTCAAACTTTAAATGCCTGGCTCGGTTTGGATCGAAGCATAGGATTCAATTTGACAAACCAGAATCCATAACATATAAATGACAAACTATCATCAAACAGTCACACAATTTTCATTGGGCATAGAATTCAAAATGAAAGTCTAGTATAAAACAAAAAAATTCAAAAAACTCGGTTCTAGTCATCATTCTCTATATCATCTTGATCGTCATTCCTGTCATTATCCCTAGAAGAGTCACTTAGATACTCTAGCTTCTCATCCTCCGCAACCTCTGATTCTGCATCTTTAGAAATTACCATCTCGTTCCTAGCTAGTACTTGTTCCATGATTGTGATTTTTGCAGTCGTTACGGTCACTGGATCGCCATCAGCACTACTGAGCTAATGGCCATCGATGTTGTCTGCTAGAATTTTGACCGCCTCCGTGTTTGATTTGTCCTGGTAAGGTTCATAAATGCAAACTCGATCAACCTCTTCCCCATCCTCCTTTTTCTGGAACGTCATATATATGCCTAGGATAGACCTTATTTACTATATCCCATGTACCACCATTTTTTGTATCCCCTATATAAAAAACCTGTTTCGCTTGGTTAGCTAATGCATAGGGCTCATTTTGGTACCACCTCTTCCCTATTTTCACACTAGTTAGAAAACCATCAGATCTGATCCCATTCCTCATATCTCCTACATCCCACCAATCACACTTGAATAAATATACTTTAAAGTTGTTAAATAATTGAATTCGCAAAATGTCTACCACCACACCATAAATATCTATAATATGCCCATTATGTTCCCCCTGGACAACAACACCACTATTTTGAATACGTCGTTTACTATCTACCTCATGAATTTTATACCGAACACCATTGACAATTAAACCCATGTATCTAGTTATTCTCTCATCTGCACCTATACCTAGAATGTATAAATGGTCATTCTGGCTAAGGAAGCCATAGACAAACAACTTTGGAACCTATATAAAATACAAAAAAAAAAACAGCAAGGCACAGTTAGATTGTCACAAAAATACTTGAACTCAAACCTAAATGAGAAAACCGTCTAATTATCGATTTATAGAATTCACCACAGGTTACATAAGTTTTTAACCATTTTGGGAACAATTCTGCAGTAGCCATGAATGAAGAATTTGGATTAATCCTCTTCATCTCCTCGGAACACATTATGTCAGGTGTGATAAGAACTTTACCTATAACACCAAACATTGTACCTCTTACGCACTTGAAGATAAATTCATGTGAAAAAGACAATTTGACTTACTTGAAGCAATCCTCTCCCTCTTCTCAATTATTTAGTATGTAGGTTTGAATATTGTTAAACTCAGGATGCTTTAGAGTCTCATGTTTAGCACCATCTAATGGTCTAGTCTTCTGATAGAAAATATATAACCCACCTTCACCATATAAATGAGTCACTTCATCATTTCTATCTAAACGAGTCTCCACAGACTCAACCCCGTCAAGATATCTCGCAAAAAATTCAGAGCAATCTTTGGCGATATATTTTTCAGCTATGGATCCCTCTGCACGTACTCTATTTGTGACAAAAATTTTCAATCTTCCTAAGAACCTTAGGACAATTGAATACAGAAACACATGTTAACTGAGTGACAATGAAGCTTAAAACATTAAAAAAAAAAAACAAGACTGCCTATGTACCTTTCCATTGGATACATGCACCTATATTTAACTAGACCGCCCAACATTATCTCATCAGGAAGATGCATGGCAAGATGCATCATTATGGCGAAGAATGATGGAGGATAAACCAACTCTAGTTTGCAAATAATTAAGTTTATGTTCTTTTGCAAAGTGTGGAATAAAGAGTTGGATATGATTTTGGAACATATCTCTCTAAAAAATTTACTTAGTTCATCCAAGACGACATATACTTCTTTCTTCAAGAAACCTTGTGCCACTGCCGACAATAAATGCCGTATGAAAACATGGTAGTCATGACTTTTCATGCCAGTCACAGACTGCCCATCACTAGTAATACAATGTGATATGTTGGATGCATATGCATCGGGGAACTTGATGGTTTTCAACCACTCAGACACTTCTCACCGTTTCAAAACCGGTAATGAATAATAGGCATGAGGTAAACAAGGCTTAGTCCCAGTTCTATCAATGTGCAACTCTTTGTGAATTCCCATGTTTTCCAAATCAAGCCTAGGAGTCATGCCATCTTTCGTTTTTCCTTCAGTGTTCATCAGGGTTCCTAGTAGATTCTCACTGATATTCTTCTCCATATGCATAACATCTAATTTATGCCGCAATGCAATACTAGTCCGATAAGGCAAACCCCAGTAAGTAGCTTTGGTTTTCCAGTTTAAACTAGGATTTGAGGCACCCCTTTTCTTTTTGGGACTACTACTTGCCTGCTCACTGCCTAAAGCGAAAGTAACTTGGTCAAGCAATTGTTGTCCAGTTAACACTTTTGGCCTAGCTCTGAAATCTGACTTCCCATCAAACTTCCTACTTCTCCTTCATGGGTGATCTTCGTCTAACCATCTACGGTCACCCAGATAGCACTCTTTGTTGCCAAATTGTAATCGTAGGTAGTTTGTCTCCCTATTGAAGATAGGACAAGCTAACCTACCTTTAGTACTCTACCCAGACAACATACCCATGATTCCATAATTCGTTCAGACTCTCAATCAGTGGCTCCAAATACACATATATATTGTTACCCGGGGATATCTTCCCTGGTATCATGACACTAAGGAAAAAAAATACTCTTTCATGCAATACCATGGTGGCAAAGTGTAAGGAGTAAGAAGAACATGCCACATGCTGTAGCTAGTACTCATGTTTCCAAATGGATTAAACCCATCACTCAACAATGCAAGTCAGACGTTCCTAGAATCGGAAGCAAACCAACTATGGGCTGCATCAAAATCTTTTGAAGCCTGTGCATCTGCTGGATGCCTAAGGATATCATCATCGACACGATTATCCTTGTGCCACCTCATAGCCATTGCGATATGTTTAGTCATAAACCACCAAAGAAGCCTATCCTTTATAGGGAAATACCTAGCACTTTGATTCGGGCTCATTTGTACACTTTTACCCCCAGTTTGCTTAGTCGTTTGAAGCATTTTTACTCCAGTAGTTCGGTTTTACGCCGGGTTATGCCTTGTTTGGTATGTTTTAGGCTTTGGCAGGTGAAACCAACCCCGGAGTCGAAAGTTGGACGAAAGGGCGAAAGATCAAGTCAAACGGTGGAAACAGCAGCAGTTCACATATTGGGCTGTGAGTTCACGGTAACTTAGACCATGAACTAGAGGCTCTCCCTACGAACTGTTAGACATCTAGGGGACAGAAGGGTTTCACTGGATACAAGCGACTTCATGGTCATAAGAACGTGAACTTAGACCACCGTCCGTGAATAGAGTTTAGTGATGAGGCACGTTTCATTGTTGGTTCACAGTCTGTGCTTTCAGTTCACAGCCGTGAACTAAGACCGTGAACTGCACCCGATCTGGATATATAAAGGAGGTTAAGCCAAAGGAGAAGGGGAGAAACCTAGTGTGAGAAACTTCTTCCTCTTTAGATTTTTAGAGTGAGAAAGTGAAGAACCAAAGAAGAGGAGAAGTTAGGGTTTCATCTTCAAGCAAGGAATTGGGAATTCCTCCCCCAAAGGAGGATCTCTTCAACACAAGGAACAAGGCTAGCATCTCTTTGATGGTTTTCCTTCTTCTCTCTTGTGTTTTCCCTTATCCTGGAATGGAGTAGTCCCTTCTTTCACTTAGGTGTTTGTAAACCCTAGCTACAATTATGTGAATGCTTGTGTGAATTGAAAGATTTGTGTTTGGTTGCGTTTAATGTGAATGTGGAGGTATTATTCATGAATGATTGAGTTGTGTGAAAAGCAGTTAAAATCGGGATTTTACCTAAAATCGAAAACTGGGGTAAAATCGGAATCGTAAAATCGAATCGTAGAATCGTAGGATTTTAAGTACCATATAGAAATTAACATATAATAATATTAATAAGGTAAATAATTAATAACACGAAGACTTATAACATTTAAAGTGATAATTTTCAAGATTAATGTTCCAAAATCATCATTTTAATTGTAATTTAATGCGTAACTCAAACTAATTTATGAGGAAGGGATAGAGCTCATGGGGTTTGGCTCTTGTTTTTCATGTTGTGTCTAGGTAGTTTAACTCAAAGTAGTATTCCGACATCATCTACTAAGCATGATTTAAAACTAAGAATAACTGAAATCCAATAAAATAATTAATGTCATTGGTTTGGTACAAATATATTTATTAATTAAATAATTTGTTAATAATGATGCTAATTCTTACGCACTTACAATATCCTGACAATTGTTTTACCGATGAGTTAAACAAGGAGAAGGGAAAGGGGTTGACCGAACCCTAATTAGTTTTTCTTCTTCTTTTCGAATGTTCTTTTAATAGGAAAAATATATGAGAAGATCTCCGTCATTGCCCTTTCCACCGAAACAGCTCTGCTTCTTTTGAATTGGCTCAAGCTCCCTATTTAGTTCACATAGGATCAAAATCCCGATTTTGGTACGATTCTACGATTTTAACCATTTTAATCCCGATTTTGAACAATATTAAGGTCCACTGATTTTATAGTAAAATCAGGATTGGAATCCCTAAGTAAAATCCTAAAATCCTACGATTTTACGATCAAAATCCCGATTTTGACTGCATTGGTTGTGTGAATGCCTGTCAATCTAATTGACATTCTAACCTAGGTAGAGAGATACCCCCTTCCTTTCATTGAAAGAGGCTTGAATGTTGGGTTTTCTTAGGCAATTCATTGTCTCCTGGTTAGGTTAACGCAGGGAAAACCTCCTATTTCGTATTAGCACCTAGGGTTTGCTTGTGGGTGGCCGTCCGAACTCCAATTCGAGGGTGAAGTCTAACCAATCCTTAGTCAATCGGTTGAGAGAGTCGCATTAGTGGCTTGGATCGTATCCCCTTTCCTCAACCTAGAGACTAAGAGGGTGGCTTGGACTACTTGTTAGACTTCCCTATGGTTTACAACCCCCTCACCACACACTCTCATTCGATCCATCAAGTCGTAATTGCTAGTTACGGGGGAAACACCCAGGTAAAGCCTTTAATTAGTGTCAAAACCATTTCTCTTTGCAGGTACTTTAGGTTTAGATCTTTGTTTTCACCAAAACCAACTGCTAGATAATGTTACAAAAAATCAAAGTAGGGGTACATGAAACGGCCCGGGTCGATATTTAAACATACTCGCTGTACTGCACCCAGTTAAGGTCTATATTTGGGCCTTTATCGAGAGTTTCTAATTGGTGAATTCAGGTTGAGTCATGTTTTTTGTTTCACCCTTGAAGCTCAAACATCCTACCACGGGAATTTCTCCAACTATTATTCACCAAGCCATGTGGTAACATCGTTCTACCCCCTATTTTACTCCATTGAGGGCAATGTCGAGCTTAAGTGTGGGGGGATAGTTTACTATTATGCTTGTGTGTGTGAGTGAATGCTTGGAGACTTGTTATATGCCCAAATTTGAAAATTTTGAGGGCTCCAAACAATTCATGATCAAAATGGCCGGTTGGTGGGTGAATCTCGTGCTTATTTGGCATCGATCTTGAATTGTTACATGTAATCGAGTGCATCCTATTATGATGACTGAGAATGAATTAGGGTTTTTGAAAACCTTAGTTCTCATGTGTGCTTGAATGAATGGTTGTCTTGACTTGGTTACTTTAGATGACTGGGTGGCTAGGTAGCCATGTGAGTTTTGTGTCGACCGTCTTTTTCATGTGTGATAGATCCCTCTCGCCATGGTGTGTAAATTCACCTTTGTCTCTAGTGAGTATGATGGAGGCATAGGATTAGTCCACACCCAAAAGGTAATTGTCCTGAAACATTTTATCCCCTAGTCAACCCCTTTGAGTTGTGTGACTTTGGGGGTCGTTCTAATGCTAGGAGCTTCGTGCTTGTTGACCTTAATGGTGATTGAAAGAACGACCCCCACCCATCCTTTCTTCGTGTCAAAGTGTGAGTCATCCTTGTGTCTCGGAGTTCTCCTTTTTGAGCTCCATTGAGGTTCTACATAGGTGTGCGCTTGAATGTGGTTCGGGATTGGTAGTGGTTTGGAAGAAGGGAAGTGTGGTTTTTGGCCTTTGTTTGTAGGAAAGGTTCTTAGTCGAGACCATAGAACCTCGGGTTTTAGGTTGAAGATGTAGGACCTCGTGACATGTTTGCCACCACCCAAAAAGCCTTTTCCCCATGTCCAAGACAATGGCAAGTCATTTAAACCCGTGTCTAAGACCTCTAGACAAGCTAGTGATGACAACCCTCCTGTGAACTCTAGCATTTAGAGTTTGCCGCCATGGTGGAGAGACAATATGACTGAGTGTTAATGATTGTGCACATCTTTTGAACCAAAAAGGTCCCGACCGCACTAGTCAAGAGTGAGTGATTCATTCTTGTTTTGCATGTTCATATCTTACCTGGGCGAGAACTTATGCCGCCTCATTGTCATTCCTTGGACTAGAGTTCTATGCATGGTTAGTTGTGTTGGTGAGTAGTCTGTTCGAGACTTGCATTGATTCGTGAACAAGGTGAGAACTTTTCATTTGCCCGTTTTTAATGCAATCGAATGTCGTTTGTGGTGGATGCCGGTATTGTTAAGGCTGTTCATGTGTTGATGCCCAAATAGTCATTGAGATTCATCGCTTTGTGCCTTTTGATTTTTCCCCAAGTTATCTTGTTAGGTTGAGATATTACCTAGGTTGAAAATGGTTTGCTTGGGGATAAGCAAACGTCTAAGTGTGGGGGTGTGATTCAGGCTCATTTGTACACTTTTTACCCTCGGTTTGCTTAATCGTTTGAAGCATTGTTACTCTGGGAGGTTTGGTTTTATGCCAGGTTGTGCCCTATTTTTGTACGTTTCAGGCTTTGGCAGATGGAACCAACCACGGAGTCGAAAGTTGGGCGAAAGGGCGAAAGATCAAGTCAAACAGTGGAAACAGCAGCAGTTCACGATTTGGGCTGTGAGTTCACGGTCACTTAGACCGGGAACTGGAGGCGCTCCTCGCTAACTGCCAGACATCCAGAGCACAGAAGGGCTTCATTGGACATAAGCCAGTTCATGGTCGTAAGACCGTGAACTCAGACCTCCGTCCATGAACAAGTGACGAACCAAAGGAGGTTGAGCCAAAGGAGAAGGAGAGAGACCTAGTGTGAGAAATTTCTTCTTCTTCTTCTTCTTCTTCTTCTTCTTCTTCTTCTTCTTCTTCTTCTTCTTCTTCTTCTTCTTCTTTCTAGAGTGAGAAAGTGACGGACCAAAGAGGAGGAGAAGCTAGGGTTTCATCTTCAAGCAAGGAATTGGGATTTTCTCCCCCAAAAGTGGATCTCTTCAACACAAGGAGCAAGGCTAGCATCTCTTTGATGGTTTTTCTTCTTCTCTCTTGTGTTTTCCCTTCTCTTAGCATGGAGTAGTCCTTTCTTTCACTTGGGTGTTTGTAAACCCTAGCTACAATTATGTGAATGCTTGTATGAATTGAATGATTTGTGTGTGGTTTTGTTTAATGTGAATGTGGAGGTATTATTCATGAATGATTGTGTTGTGTTGTGTGAATGCCTATCAATCTAATTGCCATTCTAACCTTGGTAGAAACCCCCCATCCTTTCATTGAAAGAGGCTTGAATGCTGGGTTTTCTTAGGCAATTCATTGTCTCCTAGTGAGGTTAACGTAGGGCAAACCTCCTGTTTCGTAATAACACCTAGGGTTTGGTTGTGGGTGGCCGTCCGAACTCCAATTCGAGGGTGAAGTCTAACCAATCCTTAGTCAATAGGTTGAGAGAGTCGCATTAGTGGCTTGCATCGTATCCCCTTTACTCAACCTAGAGACTAAGAGGGTGGCTTTGTCTACTTGTTAGACTTCTCTACGGTTTACAACCCCCTCACAACACACGCTCATTCGATCCATCAAGACGTAATTGCTAGTTAGGGGGAGCAACACCCGGGTGAAGCCTTCTCAATTAGTGTCAAAACCATTTCTCTTTGCAAGTACTTTAGCTTTAGATCTTTGTTCTCACCAAAACCAACTGCTAGATAATGTTACAAACAATCAAAGTAGGGGCACATTAACTTGCCTGGGTCGATATTTAAACATACTTTCCTTGTACTGCACCTGGTTAAGGTTTATACTTGGGTCATAATCAGGAGCTTCTAAGTGGTGCATTCGGGTTGAGTCGCCCTTTTAATGCCAACATCATACCCTTTACCAATTAAATATCTATAATATTGTCACTTGGGGTATTTCCTCTCATGTAGAAGATCCCCCCCCCCTAAATAGAACACAATCATTAGAGGAAGCATCTATTCTGGTGTAATCAAAATCCAAGTCTTTAATATATCTCTTCACATCATAGTAAGAACTTTGCAAAGACTCACCATTAGCTAAAGCCTTTTTAATCGTTTCCAAATTCAAGTTGAATGACTTGTCTGAACTATTTGTAATTATTTTGTTGTGAATCAACTTCATAATGAATGAAAGTTTGGAGAAGGTTTCACAACCAGGAAAAAAGTGGAGCTTTAGCATCCTTAATCAGTCTTACTAATATGGGATAAATATCCCCAACAACCCTAATGAAGTTTCAGATTCAGGTATTTGTGCGGCTTTAGCTCTACCTAAGTCATCTAACATTGTAAGAATGTCTGTGCATACAAAAAAAAAATCTCCTTTTCCTCAGCATGAGGAGGAGAAATCGTTGGACTACTACTACCAATATCAACAGCAGGTTCTGTCACGACCTTACTCTCGATCGTGCGGCCCTAGCTCTCAATTCCGTTAGAGCGCTGGGCAGCCTTCTCTCAACTCACTTGCAAGCAAAGAAACAAAGAACAAGACAAAGGAAGTGGGAGAACTCTCTAGTGTGTATTACTCTGAAAAATGATGGAATGAGTTACAAGTGAGGGAGATGGCTCCTTATATAGGCGTCTCCTCATACAAGGCATCAATGCCCCTCAGAATGGTCCCTCTACATCAATCCACCCATTAAGTCCCCCCATAATGCACTCTAATAATGCCACCCATAATGTGGCCCATAAGTGCACCATTAAGCTCTCTATTAAGGTGGAGAATCCTAGGAGCATCTCTATGCTACTAGTCTTCCATACACACCACATGCGTAGCCGCCATGTTGTCACCTTGGTGGCACCATGCCATCTGCCACATGTGACATCCTCCCCCACCTATGCTTGCGACGCCCTCGTCGCTTCCTTTTGATGGAAAGCCTCGATCGAGTCCTTGTTCTTCCAAAGTGTGAGCTCTTTCTCCCAAGTTGCTTCACTCTCCAGAAGGTTGCGCCACTTGACCAAGTATTCCACGAAGCTTGGATGTACGCCACGACGAGGAATGACACGACGCGCCATGATTTCTGCAACTTCATGGTCGTGTGTCTTGGTGATGAGTGTTGGTGCGCGATGCGATTCTCTTCGCTGCTCGTCCTCCTTGTCTTCGTGGAAAGCCTTGAGTTGGCTTGCATGAAAGACCAGATGGATCTCCAAGTGCGACGACACCTCCACCTTGTACGCCACCTTGCCAATCCTCTTCACGATGGGGAATGGCCCTTCATAGCGGTGAAGCAGTCCCTTGTGCACATTCTTGAGATGCTTGAAGCGATGAGGGTAGAACTTCACCATCACCATGTCTCCCTCTTCGAACTCCAAGTGCCGCCTCTTCTTGTCCGTCCATTTCTTCATCTTCTTCCTAGCGCGGGCTAAGTAAGACTTGGCCATCTCCATCATCTTGTGCCAACCTTTAGCAAACTTGTAGGCTGCGGACTGTGGCCTCTATACCTTGTTGGCCCCGTCGTAGGCGTCAACGGCTGCTGCCCCGTCGCCAACTCAAATGGACTCGTGTTGATCGACTCGCTGTGGTGCAAGTTGTAGGAGAACTGTGTCGTGTCCATCAAGTACACCTCGCTGGTTTGCACTCACGTAGTTCCGCAAGTACACCTCCAACAAAGCATTAACCCGCTCTGTCTGTCCGCCGCTTTGAGGATGAAATGTCGTCGAGAAGTTCAAGTCTGAGCCCATGATCTTGAACAACTCTCACCAAAATCGGCCGGTGAAGCACCCATCTCTGTCTCTCACGATGTTGCTAGGGATGCCCCAATACTTGACCACGTTCTTCAAGAATAGTCGCGGCACATCCTCTGCCGTCATGTCTTTTGGCCCAGGGATGAACACTCCATACTTTGAGAATCTGTTGTTGATGTGACTTGAATCGGACTTACCAGCTGCTACGACTGGTAAGCGAGTGGGGTCCAGGGGCAACGCCCCCGGCCCACGGTGTATGAGCTCATTGTTATTTGGGTTCGGGTTCTGGTCATGGTCTGTAACCGTTTCCTTTGCCAGATTGGATTAGGTTTAGACCCACATGGAGAAGTACTATAAATACTTCTCATACTCCTCTGTAATATGTAATCTCCTCGATATAGTGAAACTGGCTCTCTCTCGCCCGTGGCCGTAGCTAACACACATCGTGTTAGTGAACCACGTAAATCGTGTGTCGTGTTTTTCGATTCTCACTTTCGTGTTCTTGCTTTGTCGATTCCATGCTTACACTCTCCCATGGTCGTTCAGGCATGGGCACAGACTCTAGCAAGATTGTCGTGCTTCACATACATTTCCACGTTGTCTCTCATATGCGGCCAGAAGTATGCTTCTTCGATGAGTGCTTGCATTCTCTCGATGCCGGGATGGCCCGCCCACTTGGAATCATGGCACTCCTTCGTTGGCGGCTCCCATTCTTGGATTTCCTGCACCTTCACCCCAGCCATCTTCAACTTGCCTCCACCAATGATGTGCCCCAAGAATGGAACCTCCGTGGCGGAAAAAATGCACTTCTCCCTCTTGACGTACAACTCGTTGTCGCGAAGGACTTGGAAGACTTGTCGTAGATGCTCGGCATGCTCATCGAGTGTTTTGCTGTACACTACGATGTCATCCAATTAGACCACGCCAAATCAGTCCAAGAATGGCTCGAACACTTGATTCATCAAAGTTCAAAACGTGGAGGGTGTGTTGGTGAGTCGAACGGCATCACAAGAAACTCGTAAGAGCCATACCTCGTCACACAAGCTGTCTTTGGCTCGTCGCCCTCTGCTATCCGCACTTGATAGTAGCCCGATCAAAGATCAAGCTTGGTGAACCACATCGCATCTCCAAGCTGGTCGAACAAGTCAGTAATGTTGGGAATCAGCCACTTGTTCTTCATCGTCAACTTGTTGATGGCTCTATAGTCGATGCACATGCGCAACGACCCTTCCTTCTTCTTTTGGAACAACACCGGTGCTCCAAAAGGTGACTTCGATGGCCGCATGTAGCATGCGTCCACTAAGTTCTCGAGTTGCCTCCGCAACTCTTCCAACTCCGATGGCTCCATGCGGTATGGTGCTTACGAAGGGGGCTTCGCTCCTGGCTCCAACTTGATCTTGTGGTCCACCTCTCTTCTTGGTGGCAGCTTTTTGGGAAACTGACTCGCTCCTACCGTCACTCTAGAAAATGGCCAAGTGTAACCACCTCCTAAAGCGTAGTATAGTGGGTTTTGGTTTTAATGTCAACCCGGGTCCTAAGTGTGATTACTATTCTGTGAGTTGTTATTATTTAGCAGTGAAAGTATAGTGAAGATCCAAACATCCAAACAAGCAGAGCAAGTAAAAAGGTGGGCAATGTCTATTTTTTACCCAAACCTTTTTCGGATTCTTTTATTTTAACCAAACCTATTGAATTCCTAAAAATTATCCAAACGTTAACTCTCCGTCAACTAATGCTGACTAAGTATGACCATAATGAGTTGATTTCCTACGTGGCGGTCATAATACCATCATTTACTATTTTTAATGAAAAGATTATCAAAAAACAAAACAAAATCGCACTCCTCACGTGGACGAAATAAGTAACGGTAACAGAATGAATGCCCAGACTTTGATAAACTATAATACGTTTGGATAATAAATAGAATTTCTATAGGTTTGGTTAAAATAAAAGAATCTGAAAAAGGTTTCAAGTCGAGAGAGGTCACCCGGATATGGTTCCCCCTAGACTGCAGTTAAGCCGGATTGTAATTTACCAAGTTCAAGTTCAATGATAGTTATACTGCAGGAGGTTCTTAAACAGTCTGCAGTCTCGACTAAAGGTCTCCAGACCCTCTCAATCTGAGTCCCCAGTGGGCGACTAACCTCCACCGGAGTAAACAGATTGAGGCCCTAACAAACCAAACATCCACTACCTAAGTAAATTCGGTACAGAATAGTGAATTGACTCCTCCACTAAAGTCGCCAATTCACTACCTTCAATCAAGGGTGCTCTATCAACCTAGGCAGATATTCTCTTTCTAGGTTAAAGCAGAAACAACAGGAATTTGATCAGGATTCATGTCATTCAACAAATCAGACCTCAATCGAATATAATCAAACCACTGAATCTATACTTGGGTTCATACAATCAGACCTAACATACAAATCTAGGGTTCTTCATACCCAGGTGAATAAGAAAGTTACTCCATAGAGAGAGATGAAAAATCTAGCTCAGATGTGGAAACCATACTGTGAAGGATGAGAATCTGCTTCTCAATCAGCTCTTCTCCAAGCTCAAGCCGGGCTCCAATGGTGATGGAGATCGATCAAGGACACTTGCAGAATCAGGTTCGTCACTTTCTCTCTCTAGGTAGCGCTTTTTCTCTCTAAAACTCGGAATCCTTCACTTTTGCCCTTCTTTTCCCTTAAGAGGCTGTATGTCGCGATCGCCGGCCTGAATACCCGGTCGGGTATTTTAAGTGGAGACCGGGTATTATCAAAATGTACCGTCGGGGACAGGGGAAAATCCCCAGTCAAGGCCAAGAATCCCCGACCAGGGATTTAAGCCTCACGACGGGGGCCCCTTCTGCTTCTCAAACGTCCAAAACGCATTTTCCCCGGTCTGCTCCAAATAATACCCGGCCGAATATTTCTGCTCAAGGCTGGGTATTTTGCTCCTCCAGCACACTTCAACTCAAGCGTGCTCCTTTCGACCCGAAACTCGTTTCTTCGCCTCGATGCCAACGCCAAGCTCTGAAATATGACATAAACACATAACCTAGCATGAAATCGGCTTAAAACACGAGAATCAACATCTCAAACGGCTCAAGAATAGGGGTAAATTTTCTATATCATAAAGAAGCTTACGAGGTCAACTGGTCTTCTAAGAAGACCCCCATCTCTCTCAATGCGAGTACTATACTCAAGCCAGGATCATGAGAAGAAGTAGAAGTAAGACAGTTAGTTCATGGATAAAGGAACTCACACCATTCACAACCAAGGACTCATTGTACCGGGGTGCTCTTTCACTTCATTTCACCGTTGGAACCCCTCTTTTTTACACTTTCATTTACATTTTTTTCTTTTTTTTCTTTCACATGGCGAGGTTCCAACTGCATTCTTTTGCACGGCGACCCTTATTAGTCGAGCACGAGCAATTTCTGTACACCTGGCGCTCGCCAGAGTACTTCTTTTAACTCCTTTTCCTCAACTCGTGTGGAGGGTCAATGAAATTAAGGGGAGTCGGAAGCTCTATCCGTGCCCTTAAGAACACATCCTCGAGTAGGCAAACCGTTCAAGGGGTGGAAGTTTTACTTGTACTAGAAACAGCTTAGCTTCACCTTGTAGGAGTACCCCACTAAGGATCACTAAAATTTCCACCAAAACCCGATTTTGTGCAATGAACGGTGCCACACACGTTGGGCTTACCCCATGTTTAAGATTTCGATGATTTCGACATGGAGGACCGACTGCTTTTCATTTCTCACATGAGAACCCTGTTCGATACACGAGTCCATAACACAATCCAAACAGAGTCACCATTACCACATAAATTCAACGGTCTTAGCTCCACTAATTCACAAAATCAACTGGCACAACAGAGAGCTAGATAGGAAAAATCTTATACTTCAACATCCTCCATAGTGCTACACTACCTCCCTAGGTTGCACATTACTATAGAGACTCTCAATTCAAAATATACTGAGCAGGCAATTTGCAAGGAAACACGTACTTAGAGCCCTCAAATTTAAAAATTTGGACTTAGGCTCCAAGCACACAAACAGATCTAATGCAGTCAAAAGAGAAACATACCCCCCCCCAAACTTAAGATCGACATTGCCCTCGATGGAGAAGAGGGAAGGAAAAGGGGAACGATGTTACCGGTGTGCACAGACTGCAGGAGACTGGAAGGGGACCAGTCCGAGTGAAGAGGACTGGAGAGGGGACCAGTCAGTGCAGAGGCACAGCTAAAGGGAACAGAAGAACTCAAACACAATACGTTAGGTCCAATGATCAGCCCAATAGTACATCATCCAAAACAAAAGAAAACAAACCAAAACCAAACCAGTTTGCAGACCGACCCCAAAAAAAAAGAAATAAATGCAAACCTTGGTGGGGTTGCCTCCCCACAAGCGCTTCTTTACCGTCTTTTAGCTGGACGCCCATGGTGGATACTCAGAGGGGTGCAGGAATAGGTTCCTCCAAGAGCGGATCAACATCGCTCTTGAGGTACAACTTCAGACGGTGGCCATGCACCCGCCGGGTGCAACCACTAGCATTTGTCAGCTCGACCTGGCCATCTGGAAGGATGCAAGCGAGTGAGTACTCGGATGGCCAGGGTGGTCGTGGTGCATGAGGTGGGACCAGCTCATAGTGGTCTCCACCTTTCTTCCGAGCAGGCTTAGCCACCTGCGGCTTCGGCCGCCACTCCTCCTTGATCTTTTTATTTGGCGGTGAGGTTGGAGGAAGTGGCGGCGAAGGAGTGAGAGGGGGATCCTGCAAAACGAGAGGCACAGAAGGATACACGACAGGCTCATGTACATGGTCAGAAATAGCATGCATAGGTGTGACCGCAGGCATAGCACAGTGATCCAATTCATCAAGCAAATGGAGGTTCTCCCCATCCTCAGATACAGAAAAAGTAGCCTGTTCATTCCCAGCATGCAAGACCAGTTTACCACTATGCACATCAATAAGTGCCTTGGCGGTGGTGAGAAATGGTCTACCCAAAATCAAAGGCGCATCCACATTTTCATTTATATCCATAATAACAAAATCAACAGGATATGTGAATGCGCCTACTTTAACAAGCAGATCCTCAATGATACTCCTAGGATGCACAATAGAGCGATCAGCTAACTGAATGCTCATCCTAGTAGTGCTAGGTTCACCTAGGTCTAGCTTTTTAAACAGATTGTATGGCATAACATTAATTCTAGCGCCTAGGTCCGCCAAGGACTTTCCTACATGCATGCTGCCAATAACAAGAGGGATAGTAAAACTCCCTGGGTCTTTACGCTTCTCGGGCAACTTGTTCTGCTGGATAGCAGAACACTCCTCGCTCAGCATCACTGTCGAAAGATCCCCAAGTTTCTTCTTGTTGGTGAGGAGGTCTTTCATGAACTTGGCGTACTTGGGCATCTTCGACAGTGCCTCCACAAACGGCATGCTGATGTTGACCTGCTTCAACATTGCCATGAACTTGGCAAACTCAGTCTCCAGCCTGTCTATGTGTATGCGAGTGGGGAATGGAAGCTGGGGTACATGCTCCTTAACCACTGGTTGTGGCTTGGGAGCAGGGGCTTCCTTCTCCACCCTCACTTCTGCATCGTCGGCTGGAAGTGCTGAAGCCGGTAGTGGTTCCTCTTGCCTGGCCGGGGCAGGTACAGCCGATGTCGGTTTGCCACTCCTGGTAAAGATGGCATCCAGCTGCTGATGAGGCTCGCGATGATTAGGGATGGTGGTGGCAGGCAGAGTTCCCGGTGCCCTGGTATTATTTTGGCGGGCTATTCCTCCAATCTGATGCTGGAGGTCCTGCAATATGGCACCTTGGCTCCTCTGACCCGCCTCCAACGAGGCGATGTTCTGGTCGATCCTGGCGAAGTTGGCCTGGCTGGTAGTCATGAATGCCGCTAAAATATTTTTCAGCTCCGTCATCTGATTATCTGGAGCTGGAGCTGCTGCTGGCTCGGCATACTGACGCTAGGGCTACTGAAATGGTTGCCCCTGCCTAGGCTGGTAAGGCTTCTACTGTGGAACTGGCCCCTGTCTGGCCTAGAAGGGCTGCCTCTGCGGAAAACCACCTGCTGGTGCTGTGAAACCAGGTGGTTTAGTGGTGTTGCTATTCCAAGAGAAGTTGGGATTCTGGCGCCACCCCTCATTGTATGTATTACTATATGGGTCAAGGCGCCGAGCATTGGTGATGAAGTCCAACTACTCTTGGGGTGTAGAAGACTCCTGCATAGCCTGGCATTCTTCTACCAGATGGTTGGAGCTCTCACACCACTGACATTGAGCTACTGGAGGTACGGACAAACCACTCCCCAGAATAAGACTGTTGGGTTGCTTCAATGTCTGCACCAACTCGGCCACCTCCCGCTCTAGCCCAGACCTGGCCTCCATGGCATGTACACCATGATCCCGGGAATTCCAGCCTCTGGTGCTCTGCCCCCAGGAGTGATCTCTGGCAGCCAAGGTACTGATCATCTGGTTCAGTTCGGGTGGAGTCTTAGTGAGAATATCCCCTCCCGGTCATAGAGACTCAATCACCCTCTGGCTTTCCGGAGAGAGAGCACTGTAGAAGTTCCCCACGGTGAATGCATCACTAAAGCCATGATGGGGACACTGCCAGAAAAATCCCGAGTACCGCTCCCATGCATCACAAAGTGACTCATCTGGCACTTGGCGGATTTGAGTGATCTCCCGTTGGATCTCTGTGGTCTTCCATGCCGGATAGTACCTGTGCACGAACTTGTCGGCCAGATTGTCCCAAGAAGTGATGGACAATGGGGGCTGGGTCTCCAACCACCTCTTAGCATGCCCCGCCAGAGAATGGGGGAAGAGGTGAAGGCGGATCGCATTATCGGGTACACCGTTCATGTTGAACTCGTTCGTCAGCTGCAGGAAACGGGAAAGATGCACCCTTGCCTCCTCATCCTTCATGCCATAAAAATGGATAGAGGATGTAATGAGTTGAATCCAGTATGGCTTGATCTCGAATTTGTTCGTTGGAATAGGTGGATAGAGGATGACCGGGCGGATATCAGTGACCCGTGGAGTATAGTTGTACTCCAAGGTGGGACTCGGCAGCGGTGGCTGATGATGAACCCCATCTGCCTAGGGTATGGGGTTGTTCCCCAAGATCTGATTCACCGGGGCAACCTAGAGAGGTATCCCCTGGGGCGGGTTGTGTTCACCTTCCATCTCGTACTCTTCCTCGAAATCGCTGCTCAAGTGGCCGTCTATGCGCTCCGACATAGCCAGTCTAGCTCGCTGTTGTCTCCTAAGTTGGCGACAGGTGCGTTCAAGCTCCGGATCCAACGACAGTAAACCTCCTGGCTGGCTACGGGTCATGCACTACCTGCACACAGTCAAGCAGCAAACCCGTGAAGACACAAGTGTGACAAAGCAAACAAACAATGCGAAAAAGAAAAGCTAAATTAACAGAAACCACGTTTCTTCAACAACCTAGCCGTCCCCGGCAACGGCGCCAAAAAATTGATTCGCTCCTACCGTCACTCTAGAAAATGGCCAAGTGTAACCACCTCCTAAAGCGTAGTATAGTGGGTTTGGGTTTTAATGTCAACCCGGGTCCTAAGTGTGATGACTACTCCGTGAGTTCTTATTATTTAGCAGTGAAAGTGTAGTGAAGATCCAAACAATCAAACAAGCAAAGCAAGTAAAACAGTTGTTTTCAAATCGAGAGAGGTCACCTAGATATGGTTCCCCCTAGACTGCAGTTAAGCCGGATTGTAATTTACCAAGTTCAAGTTCAATGATAGTTATATTGCGGGAGGTTCTTAAATAGTCTGCAGTCTCGACTAAAGGTCTCCAGACCCTCTCAATCTGAGTCCCCAGCGGGCTACTAACCTCCACCGGAGTAAACAGATTGAGGCCCTAACGAACCAAACCTCCAATCCCGAAGTAAATTCGGTACAGAATAGTGAATTGACTCCTCGACTTAATTTGCCAAGTCACTAGCTTCAATCAAGGGTGCTCTATCAACCTAGGCAGATATTCTCTTTCTAGGTTAAAGCAGAAACAACAGGAATTTGATCAGGATTCATGTCATTCAACAAATCAGACCTCAATCGAATATAATCAAACCACTGAATCTATACTTGGGTTCATACAATCAGACCTAACATACAAATCTAGGGTTCTTCATACCCAGATGAATAAGAAAGTTACTCCATAAAGAGATGGAAAATCTAGCTCAGATGCGGAAACTATACTGTGAAGGATGAGAATCTGCTTCTGGCACTCAATCAGCTCTTCTCCAAGCTCAAGCCGGGCTCCAATGGTGATGGAGATCGATCAAGGACACTTGCAGAATCAAGGTTCGTCAGTTTCTCTCTCTAGGTAGCGCTTTTTCTCTCTAAAACTCGAAATCCTTCACTTTTGCCCTTCTTTTCCCTTAAGAGGCTGTATGTCGCGATCCCCGGCCTGAATACCCGGTCGGGTATTTTAAGTGGAGACCGGGTATTATCAAAACGCACCGTCGGGGACAGGGGAAAATCCCCAGTCAAGGCCAAGAATCCCCGACCAGGGATTTAAGCCTCACGACCGGGCCCCCTTCTGCTTCTCAAACGTCCAAAACGCATTTTCCCCGGTCTGCTCCAAATTATACCCGGCCTGGTATTTCTCCTCAAGGCCGGGTATTTTGCTCCTCCATCACACTTCAACTCAAACGTGCTCCTTTCGACCCGAAACTCTTTTCTTTGCCTCGATGCCAACGCCAAGCCCTGAAATATGACATAAACACACAACCTAGCGTGATATCGGCTTAAAACACGAGAATCAACATCTCAAACGGCTCAAGAATTGGGGTAAAAATATGTGCAATTAACGGTCTATCAGCAACTCCGATGGCATCACGTCATCGAACTCTTCGAGGACACCTTCGATGATGGGAGTTGAGATTCCCATTGAGCCTCCTTTTTCCTCCATTTTCAAGGACACAAGAAACGTTGGTTCATTCTTCTTGAACCTCTTCAACACCAGCATAGCGGATAGAGCACTATGGGGGCCATCTTCTCTTAAGATGTGGACCGAGGATGATGCCGAGGATGGGCTTCAAGAGCACTCCCTCCTTGTCGAGGAAGTCGATGCCGAGGATGACTGGGTGATCGTCCATGGTGATGACGGAAAATTTGATGAGGCCTTCCCACTCGCCAAGCTTCACTGGCACGTTGTGAGCAACTCCATGGATCGGGATGGACTCCGAGTTGACGTCTTGAGCCTCCCTTGCCCCTTCTCGTAGGCAATACCCAGTCGGTCTACCTCCTCTATGCGAAGGAAGTTGTCCGTGGAATCGGTATCCACCAAGGCTTTTGATTCACCTTGCATGAATTGCACCAGAACATAGGACCTCCCATGCTTTCTCTCCTTGACATCGGTCTTCACCGTGCCAAGCTTGTGGATTGAGCAGATCCTGGCCTCCGGCGCATTGGGTTCTTCATTTTGAGCTTCCATGGCTGCCAATCTCGCCTTCCTTGGGCAATATCGCACTCGATGGGTTCCATCGCAAAGGAAACAAGATACGGGTTTTAGTTCGTCCTTACCCCCTTTGCTTGAACCACCTTGTTGGTGTTGAGTGCGAGTGCCCTCCTTGAAAGGTTAACGCGGTTCTCCACCCTTGTTGGGCTTTGAACTCTTCTCTTTGCTTCTGCTCTCTTGCCTTTTGTACTCTACAAAAGAATCCGTCGTGGCCATGGCAGCTGTAAGTTCTTGCACTCCTCGACGTTGCATCTTCATCTTGGCCCATGGTTGCAGCCCATCAAGAAAGTCGTGCATGGCCTTCTTGTCTGTGATGTCCAGGATCTCTAGAAGCAGCTTCGATAATTCTTTCACATATTCTCGAACCCCACCCCTCTGGGTGAGTCTCCTCAAGTTCGAACGGGCTTCAAATTTCACGTTCTCCGGATAGAACTGCTTCTTGATTTCTCTCTTGAAATCTTCGCACGTTACCATCACACACGTACCTCTTTCGACGTCCGCTTCATATCACCTCCACCACACCATAGCAAAATGAACCAAGTAAAGTGGAGCGGTACGGAGTTTTACCTCATCCTCTTGGATGCCGGATGCCTTGAAGTACTGCTCAAGACTCCAAAGGAAGTTCTCTAACTCCCTTGCGTTTCTTGAACCTCCGAAGTTCTTCGGTCATGGAACATTAGCACGTGGGACGGATTGCACCGAGGCTGGTCCGCTAGCCATGGCTCTCTTCGCGAGAGTGACCTCACTCTTGAGGTCTGCAATCTCCTCCTTCACGCCACCGAGCTCAGCCTGGACATGCTCTTTCACAACTTCAATGGCGTTGTTCATGGACTCAGAGATGGTGTTGGTGATGAGAGCCACAAGGTCTTCTCGCAACCCATCATGCCAGATCTCCAAGTTCGACAACCGAGCATTCATCCCTTGAATATCGCTTTAGACTTCGGCGAAGTTAGCTCCCAAATCCTCAATGGCGGTGACATCTTCGAAAAGCGTCACCTCCATTTTAGAGACTCTCTTCTCTAGAGACTTAAGCGGATCACGAGTGCTCGACTTACCTTTTGGCCTCGGGCACGGGGTGGGATCTCTTCCACGTTGCTTCTTAGCCTCGGTAATGATGCTATCTGATCCCGACATTTTTGGTGAGGCTCTTCCTTTTTGTCTGGCTATTGCTTCTTCTATGCTAGCATAAAGCCGAAGCAGGATCTGATACCACTTGTCACGACCTTAGTCTCGATCGTGCGGCCCTAGCTCTCAATTCCGTTAGAGCTCTAGGAAGCCTTCTCTTAACTCACTTGCAAGAAAAGAAACAAAGAACAAGACAAAGAAAGTGGGAGAACTCTCTAGTGTGTATTACTCTAAAAAGTGATGGAATGAGTTACAAGTGAGGGAGATAGCTCCTTATATAGGCCTCTCTTATACAAGGCATCAATGCCCCTCATAATGGTCCCTCTACATCAATACACCCTTTAAGTCCACCCATAATGCACTCTAATAATGCCACCCATAATGTGGCCCATAAGTGCACCATTAAGCTCTCTATTAAGGTGGAGAATCCTAGGAGCATCTCTATGCTACTAGTCTTCCATACACGCCACATGTGCAACCACCATGTTGTCACCTTGGTGGCACCATGTCACCTGCCACATGTGACAGTTCCCCATGATTAACCCACCGTACGTAATCGTGAATCATTCAATGATTGTAGATATCAGCTTTCACTAACTCAATGGTCTTGAAGGAGCAATTGTTGCACCCTCGGCATGCGCACCTAACTCTACCTTGACCATCAAGACATTGCATGGCACACTATATAAAGGCATCAACACCGCGTACATACTGAGGATAGAATCTGTCCTTCAGTTTCAACCACGACCTATCCATTCTCCTAACCTGAACAAATCAATGTTCCTTTGCTGCAGATCCCCAAAATCAATGGAACTCCAACAGTTCACCCAGCTGGTGCAGGAGAAGGAGGATTAAAATAAGTAGGACCTGGGAGAAACAAATGCAAACGTGGTTAGTTAGGGCCAAATAGGCTGCCGGGACACTCCCCTCAGCAAAAACATTACCCAAATTAGCACACTAATGATGTCCTACTAATGCTTTCAGTCATGGCAATGTGAACAAACAACTTAAGAAGATTGAAACCATATCAAGAACCAACAAAATGCCCATTTATCAAATCGAAACCTACCCACGACCAAATTACAAACTCACACATTGACAGACAAACAAAAGAGAACTCGCAGAATTCGAATGTCAATCTGGAACGAGTTAGCACTCATGATTTCGCAAATGCATGAATTCAAGGGAAGAGAATGAGAGGGTTCTACCCCGGGTTTCGAATATATTCTTCCATTTTTCTCAGGACCTACTTCAATATATGAATATGGACAATTAAGGATCTCGAAAATTGTGGATGATGCTTCCACTGGCATGCAATCAGACAAGGGTTAGGGATAGGAAATCAATCGCACAATTTTTTTCCTTCCCACTTGGGACAGAATAGAACATGCAACCAAAGCAAGAAAATCGATAACTGAAAACAAACGAACAATGAAACGGGAGGCTGCGGGGATTCTTACATGCGGGGACGGAAGTGGATGTAGTGACGCAATTGGATACGGCCATATGGGGACCGCAGGTACGGAGCGGGTTATGCAGATGAGAAATCTAGGGATTCAGATTGATGGTTGGGTTAATCTCCTACAACGAAAGTAAAGAAATAGGGGGAAGAGAGGAGCTAGAGTTCTTAATTTTTGGGCGGAGAATGAAAAAAAAGAAGCGCAATGATTTCCGTCCATCACCGATTGATTTTTCTTTTCAGTATGAGAATTGGAGATAACTCTTCTTCCTTCGCTCCATAATATCCCCCCAGTCAAAACAATTTCACTTTAGTCGATAGGTAATTAACATATATTTTTGACAACTCAGCATTTCGTCATACGATATTTTGACGAACTACTCTTCATAACCGTATACTATTCTAACTAATTTATTATGACAAGGATTTTTTCATAACAAGATCGTCATTCTCATCCGGGAGCACCATATTTTGACAACATATTAATGACAACAAGTATTTTGTCATAATAAACGCTTATTTTGACAAAATATTCTGTCAACTTTGCTCTTGTCATAATAGGTTATGATATTTTGACAAATAACAGGATTGTCAATTAAACATCTTATTATGACAAAAAATATTTTTTCATAACTAACCAAAATTCTTATAGTGCACCGTTCATTGCACAAAATCGGATTTTGTAAGAGATCGACCGTCTCTAGAACATGTAAAAAGTTCACTTGTTGAATGAATCGCCTACTTGAGGATCTGTTTTTAAGGGCACAAATAGAGCTTCTGACCCCCCTTAATTTCATTGACCCTCTGCACTAATTACTAAGTGAGAAAAAGGAGTTAAAAGAAGTACTCTGGTGAGCGACAGATGCATAGAAATTGCTCTTGCTCAACCACTAAAGGTCGACCGCGCAAAAAAATTGTAGTTTGGAACCTCTGCAAAGTGTGAATTCAAAAAGAAAAAAAGTAAGAAAAAGGGGTTCCAACGATTGAAATGAAACGGAAAGAGCACCCGATACGAAAAGTCAGTAGTTGTGTGTAGTGAGTAGTCTCTTCATCCATAAATTTTTTATCCTGTGTCCACTACTCGGCATAATCCTGACTTAAGTCTAGTACTCGCATTGAGAGAAAATAGGGGATATCTTAGAAGACTGGTTGACCTCGTAAGCTGCTAAATGATCTAGGAAATTCTTTACCGACGATTGGGGTTGCATGTTGTTGTAAAGGTCGGGAGAGTTGCATTGGTTTGAGTCAGGTTTGCTTGGGGACAAACAAACGGTTAAGTTTGGAGGAATTTGATAACACCACATTTGCTCATGTTTTTACTGGCATTCCTTGACCGTTTAAGCATGCATTATCACGCCGGTGACCTATTTTACGCTAGGTTGTGCTAGTTCGCGATGTTTCAGTTCTTGTAATGTGAATGGGCGTGTAGGAGCAAATTTTGGGACGATTTGGAGCGATCAGACAGAGGGGCAAGGAAGAGTTATGACTGGGCGTAAATTTGAGGACGAGGAGGCCTGCAGCCCCGAGGCATTTCCAAAGTTACGAACACTTTCTCAACGTTACGACCAAGCTGTAACTTCCACTAGAAGACTGTAACTCTTGGTTTAAGAAGTGCATACACGCCGCCGTTTTTGAGGAAGTTACGGGCCGGGAATGAAAGTTACGGCTGCAACTGTGGTCGTAAGTTGTAACTCGCGAATCTCAGCATACAAAAGGCCAACTCAGGAAATTCAAGGGAATCCGGTTTTTCAAGGTCTAATATAGCAAGAGAGAGCCCTAGAGAAAAAGTGACAAAGAACAACCTTGGGAAGAGATTGGAGTTATCTAAGTACATTGTAGCTCGATCTTTCACCCCCCCCCTCCGGAGTGTCAATTTCTAGCCTGGATCAGATTCTCATCCCTCACATGATGATTTCTCTTCCAAGCTTTGCGATTTCTCTTCTCTCCATGGAGTGAACTTCCTTTCCATCTGGGTATGAAGAAAGCTAGTCTTGTATGTTATGAATGATTGTATGAACCCAGTTGGTGAATGATTGACTTGATATATTCAATTAAGGCATTAATCAGAATTGCATGAGTCTTGATCAAACTCTTGTGATTCATGCGTTAACCTAGAACGATAGTTTTTGCATAGGTTAATAGAGCACTCTAATTGGAAGTAGATGATCAATTAATTTAGTCGGGAAATCGATTCACTGCTCTGTACTGGAATTGAAACCAGAAGTGGAAGTTTGGTGTGTTACGGTTATACTGAACCCACTATACTGCATTTCCGGACTACGATTACACTTGGTCGTAGTTTGGTGTTGTGTTTTAGCGAGTCAAGATGCTCATCCTTCACATGCATCCTCTTCTTAATATCCCAAAAACAAGCCTCTACCTTAACGACACCCATTGTCTTGCTTCTAACCTAGCTTGAAAGGAGACAACCCAATTTGAGACAGACTGAAGTTCAATTCTCGAAGTGGCCCTGTTTACACCTAAAAATAATCTTGTACAACATCTATTATTTATAAGACATCTATTGTCTTTATAAGGACTGATCAATTATAACAATTAATGTTATTTAAACTGGACCTCATGGTACTAGATTTTTAAGCCCAAACTACTAAGTCTTTTGATCATGAGAGAGCTAAGTCTGAGACAACCACGTTGGTCGCGAGATCAAGACAACCTTAGTCGCAAGATCCAAACTATGTTGGTCGTGAGATCTAGATAGCCTTCGTCGCGAGATCGGACCACGGTAGTCATGAGATATAGACAGCCTTAGACATGATATCTAGATCTATACCACGTTGTTCGTGAGATCTAGATAGACTTAGTCGTGTGTTCTCGAACTTGACCACGTTGGTCGTGAGATCTAGATGACATTTAGCGTGCGAGAGGAGGTAACCACCAAAACTTCAATTCTAAAAGAGAGAGGCACGTGGGCGGTTTAATGAGAAACTGTCGATTATTCCACCTTCGCGGACACGTAAGCCACATGACAGGAAGAATGGAACCAATTATTTTTGGAAGTTACTCTCAATACGGTTTTCTACGTTTGTTACCTCCACATGGCTATATATAGGAGGGGGGTCTACGGAGACAAAGGTTCCTGAAACCACACAACTTACGCCTATGTCAAGTTCTATCTTTTCTCTGTAAATGTAGCCATACTCGTGGTTTAATTTGGAGCTCTCAATGAACCTCCATAAGAGTATAAGTAACTTGGTTGAGATTTTATTCCCATAAACCATCAATCAAACACCCTCGTTCAAACTTTGTTTGAAGAGGTGTGAGTTGTGTCTTAGTAATCGTTGTCTAAAGAAGTCAAAGGTGCATTGATCTCAATTCAATGCAAGTTTTATTTCTAGAAAATAAATTGGCACAAATGATGGGACATTGTGTTTGATTTGATGGCGCCACAACATAGCCATCAAGAAGATGATCTTCTACATGTGTTTGTGGAAGTGGATCAAGTGATTAGCTTTAAAGTTAGTTGAATGGATGTTTTTGCTGGAAACAATGGATGGATGGGAGCTTTGCCGACATTGATAAAAAATATGTATGAAGTAGTGGCCATCACATCACACCATCAATCCATGAAGGAGGTTGTGGTTGAACCCCAACAGGTAAACCTACGTTTAACTTCTCACATTAAACGTCACATTTCTCTTATAGAACATGATGATTCTCCCATTGAATGCCATGATTCTCTCATTTCTTGTATGAATACATTTCTATATAATTGGTTTGGCAACTTGAGAAAGACTCAGAGCCATTCTTACGAGTCTAGACATGTGTCGAACACATCTATGGTTCACTTAAGGACTTTTCCAATAAATAGCAAAGATCCACCACTAAATAGTGCTATATGGAGTAATAATCTTTCTTCCACTGGTTGTTAAAATGTTCGACCAATGTAAGGAACCTCACCGACATCAGTGACAAGTCAACTTCCATCTCAACATTGGAGGTGTGGCCAGAATTAATCCCCAACGTTCAAGACCCACGATGGGGACTTGTCTATACAAGGTGGAGTTCAATCTCCCATTCTAGATATAAGACCATCTGGGACACCTGTCGATGACATATATGGTGGAGATTCATTCAAACTAGACCAAGTACCACTGTCTTTTGCACACCACCAATGCCACCCCGAGTGAGTTGGCAATGAGATGATTGTGATGAACTCAAACCACCTAGAGTCCATAAAGGGGGGGGGGGCACAGAAGTCACCATTTCGTAAGATGAATTTTAGATGTCCATTTGACGAGTATGTGGTGTGCAAGAGGACAGAAAAATCACAAGCCACCCATGTTTATGATAAACATCCTATGGTTAAGTCTGAATTGGGGGGCACACCACCAACCGCAGATAGTGGTTGTGGAGGCATATCCAACAAGTCACGACGTGAGAAAGCCACAAATTACTATTGTAGATATGAAATTTTTGTTAAGTATAGACACGTCATGTCCAAGAGGCCACTTGAAGTTCAAGCCACACATGCATGCGATAAGCATGCTAGTTTGGCTAAGTCTCGACATGGGGACATGTTACCACCATGAAGTATGGAGTAGGGGCATGTCCACGAAGACACATTAGGTCCAAGTCACCCATGTATTTTGTAAGTGTAAAATATAGTTAAGTCTGGACAAGGGTGCAAGTAGGGGTGGAAATCAGTACGGTATCAGTATCCCAATACCAAATACTGAAATCCCGAATACTGAATTACACCCAAAAATCAATCCCAATCCCTAAATAATTTTGGTATCCCAATCACAATTCCTAAATATTTCGGTATCCCAATCGGTATTATCAAATACGAAATTAATTACCTTTGCAATTAATAATTAAATGTGTAAAGTGGATTTGATTTTTTTACTTTAGGGCAAAGAGACTAAGTAAAGAGTATTGAGTTTACCTAGAGGTAGGATATGGACAAGGAGAATGGATGAGAGGTGACATCTCAAATTCTTGTCATTGGTTATCTTTAATTAAACGAATTGAAGGCTGAGATACGACTAATACTAGTGTTTGCTTTTAGGTGTTATAAAAATAACAAGAGATTAGGTGAGGGAGAGAGACGAGAGTGACTTAAACTGGAAATTCAAAATTGAGTTGGATGAAGGCTTCTAAGTTGTGAAAGAGTCTCTTCCTTCCCTTCTAAATCTAATAGGGCCATCAAGTAGGAATGGCGAAAAGTTGTGTGCTGTATTTCATTAATTTTTAATTTTCTGTATTTCTCGGTATTTCGGTATATATCGATCTCAATCCCGTAATCCCTAATACTGAATAGCACCCCAAAATGAATCTCAATCCCTAAAAAATAAACCGGTATTCGATAATACCAAATAGTGATAAATTCGGTACGGTATTCTGTATATTCCAAATACCAGTACTAAACTTCCAGCCCTAGGTGCAAGTGCACGTCACCAACCTCGAGGGGTGGACAAGAGGACATGTATAAGAATTGACAATACAAACAAATCAAACATGACCGCAAAAAGAATCATGGGTGGTTGTGTGCTAAGTGCAGAGGCCAAGAAGGTTTAGACGTTAAAGGACAATGTTATTGGATCACATGCATGAGTGTTGGCTGACATGTCAAGTCCGGGCATGGTCTCCAACAACATGCATGAGAAGACTAAGCATGTATCAATTGGGAGGAAATCAAGGCAGCAAAAAAATCACGATCACTTTGACATGCCAAGTAAGGTTGCCTACACAAAGAAACATGAGACCTCATGCAAGGCCCCCAAGACAAGACATGTCAACCATGTATCACCCACTAGTAATCTAGAAAATTCAAAATTAATGTATAGAGACTAGAGAGTCATCAACATCAACCATGAAACCGATTTCTCTTGGACTTCTAGAGACTAGAGAGTCATCAACATCAACCATGAAACCGATTTCTCTTGGACTTCTATAACTATGGTTGATGCAAGTTTTCTTCATGTTGTCAGGCGCTAAACAATTTAATGTTTATGATCTCATCTCAAATACACACACAAATTAGCTAGTAAAATAAGCACGATGCGGTCTTTTGACTTGTTGAGCATTTCATAACTTGTGAAGCAACGGTTGTTGCTTATTGTCTTCCCACCTATCCAGTCTTTTCTCTGCTGTTTCCACCTGCATTTGGTTTCATCGTCATCATTTAGTTTCATAGTCTCATATTATATTAATCGTCTTGAATTTACTGCTCCTATTACAAACTCATCTGCGTAAAAAGCAAGAATTATAAAATCGTATGAAAGGTGTTACTGGAAAAGTCAGCAATAGAGTATTTTATGATAAAATTGTGGTTCAATCGTTTCATACCGCTTAAAATCACTACTAATTTAGCATCTGATATAAGATTTTTTCGATCGAACCACATATACAGTACAATTTTAAATACACTAGTGAAAAACAAAAACCTATAATGGTTGTTGTTACATGGCTTTCAAATTAATATTTTCGGAAAACTCAATTGGATAGTTAACTCAATCATCATCAAACTTAACAGTCAACTTTACTTTCCTACAAGTTTCTTTTGAAGAAAGTTGTTATTTTAGTTGTTTTGAAACTTTTAGAAATATAGTTGTCTAAATAACCAAAAGTTGAAGCTAGAGACTACAGAGCCATTGTTATTTTATTAAAAAAAAGTTAAGTTTGGTTCATAGCAAAAAGGGAATACAAACATACATAAACAACAATAAGCCAATAAGGGATTGGTCCACTGAAAAGGAAGGTGTGTAGTCGGGGAGAAAGCCATGTAACAGTACCACAAAATAATTGAAACAGAACCTATCTACTAAAATATACCACTATAACCGCATATCGTTTTAGATCCCAATAGTAAATTTTACTACCGGAACCATCAATATGCTTTGACAAACACTACTTTAAAAATGTGCTCGACAACTACTATGTACTTAGCATTTGGTATTAGGCAGGCTTAGGTAAAAGGCTCAACGTTTGAAGTTGAGGGGTTTCATACTTTGAGGTACTACAAATAATGTGGAAAGTTGACGATGAACTAATGAATAGAAAATCTTTAGCAGGAAGTTTACGGATTATGTAAGACAATAATCATATATGAGAACCGTAATCATAAAGAAATAGTAAACTTACTTCTTTTTGCCAGTCGGTGTGATACGTAACCCAAATTAGGATGACGGTCTGGCAGATGGTGCCACTCAACAAACCGGTCCATATTCCCTAAAAAAATGCACGGCAACACAAACTCATGATCATCGTTCATCAATCCCACTTTTTAATGCACTAGAGAAAACGGAAGGTAAAATCATGATGATGTAAAAAGCAAGGTTTAGGAAATCCTATCATACCGGTCGGTCGGATCGGAAATACTTCTAACTAAATCTAAAATGGTAGGTGATTTTAGCGGTAGACAATGGTTCAATTGCCATTAAACCATTGTTTTGATATAAAATACCTTACCATTTACTTTTACGGTATAACCTCCGATACGATCTCCTGAACCACCATTTTGTCATTACATTTAATATGTTCCCTTATTTTGTAATGCCTACATTCGCAAATGTCTACATTTCTCAAATGCCTACATTTAGGCTAATGACTCGTTTTGAAAATGACTCAAACGCCTACATTTAGACTAATGACTCGTTTTGAAAATGACTTAAATGCCTACATTTAGGCTAATGACTCGTTTTGGAGCGAGCAGTTGTATCCTGTTATTAAAAATCAATGCAGTAAAAAATGTGATTTTATATAAAAATATTTTGGTGATATAAAAGCATAAAATCGTAAGTTTTTGAACTTTAAAATGTAGATTTTGACTATAATTGTAAGAGAAAAGTATGATTCTATTTAGAAGCATTTTAGTGATCTAGAAAGAACAAAACCATAAGATTTTAAACTTTAAAACGCGATTTTGACTGCATTAGTTAAGATAGTATGTGGGTAATAATTATCCATTTCTTATTACCAAGTAATAAACTAGACTGAGAATTGTTATGGTTAAATAGTGTATTGCGGTGAATTTATGTATCATATGTGAGAAATTTGATGCATTGTAAAATCTCTTATGTATGTATGATTAATTATGTTAGTAAGTTTTGAAATATTTAGTTATTATTTTGCAAGAGCATAAAAAATTTCAACTCAATTATCTCGGCTAATTAAAATTTGAGATATAAAAATTTCTCATTTTGAATAATAATTTATGTCATATTACAAAAAAAAAATATGTGTTGCGTATGAAAAACCAATGTATTTTCTTAACAATAAAGCCACCACAATTTGCAAACAACTTCTGTCATGGGATTTGTCTTAATCCAAAACTTGTGGCCCATACAAGTTAACAATCCTCTTCCAAATCACGGTAAGGAGGAAGTTACCTCTTAGGCTAACTCCAATGGAGCCTCTATAAATGGGGAGCCTCTATATTTGGGGAAAGTTGGCTCCAATGGAGCCTTTATAAATGGAGGAGTCTCTATATTTGGGGGAGATCTCCAAAAGGATTCCCAAATTTGGGGGTGGAAATGAGGGTTCCCCCAAATATAGAGACTCCTCAAAGCCCGCCACGTGGCGTTTCTTTTTCTTTTTAAGATTTTAAGGGTTAATTGGGGTTTAATTAGGGGATTAGTTAGGGGTTTAATTAGATCAATAATTTTCAAGTGTTGTGTGTAAACCCAAATTAGGTCAATCATTTTTTGTCAACAAAAATTTGGTCTCAAAATTAAAAAAAATTCTACCGAAAAATTTGTATATAAAAATGATGACGAACTATACAAAAATTAACATGAACAAATTATATTAAGGCTTCGATAAGTACATTTTTAAGTAAATGGAAAACTTAAAAATTGGAGATCTCCAAATATAGAGGATGTAGCATTGGAGCAAAAGAAGGGAAAATGGGGATGAAGATCCCCAAATTTGGGGATGAAGATCCCCAAATTTAAGTGCTTGCATTGGAGATGGTCTTAGCTCACAATAATGTGAAATGGGTGATACTTGAGCAACTCAATCGGTCAAAAGTTATATTCCTAGTCTATACCCGATATTACTTACTACGCTGCAGGATGGGGATTGTATATGGCATTTGGAAAAGTAAACTATTATTATTACTTGTTAGGGTTTTGGGAAAGCAAAAGAAAGAATAAATAATGGTGTACGTTAGTCATGAAATACCTACCTTAGCACCCATCTTGAAATGAAAACCCAGAAGAGCACCAAATGGGACTCCAACAACGTAGTAGCAGATCACATTCACATAAGCAACAAAAGCTTGCCATCCACATCCCACCGCCACTCCTGCACCGATATTTCTTCGTTAAAGACAAAGAACGATACCCATTATTCTTATTGTTATTAAGGAAAAATGAAATGTTACATAATTGACATGCCTGAGAGGACTGGTTGAATTCCGTTGAAGATGATGGTAATGGCCAGCAACGGACACAGATCGGAGACCGCCGCCGAGACGGCTGGGCCACCGGTGAAAGCCAGACCGATGACGTCGCGGAATACCATCACTAGAATCGCCAGGACCACCGACACCAAGAAGGAAACTCCGGTCACCATCGCCACAGAAAACGCCGCCGATTTTGGATGCCCGGCACCAAGCTCGTTGCTCACTCGAACACTGTGATTAATTAAACATATCTTACGTCAACTTTACTCAATCCGCCAGTAATGTTCAACGAAGACCACGTGTGTGTTTGGTTGCATGATACACCAAGAAAATATATCATGGAATTGTTACGAGATTACATCAGTTTATGAGATTTGAACTGAAATCTCTTGTTTGACTGTGCAAAATATGCATCATTAATACGGAACTTTGAGATTGCTGCAATCTCTGACAATATGATTTGTCAACCGTGAAATGTATTAATCGATCAGAAAATATACTTAAAAAACAATGAAGTTAATTAGTCCCGTGATATTATCTAATCGTACCAAGACCCACTTTCGATGACAAGGGTTTTTTTTTTATAATCCACTCACGTCGATCCATTTAATTAATTAATTTTCCAACGGTTCATTCTCATTGGATCCATTAACTGTCCCCCCGCTACTAATTAGTGAGGAATTAACTAATTAATTAGCAATCCAAAGTGTCTCCAAAACGCAATGAATGTGTGTTTCACCAACCTAGCAGCCGCATTGAACCCCATGGAAATCATGAAGAACCAACCCATCAGCGTCGCGCTGCAACACATATACCCGGCCCGTATTTAGTAAGTAAAGTAATACGTAGAGGAAACGGAAAGACGTAAAAACCCAACTGATCTTAGTGTTTTTTTGACCCGACCCGACTCACCAAATGGATAGAGAATCCAAGGAGAGCTCCGGATTCTCCAGCATCCCGGCGAGCAAAACAAGCACGTCCAAATACCACTGCTCCAGCGCCAGCATCACTCCCGACGCCACCGACAGCTTGAAGAAATCCCACAGCCCGTGGAACGCCTGCACCGAGAACCCGGTCCACGTGTCACGACACGTCTCGCTCTGGACGATGTACCAGAACTGTAACCCAACCAGAACCCACCACGACAGGCTCAGCGCCAGCGACGCGCCCAGCAGCCCGACGCCGAGCTTGTAGGCCACCACCCAGCTCATCCCCAGGTGGACCAGTAACACGGCCACGGAGATGTAGGCGTTGGGCATGACGATGGACTGGGCCTGCAGGAACTTCTGGATCGGGAAGTTGGCCGCGTACGCGAATATCTGCGGGATCAGCCCGTACACGTACAGCCCAGCCGCCGACGCGATCTCTTCCGACTGGCCCAATAACATCAGGATCTGCTTCGCGAACACGTACAGGCCGATGATACCGAACCCGACCAGGGACAACACTACGAACGACCGCTGCAGATAAATCCCCAGCATGTCGTACTTCTGCGCTCCGTAGGCCTGCCCGCACAGTGTCTCCACCGCGCTCCCCAGCCCCCACTGCGTTCGGTAATTAAATTATTATTTAATCAAACGAAAGTTGCTCGACTGAAAGAGAGGGAATATAGGAGCCGCAGGGTTGTATACCATGATGCCGAAGGCAAAGAGCTGGATGCCGTTGTTGGCGAGGGAGGCGCCGGCGAGCTCGAGGTTGCCGAGGTGGCCGGAGAAGATCTGGGTGAACATGGACATCATGAAGCCGGTGATGTAGACGACGATGGAAGGTACGGCGAGGTGGAAGAGGAGTTTGAGCTCGATCCGGGAGCCGGAGGCGAGGCGTTTCAGGAGGGGCGACGTGGTGTCGGAGAGTTTGGTCTCGAGCTGCTCGCTGGCCTCAGCGCCGAACTCTCCGAGGGAAGAATAGCGGCGGGGGAGGAGCGGTGTGTGTAGATCGGAGGGTGGTTGGTTGGTGGTGGGATGATGGTGGTCTGCCGCCATGGCTGCGGTAGCGGTTTTGATGATTTGTGAGCTAGAGGAGAATAGAGGGAAAGAAAGAAAGAAAGAGATAAATGAAAGAAAAGAAGGACAACTGTCCAATGCGTTTTATTTGGCACTGGAAGAGTGGAAGTACTGATTATGGAAGAGCGCTTTTTCTTCTTCCAGCATATGAAAAGTGGGGAAACTTTATAAAGCTAAAAGGGTCAGATCTCGAACGTAGAAAACCATGATTAATTGGAGCCAAACATATGAGAGTCCTAAGTCCTAACCATGGTTCAGGAAACCGTACCGGACATCATACCGGATTACATTTTGGTAGGGTATTTTGTGGTAAGACGGTGGTTCAATCGTTTCATACTGGTAAATACCGTTTTTGTAATAATAAAAAAAAATTTTGTCAAAAAACCGTGTCGGCAAAATTCAGGTACCATTCCGGAGTATTACCGGACTGTACCGGATTATACCGGATAATAAATACTAAATAATTATAAAATAACAATAAAAATACTAAAGATATTAATTAAAATAATAAAACTAATATTTCTCCCCAAATTCCGTCCCATCCTAATCTTATCTTCTTCCCCATCTTAACATTTAATTTTAACTCCCTTCTCTCTCTTTTTGGTTTGCGAGAAGTTGCAGGAGGGATGTGGTCTAGATTCCTTCTTTTTCTTCTAGGAATTATATCGTTTGGAACAAGAGAAAGCACATCGGTCGGAGGGAGGCAAGCTGGAACGGCGGGTAAAAGTGGAGTTGCATGTCGAATCCCCTATTTGTCCGTCTTCGCCGCGTCCCGCGTGGAGTTGCATGCCGGATCTGATCAGTCGGAAACAGTGTTGTTTGTTGAGTACAACAAAGCCGACCCAAGTTCCGAACTAGGAAGAAGACCCATCGTCGACAATCATGCCACCATTCATCGCTTCTTCTTCTTCTGGGTACTTTCTCACAGCGGCGACGCACTGCCGACAGACATGACGACGCCATTGAGTAACCACTGTGGGAAAAAAATCTCCCTGTTTTAAGTACTGCCGGTACAAACAAAACCGGCCGAAAAATCGCGGTAGGCCGGTTAAATCGAAAATACCGGCCGGAACGGAAATTCCTCCCACACAATTGCATCGTATCGGCCAACAGCCGATTCCTGGTTTTTCCGGTTCAACCGGTCGGTACGATCCGGTTTCCTGGTCCATGGTCCTAACACGTTGGACAATATTTAGCTCCAATCCGGGTTGGAGGAGCAGCCTGCAACCTAACTACGTGGCTCATAGGGATTGGTTCAAAATACATTAATGTGCTTTCCATTAGTAACGGAAAGTAAACGGCAATTCTTTTTTTTATTTTTTTTTTTTTTGAAATCGAGCTCCAAATAACGGAATACAAAATAAACTATTGGCAAAATACACTTGTGTAGCCAAAACTTTGACGATTTTGCCAAATATAGCCACTTTTGGCGAAATACCAAAAATAGCCACTTCCGTCCAATTCTTTGACGGTGTCAAGTAATAGGCTGACTGTACTAACGGCATTGCTGAGTTGGCGACCGTTAGTCAATTAAAAATGTGAGGTGGAAACTAAAAATAAATAAAATAAATAATATTTATTTTCCCTCTCCGTCTCCCTTCTTCCCCACTATCAAAATTTTATCCTTTTATTAATTAAGTTAAATAAAAAATCATAAAAAGAAAAAACCTTCTCCCCTTTTCTCGTCTGCATCAACGAACAAGAAATTCACTCCCCTTTCTTCTTCCCTAGAAATCCTTCTCCTCTCATCTCTATCTTCTTCTTTCTATCTTAAAAAATGCCCAGAGCGGAATCAAATCTGACCCCGATTCTCAATCCACTCTTTGCATCTCGATCTCCCTTATCTGAATTTTCTGCTTACTAAATTGGGGGTTCAACTGGTGGAGGAGAGGAAGGCCGGGGGAGAAGCTCCGACGACGGTAACGGCGGGTTGCGAATTTGTGTGAACAGCCAGAGCAATCAGCCAAGAGTCGGGATTCAGCAGAAAGCGACAGCCTTTCGGCTCCATTACAACACATACAGCCGTGATTTCAACTGGGTCCAGCTTGCTTTCGTCAAATTCTTTCATTTTCAGAGATTGAAATGGGGAGGTTTTGGGTTTGGTCATGGAGAAGGTAGATAGAAACAGAAAGAGGCAGGGGAGATAATGGAAGATGTTGTGAGGGCACAAATAGGGGGAGAAGAAGAATACAATAGATGGATGAAAGTAGATCTAGGTCTATAATGGATGAAAGTAGCAGTAGTGAACTTGAAACCAGGTCAGAGATGGTGATGGCTCCCAGAACCGCAGCTCCACTGTCGATCGATGGTAATGGTGGCGATGGTGACGACGGCAAGGATTTGGGGATTAGGGATTCGGTGGCGGTGGCGATGGTGATGGCTCCCTGTTCTAGATTCGTCCCTAATTCCAAATCCATGGCCGCCAAAGAGACGGAGATACAGCTGCCGATCCGAGCTCGACTCTAGCGCTTCTTCCGACTCGTCATCCCGCCATTATTGTCGTCGTCATCACTGATGTCGTCCAGTCTTCCCCATCTCCGATCTGTATTCTTGACTCCCCTATCGACCCTGACTCTCCGCCATGTTCCTTCCTCTTCTTCCGTTCTTCGCGCAACCGCTTGCCTATGCCGAGACCCGACGACCATGGCGGAAACCTCAGCGGCGACCATGTTCTATTTCTTTTAGGTTTAATCGAAGATGTAGGAAGAAGAAGAAAAGGAAGGAAAGGAGAGGAATCTGTAAAGATTAGAAAAGAGCTTTTAATTAATTTATTTATTTTAGTTAATTTATTTTCCTTTTTCCACATTGGAATAAGTGATATTTTATGTTTTTTTTTCAAAATTAATTAATTTTATAAATCAAAATTTAATGACGTGGCAATGATAGGGTGATTTGTCACTGACATGTGCGATGATTTGGCATCCTAGTCACTCTAACATTAACCTAACTGACGGAGTCTCTAACACCGTTAAAGTTTGTAACGGAAATGGCTATATTTGTCATGAAACTTTCAAAATTCTGGCTATAAGTGGTATTTCGCCAAATGTGGCTATATTTGGCAAAACCGTCAAAGTTTTGGCTATACAAGTGTATTTTGCCTAAACTATTTATATTTTGGGTTCAAGTTATGGTATGGGTACTGAATTTAGTGTGTACCATGCCTACGTTAAAAAAAGTGATGCTAATTAAATAATGTCTTAATTGAGAAATTCCAATATAGTACAATGTTCTAATTTTATTGGATGAATCCTAAACTATAGTTATATAGCACGAAGCCTAAATAAACTAAAAAATAATAATTAATTGATTCGCTGAAGTAAATTAGGTCTGGGTTCATGTGCTTAATCCCAAAAGTTTAAGCATATTGTTTAAGTCATTTTATTGGTTGATAGTGGATTAGATAGTTAATAAGAAATTAGTAGTTAATAGGTAATTGAGAATAAATAAGATTATTATGCAAATACAATTGATTATTCTCTTTCTCTCTCCTCACATAACTTTCTCCATAATCCTCTCTCCACTACAATTATTACCGACTTGAATTTAATTTAAAAAGTATGATTTTTTGTATAAGATGTTTTAAATGTTTTGTTAGAACTTTTTGGTAATAAATTATAATAATTTGAATATTTTATGATTAGTGATAAATTCAATTCTAAATTAGTGTATTATAGAGGTATTTTATTTCCTATTTTATATTATAGTGAATGAATGGTTCTATCAACAATCAATTAACGATTCTATAACAATTAAGCGTTGAACCATCAACCACTAACTTTCTCGGTTGAGCACTCGATATCTAGTTCCGAAAACATTCCACTCTCATAAATATCAAATTTGCATATTGATGGGTACGCAAGACCCTATTTAATTTGTAGTTTCGAAACTCGTGGATTGTATAATTCAATAACTAAAGTAGTAAAGTACATTGCGCATAGAAAAAAAACTAAAGTATATAAGGCCCTAAAAGTCGTGGCTAGGAACTTAACTGCAGTGGCGGATGCAGGGGTGGCCACCCCGGGCCCCGGCCTAGCCCTTCCCTGGATCCGGAACTAGTATAGCCCTTATGAGTTTATCGATTTAACCATTTGGCCCAGTGTTATTTTATAATAAAATTGTGTGTAATTAGGAAAATGGGTAAGATGAACATATTCAAATCACAACTCTAAATTTAGCCTGAAAATTCTAGCTCCAATAATTCTCATATAAAGAAAAGCAAACAATGAAACCTCAAATTCTAAAACGTAAAAGACTAAAAGAAATATGAGGTTTATTCTCTTAAGAAATTACTTGAGCAGCTGTTGAAAACAGGAATTGATTAGTCGATTGTGTTGACATTTTCGCAACAAAATGAACGATGAATTTCTCTCCAATTGGTTAACTATTTTATCTTGATGTGGACGTAAACTCTATTATTGATGAATTCACTATATTAAAATTTAAAAGATTGACGTGTACAATTGATATTGTAAAAAAAAAACTGTGATTTTTTTACGATATCTAATTTTCTAATGAAATGCGGCCCAGTGCTACGCTGTGTCCTGGATCCGCCGCTGCTTAACTGTATATATAGTACTAAATGCCCTAAGAATACCGGACTACCGGCGTAACAAATCCCGACGAAGTATCCCCGGCATTCGCACACGTGGCAGTCGCCTCCTTATCGTCACGGGCACCGCCGACGTAAGTAAGCTTCACGTCATGCATCGTAATCCCAACGCAGGGGTTTGCCTTGCTACAGTCAAACCTCACGGCGACCTTGCTCCGCGACGTGCCACGTATGCTCTTATACCTGATGTCCTTGACGTGGACAGTGCCGGCCACCGGGGCAGTAGTTCTGGTCGATGAGGATGGAGTTCTTGACGCTGTCAAAGAGCACGTGCTGGAAAAGAACGTTGGTGACGAACCCCAAGCTGGGCCGGGCCCAGGTCTTGATCCGCAGGCCGTTAGTCGTCTCCACGAAGTGGACTCTCTTGACGGTGACGTTCTGGATGCTCGGCTCCTGGAGCTTCCAGCCCAGGCTCCCGATGCTGATGCCGTGGCCCGGCCCACATGCCACTCGCTCGATCCATACGTTGCGGGCCCCGGGGCTCATGGAGATGTCGTCGTCGCCCGTGGAGATGGTGGAGTTGAGGACGGAGACGAAGGTGGACTTCTCGATGTGGATGCCGTCGATGTTGGGGCTGGTTCCCAGGGCCGCAACGGTGATGTCGCGGAGGTTCACGTTTTGTGTTGTTGTGTATTACTGGTAGCTAAGGGCATGTGGCCTTATAAAACCCTTAATTACCTTGTAGCTCATCAATGTGGTACAGGATAATTTTTATGCACATTATAGTCCTCATATAATTACCACCCTCCATTAGATTGATGTTGAGTTCTCTACGTCAATTTGGCACAAAGATACCAGTGTCTACTTGATGCTATAGCTTTGGATAACACGTCAGCAGTCTGCTCGCGGTATGTTCTTAGATACCAAAATTGGATGGTTCCTACGACAACTAGTTGTTTGATGTAGTGAACGTGCACCTCAATATGTTAGGTGCGATCATGCAAGACTGGATTAACTATTATCTGGATTGCACTTGTATTGTCCCTATTAATTACCATCGGTCCACACCCGTAGTTCATTGAATAAACGCTACAACCAAACCACTTAAAAACTTACCTCTAACATAGATCAATATTGTGATTCTGTTGACGGACTTTGAAACTTTATCCTACTTTATGCACCTCTATGATACAGATAATTTTCCAAAATGAATGCACCAACTAGAAGTAGAGCGCCTGGCATCTAGAAGTGCTTTTATGCTTCAAAAACTGAAGCAGGGCCAAACACCTCTAAAAGCTCGACTTTTGAAAAGATTAAAAATGTTTTTGTATAATATAAAAGCAGAAGTTATGATTTGTAACATCTGTGAAAAACTGTTTTGTAAATACAAGATTATACTTAGCATATTTTAACTTTATTTTGGTAAGCGTGTCTGCTTAGTTATGTAGGGAGAATGAAACTCATTTCATTTTGTGGGGCTGCGTTTCTTTTGCTCCGCTGGTTGGTGATGGAGATGGGCGATAGGAGTAGAACCGAGATGTAGTTTAGTTCGGTCAAATTGAACCGATTTATATTTTGATTCGAAATAGGTTTAGCATATGAAGTGTTTCAAGTATCCGATATACATAATTTCGGTTCGATTTTGATCGAAACGAACCTGTGCTCACCCCTAGTATTGGATGACACTCTTCTTGCTACCTGAGAAGTTTCTATGGGGTGTTGGTTGTGCTAATACGAGGAAAAAAAGCATTGGTGGCATGGTCTAGCTTGGCTATAAACATAAAGGTGGGCTTGGAATTCGAGATTTCAAAACATGAAATAAGGCTTGTGTCACACGACATATTTGGAACATAATGGCTGAGACTGATTCTCTATGGGTTGTGGGATTAAGCGCTATAAGTTTATGAACTGGATAATTTAGAATAGTTGTGTTTTGTCGATTGTGCTTAGGAAGATTTGTTCGGTTCCAAATTTTTCCTAAAGGTCAAAGCATTTTGATCGGGATGTAAACACATGGAAAAAAGGTAGTGATTGATAATTTGATATGGTCCGTCGACTTTTATGGTCGACAGTAGTAAGTTATTTGTAGAGTAAAAGATGCAGAAGGATCTATCGAGATGTCTCTATTTTTGCTCTAGTTTATACAATATCCTCCTACAAACTATATATGGAGATTCTCCTTAAGCGCACACCCAATTCAATTTTTCCTTGCTTATGCGCATAGAACGGAAGGACTATTTAGTCCTTTTGTTTACTCATCTGCTCCGCTACTGTCTGGGGCTAAAAGCCTAATTAAATTAAGATACAAATAAAATACTTATTAAAACTCATGCTCCAATTGTTGATAACAATAAATTAACAATTCAAGCAACAAAACTCTGGCGGTATCATTGTTTCAAAATTCAAGCTCCATTACTCAACTTCAACAATTTCGACTAATTTAAAGTTGTCAACCTGGTTTAGCAAATTGGATCGGTCGAGCAAGTGGGTTGAGGGTTAATTGTCCATTTTAGTTCGGTTTAGCTCGACTATATGAAAATACATTATATTATTATACATCTATAAATTATATTAAATCTCATATAACATATGAGTAATAACATGTAACATTACACAAAAATAACATTTTGTACTTGCATCCAACATATAGTGAAAATTCACACACACATATATAACATCAATATTAGAATGTTCAACTTAGAATCTCAAAGATTAGGTTAGGAGAAAAGAAAAATCGGAAAATTGGAGCATTTTACAAACCAAAGGAAAAAAGACATAGTTTGACCTCCAATTCGGTACCTTGCAGCGGTCGACCCGACGGGTGTGTGGCCCATTTTTCTCACCAGGTCAAGATCAAAATGAGTCAACCGGTGGTTCGACCCGCGAGATGACAACCTTGGACTTATCACTGCATCATCAGTCCATCCGGCATTAGAAATTGAGGACGATTATATGCATATCTATATCTGTTCGTCCGTATTAGGTAAGATAATTTATTATGTGATACAAATCTAAAACTATTCAAGGATATGATAAGTGTATTTAAATTATTCAAGAAATTGAGATTCATGCATATTTAAAACTTTATTATTGCTAAAATATGAGGCCATAAAAGTTAAATCCTAATTAGTTTAAGTAAAATTACATATCATTCAGCCCGAGGAGAGTACCATGGATATTATTCACTCCAAAACATGTCAAATAGATCGGATAAAATGTGTTAGGTCAAAGTTGTCATCCCTAACCTACATTATTGTAAAAATACTCAGCCTCGCAATTCCTTTCTTAATTATGAATGTGTTTTCAATATTTAGTTCCTAGAATTGAAGGCTTCTAATTGTAATAAGTTTCGATCGATGTTACATCTATGGATTAAAAATTCAAGTTTTAGTCGTGATAAATTGCCCCTAATAAATCGTTTTCTATAAAGATAATCCACTATAAAATATAGTCACAATAACACATGCTTAGGGATGGATGGTTAATTGAATTGTCATGAATTTCTTGCTATGCGATTTTTATTTATCCTCCAAGGTGGTTATGCATGTTGAGGCAAGTAGTTCCATAGTATTATGCCAAAAAATGACAACATCATTATGTCTAAGATGTCCATCTCAATTAATTAGTCATTAAGTATGTTTTTAATTCAATTATTATTCAGATTATATATATTTCATATTGTTTTTAGTAATTATTTTTGCAGTTCTACATCTCAAATAAATATTGTCCTTGAAAAATCATTCAATCAGTCAAATCATGCTTCATTTAGATCTTAAAAATTGAAGGTAAGCAGATATTTAAGTTAGCATAATTATAAATCATTATGGAAATATAATTACTATATATTCATGACTAGAAAAATAACTTGAATTTGCAAATACTTATCAGTATGTGTACCTCAAATGCAATAAAAGTACTATAATTTTCAAAATTATAAATTTTCCTCTACATTGTGGGGTCGATACCGCTGGCAAATCTAAAAGTTCTGCAAGTGATTGACTTTGAGTTATGGTGAAACTAATGTCATTTGAAATTATGTATTTTGTTGTGTGGTATAAGTTAGGAGTTTAAAGAGAATTTAGATTCCAAAATCTCACTCTACTCTTCTATTTTTCCAACTTCGCATTCATTTAGTCGTGAAAAAACTATCATACCAAGTTACTAACTAAAACATTTACTAAATAATGAATCTGATTTGTTGTCATTTTACATATCCAGGATCCAATTCCGTATTATGGACAAAACCACTAAATCTAACTTTGTTGTTTCTTGATCACATGGAAGCTATATATTTTTTTTTATGTAAGCTAGAAAGAAAGCTATTTCAAGCATTCAACGGAAAAAAAAAAAATTTCAAGCGAGTGATAGAATGAGTTGACATTCCCACCCTTATCTCATACAAATGGAGACTTTCATATCAAGATAACCAGTTACAACATTGCAGACTCAATAAGTGAGAATGCAGTTCGGCATATAAGGAAAAGTAAATTTTTACTTGCACAGAAATTATATTTCATCACCATTAAAAATTTTATCTCAATAAAATGCAAGAGAAGAAGAAAAAGCATGCAAATGGTGAAGGTTGTGGGTACGATGAGAGCGAGGATTTCGGAACCCGAGATTGCTTAATAGAAAGATACAATTAAAGGAGAATTGGCCAAAACTAAGTAGAGAAAATAGACAACGAGATAAAGGATAATTCATCCTAGATGAATATTTAGCGAATTGAGAGCGATAAAAAGAAAATTTATACAAATTCAAGGATATGTAATAAAGAATTAAGTTTAGGGGACAATAAGGCTTGGATGGCTAAAAATATAAAAATGGTTGAAACATTCTTACCCTCAATGATAATCATAATAATAACTAATCATTCATCAATACATCTCTCTAAAAGATACTTTTCCTCGAGATTTGGTATAAACTAATTCATATACTTCGTTTTCAAGGTTCGACCACTCTTTCACTTCCAATTTAATCCAACTCCCGCAATGAATCCATTACGACAAAATAAATGTTTCACTGCACAATCTAAATGAAAAATTCTCAATTGACAATGCCAACATCGAAAAGGTAGTTGCACCATCCTTCTTGGTCATAATTGTTGTTTCTTTGACACCGGGATATCTGCCAAACCTTCCATGTAATTTCCACAAATTCGTTGAAGACAATTAATACGAGTTGCAATGACATAAGCGACAGTGTTGGGTGATAGGATAACTAGACTATGATACCATTTGATGAAAGAGAGGATCTTGGTATCCATGATTGATTAACATAAAGATATAATTAGAGGAGAATTGGACAAAAATAAGAAAAATAAATAGACTTTGAGATAACAAATAATTAGAGGAGATCAAACTAGAGAATTTAGAGGCCCATAAGAGACTTGATAAATCCAAGAAGATGTTGAACAAGTATGGAGAGAACAAAATCAAGAGCGTTAGAGAGGAAGAACAGAGAGAGGTTTCAGATAATTGATTAGGTAAATCTTTTGTTCTTTCTTTAGTAATTTAACTGAATGAATAAAGTACAAATATATAGCAAACTACATAAAATATAATACTACTAGGCCATTGACTTGGCATCCGCCCAAAATTCACAAAATGCACTTTCGCACAATTAATCTCACGGCTTCCCTTCTAAATGAAGCTATATACGAGAATAATAAATAAAATAAGAATTGATAACTAATTATTCCTTCTTAAAAAAAAAGATAATGTAATGACAGGAGTGGACTATTTGATGATAGAGATAGAGGTTTGATGGAGATGAAGACACTTTTGTTAGTGGATATAAGGATGTTGATGGGGAAGCAATCTCAAATAAGTTCCAAAAAAATTGCATTCATTTTGATATCGAGGTAAATCTAAATGCCGTTTGATAAACTTTTTATATGTCACGTCCCTTACACAATTTTTATATATTTTTTATAAGAATTTTGGACGATAATCCGTTAGGATACAATAAAAAGAAGTTATGATGTATATTTCTTTTTTATTTTTTTGGTGATGAAATAATTGAAATTATTTTATAAACCCTATAAAAATGTGTCATGTCTCCTACAATTATAACTTTTGTTTATGTAATAGACCAAATGAATCCGACCATCGGGTCGGGCCCTACTCTAGTTTTGGATGTGTAGCTGATACTGTGTTTGTTGACAGTTGTAACCTGGCGACGAAATTTCAATTTACAGAGTAGGCCGAGTTTTGAACCAGAGTCTACTAGATCGAAACTCTTACCTAGACTTGATTGACGAATGATGAGTCCTGTACATCAGTGCATGGTCTCAGAGTAGGCCGAGTTTTGTACATGATTTGGTTTTCCTCTGCATTAACTCCAAATATGAAGTGCTTATACACTACCAGACTAAGGTTGTTCATCTGTACTTTTGGATCTATTCTCTTTTTGGTTTCATAACTTGTGGTTTCGTTCCTAGCAAGGGTCTTATGTCTTAAAGCTTGAATGGCCAGGTTCTCCTAATCTCCAATGGCAAAGATCAGTAAAGAGCATGTAGAACAGAGGAAGTTCTCGAGTTTTCACCATCATAAGAACATGGAGTTGGAGGTCATTAAATAATACACTGAAGAAACTAATCTCAGGATTGATTTTGTTCGTTACCTTCTGTGAGAGTTATCATTCATACTGCTGGTGAAACACCGGCACGAATACAAGTACAAAAACACCAAAAAGAAACAATGAAAACAATCATTTACTTCTTCTTCCCTGCTTTTCCTTCCTTCAATCTCACAACCTCATTAGCATACCTCACACCCTTACCTTTGTACGGCTCGGGGGGCCTCCATCGCCTAATCGAAGCAGCAAACAGGCCAATGTCACACTTGTCATACCCACTGATTATGATTCTGGTGTTCTCTTCCACCTTCACCTTCAAGTTATCCGGAATTTTCATCCTAACTGGATGAGAAAACCCTAGACTTAAAACCAAGTCGTTTCCTTCAACTGTTCCACGATAACCAACTCCGACTAATTGAAGCCTCTTTTCGAACCCCTTCGATACTCCCACCAACATGTTGTCGGTAAGTGTCCTGAGAGGACGCCAATTTGCAAAGAGTAGTCAGAGTCATTAAAGTTTGTAAGTAAATTTGACAAGAACACAGCCTCAAGCTTCTGTTTTCAATTTGTTCTTGCTATACTAGCTAAGAGCACCACAAATTCTTAGATGACAACAAGAAGCTTCCATCAATACATGATAACTCATTTCACACTTCTAGCCGTCGAGTTCAGTAATCAACTAAAACTCCAGTCATTAACATATCAGTAGCTGAATTCCAACACAAACTTCTTCGTGACTTAAAATAGACTACAGAACTCATAGGGGTCGTTTGCTTCAAGGATTTGGTACATGGATTTGGTACCAAAAAACCAACTATCAAGGATTTAGGTACAATCCGTTGTTTGCTTGCACCTTTTTTGGAGACCAAATCCGTGTGGCCCACGGATTTTAAGGGTCCAAATCCGTGGACCCCACGGACTTATAAATCCCACTTGTTGATGTGGGATTTGGAATAAGGCATAAATCCTTGATGAGATTTTACCCATATACCCTCATGCACTTTTAATATTCCAAAGTTGCCCTCAAATTTAACTATTATACATTATAATTAACAATAAATGAATAATATAAACGTTCAATTAATGTGCAAACATGAGTTAGATTTTTTATATCATTTCTTGTGTTCTAGTTTTCTTTTACCTTTTCATGGAACGTGTAATTCTTTGTTCTCCCGATTCTAATATATGTTGTTATATGTTACTTTTGAAAAGGACGACAAAGAATTGGTAATTGATTATGTTACGTTAAAAGTTAAAACGGAATTTTCTCGTTTATTATTATTGTCCATGTGGCAACATTATGCTTATTAGTATGTATTGTCCTTGTTTTGTGTACATATCATAAACATGTCAAACATATAGAAAAGGGCAGTAATGTAATTTTTGACTTCAAGTAGTAAATCCCACGCCTTTAAATCCATGATAAAAACATCCCAACAAACAAAAGATTGTTACAAATCCATGATGCCTCAAATCCTTGATAAATCCTTGGGTTTTTAAATTACAAAACCCTCATTTTTAAATCGATGAAGCAAACGACCCCATAGAAGTCCTCAAAATGTCCAACCAATCAGTTTCTGAAAATCGAGCAAGTTTTGTATCAAACACATTCTCCTATCATACACAAAGAACCACTGTGGAAGCAAAGCCATGCAATCAATAGAGTTGAGAGCTGACCTATAAAGTCCATGCATTTGGTTGGCCCTTCTGGTCTCCGTCGCCTTCTTAACACGAATGGTTCCATCCTCTTGCCTCTCGAGCTTGACTTCCGAGGGGTAAACCCTAGAGAGTTCTCCCAAAGGTCCCCTGACTTTCAGTTCCTGGGATTCCAATGTGATTGTCACATTCTCTGGAACTTGAATCGGCAGCTTACCGATTCTTGACTCCTTACATTCGATACTCCTCCTCGGGAAACTCAAACGAGAAACTGGAGTGTGAGATACACAGATTCTGCTACTCTCGCCCCAAAACACAGATCTCAGATTGCTGAAAACATCAGAAGAAGGCAAGTTACATCTGAGATTTTAGATACCTCAACTCATGCTACATTTACATGCATACCAAACGGATCAAAGAAGGAACAAAGAAACATACTCTAGCACATTTTACAAATCTGTAGCCTTGAAGGCTAATTCAAACTGTTCAATTCAGTATAAAAAACCATCATACGGACAGTAACTCGTCTCCCTTGAACTATTGCGCAAGTAACCTGACTGCACATTCTGAAAGCGACTGTTTTTCCATAGGTGCTTCTCGAAGCAAAATGTAGTTCAGTTCACTCGACATTTTCAGCGAGCAAAAGCTCCACTGGAAGTTATATGACTCCACATACGAACGTGGGAAGGCAGGGTTTAGTAAAAGCCAAATAAAAACTCTAGGGCTAGAACGCTGTACTTAATAATAACCTTTCACCTGAGAATCCCAAGCTATATTCCAGTAATTTAGCTAGCCAGAAACGTTCAACAGAAACTGAGATGTGAAGCCAACCGAGCGCCAAGCAAGAACCTTTCCACAAAATTACTACCACTAACAAAGGAAATCGAAGCTTTATGGAATAGGGTTCTCGAACCTGGTATAAAAATTCGAAGTGATGGAGGAGGACGCCATGACCAGAAGCTCCTTAGAACAGATAGGGGAGAAGAGCCTATCCAAATCCCAAAAGAAGAAACAGGAAGTACCGGCTAAGTATAAGCCAGATTACAAAATTGCCATCTCGCCACCGCAATATGATGGGCCTAATTCCTTTTAAGAGATGGGCTAAAAGAAGAGAGCTGACCCAACCTCGTCCGTGGAAAGGCCTTTTTTTTCACTTAGGCCTGGGCTTTGTTTATCTGGCTTTCTGACTTAAACCATCTCCAACATAGTTTGAGTTGGCCACAGATTAATTTGGCGATGAATTTTACTATGCTATATAGCATTGGTATTATAGGTTTTGTCTTATAACTTGAAGTTATACATCTAATGTTATGATACAACTTTAGATTGTACATATACTGTTTTGCACAAATTCTTTCTTGGTACAACTTGAACTTGTACATTTATGTGATGGTACAACTTTAAGTTGTAAAGTTGTACCATAAGATAAGGGTACAAATTCATTTATGGTACAACCTAAACTTATACATTTAACGTTATGGTACAACTTCAAGTTGTACATTAAAGCACCCATACTTTAGAGCATAGTAGAAGTGCTCTAATTTGGCACTTCGTCGCTGGTACTAATATTTAGTAGACACTAGCCATGACCCCGACCCATTGGCGGATGGAGTTTTGTGAATGACAAATAAGCTGATGTTGTTCCTTTGCTATTAGTTTGTTCTATCAATTAAATTGTAGTAGTTTTTTTTTTATTTGTTTTTTTGTCATAGATATTCCAAAAGAAGGAAACGGCTAATATAATATACAAAGTAAAGTCTTTTCATGCTGAAACGAAAAAGAAGGGACGTCAGTCGACCAACCACCGACAAACAATAAGAGAGCATTCTTGCCACAATATATGCAGCTTTTTAATACCTATTTGGCAAAGACTAAGTCCTTGACTTAATTCTCACCCTTTGCAAGACAGAAGTCAAAGACCAAGCCCATGTGGCTGTCATCGGCAGATACAGGGGGGCCACACTGGGCCCGGGCCCAGCCCTCCCTGCCTCCCCAAGACCCAACCCAGCATAATTCTAGTGCATAACTATTTGGGCCCAGTCCCAAGACCCAGCCCCAGCCGGCCAGCCCAAACATATCTCAAATTAAAAGACCCAAATTAACAAACTACAGACCCAAATTAACATACTACAGACCCTCCCTGCCTCCTTTTTAGCTTTCCCTGCAAGTCCGGGACAAAAAAAAAGAAGAAGAAGACGAACAGACAACAGACCTGCTCGCTGGCCGCTGCTCCCCACCTCCCCGAGACCCTTACCCGGCGCCGGAGACCCCCATCAATTGGCCAGCTGGCCTTCGTTCTTTCTCCGCAGACCGCAGCGGCTACTTTGTGATTAGACGACAAGGACAACAGCAACAGGTAATTGCAATTTGCCAATTGATCTTAGTGTCTTAGTTTACTAAGTCTTATTTACTTAGAAACTAAGTTTGTATAGGGCAATTATGCATTAAGACATTAACATAGAATTTCATATTAGGAATTCTCATATATCATACTCGGTAGAATTTGTATCCAAATTTATTTTATTACTTAGAATCTAGTGTTTGACTGCTGTGTGTATATGTTTAATTGATTATGCAGATTTCAATATATTTCATCATGACATTTTCTCAACCACCAAATAAAAAGGCGAAAACAACATTGTTTTCTTACTATCAACGTAAGGAATCTGAAACGTGTCAGGCCGAAGAAGTCCCTCCTAATGAAGATCAACCATCTTCCTCTCCAGTTCAGAATGAATCATCTACTTCTCCTGTATCCGTTAATCTACTTCCATCATCTGATAGTGGAGTTGAAATTGAAAGAGATCCAGGAAAGAGGAAACAAATATGTGATTGGGCTCTTGAGTTGAGAGATGAGGTTAGGAGAAAATACCTAATACACAAGGTTTATCAACCTAAACTCGCATACTATAAGTCGCGAGAATATCCAGATAAAATTCTTCACTTTCAAGAAGCATGGTATTCACAATTTGATTGGTTGGAGTATTCTCCTACAACACATAAAGCATATTGTTTCCCATGTTTTTTGTTTAGAGACAAGATGAATGGGAATCAAACTTCTGCACTAGTCAAAGATGGATTTGATAATTGGAAGAGGGTTAATGGTAAGAAATGTGTGTTCCTTGTTCATGTTGGTTCATCAGCTTCTTCAAGCCATAATAAATGTGTTACAGCGGCTGATGCCTTGATAAACCCTCCGGTCATATTGATAAAGTGATGCACAGAATTGGTGGAGAAGAAGTTCTAAAGCATCGATTGTGGTTGAAAACAACAATTATGGTTGTCAAACAGTTGGCTTTACAAGGAAGTTCTTTTAGAGGGCATGATGAATCTGATGATTCTTTGAATCCGGAGAATGTTCTAGCTTGGATTGGTTTTGCAGCGAAGTTGAATGATCAAATCAATAGTGTAGTTCTCCGTAACGCACCAGGAAATGCGAAATACACTTCACCAAGCATTCAGAAGGAGATATTGGGAATCATAACAAATAGAGTGCGTTGTAAGATACACGAGGAGATTGGAGATTCTTGTTTCTCTATTCTTGTTGATGAAGCAGGAAGGGAACAGATGTCTATTATTTTGAGGTATGTCAGTTCTTCTGGTATAGTAACTGAACGCTTTTTCGCTCTCAATAGTGGAGCTGATACTTCTGCAGAAACACTAAAACAAGCTATTTGTGACGTTCTCTCTCAGTATGACCTTCAAATTGAAAAATTGAGAGGTCAAGGATATGATGGTGCTAGTAATATGTCAGGACAGTTTAATGGAATCAAGGCATTATTTCTTAGAGAATGCCCATATGCCTATTTTGTCCACTGTTTTGCTCACAGATTACAGTTGGCATTGATTACTTCTGCAAAGGTATGTGATCCTATATGGGATTTCTTTTCCATATTGGATTGTATCATAAACGTTGTGAAGGCTTCTCCTAAACGGACCAGGGAGTTGCAAGCAATTCACAAAAAAGATCTTGATGGTATGTTGGATGTTGGAGAAATTCAATCTGGACAAGGAGCTAATCAAATTACATCCTTAAAGTGTTCGGGGCCAACTCGTTGGGGATCTCAATATCATTCCATATTGAGCATTATAAACATGTTCAATGCAACATGTGTAGTGCTAGAGGATCTTTGTCGTTCTAAAGAAGGAGAACAACGAGCTCAAGCCAAAGGTGCTTCAAAAAATATCAAGACTTTTGAGTTTGTGTTCAATCTTCACTTGATGAAAGAGATTATGGATATCACGGATTTTCTTTGTCAAGCATTTCAACAAGAATCTGTTGACATTGTAGCTGCAGTTGGATTTGTTTCCATGGCAAAAGTTAAACTTCAAAAGCTACGGGATGAATGAGACAAGCTACTCCAAGAGGTAAAATCTTTTTGCTCAAAACATGCCATAGAGGTACCTAATATGAATGCTACACTTGGACGTGGTGAGAAGCAAACAACTCTTGAGCACCGCTGCCATTTTGAATACTTTAATCAATGCATAGATTTTCAGTTGGGAACATTGAATTCAAGATTCAATGAGTCATCAGTCAGATTGCTGCAGTTGAGTGGTGCACTAGACCCTAAAAGTTCTTTCCGGTCTTTTGATGAAGAAAATATTTACAGACTTGCTGAAGAGTTTTATCTTCAAGACTTTGAAGGCAATGAGATGAATTGTTTGAAGAATGTGCTAGGATATTATGCCGATCATGTGGCTCATAGTCAGGAATATGATGTTTCTTCCCTTGCAAAATTACTAGAGAAAGTTGGTGGAAACAGGGGATGGACGCACGGTACAGATTGATTTGTGGGTTGATTCGTCTAGTGTTGACATTGCCTGTTTCAACGGCTACTACAGATAGATCCTTTTCAGCAATAAAACATGTGAAGACTGATTTGCGCAACAAGATGGGCGATGAATTTCTTGCTGATTGCTTGACTATTTTCTTTGAGAGAGAGTATGTTATTGGTATGGATGAAGACTCAATTATTGACGAATTTGCTAAATTAAAAGACCGTCGTGTACAATTGACATTGTAATGCAAACTATAATTTTTTTTTGTTTACGATATCTAATTTTATGTTCGAATCCGGCCCAGCGCACTTCTATATTCTGGATTCGCCGCTGGTGGCTGTCAAATGACCGCAATGCAGCAAACCCTGCAAATCTAATAAGAAAATATGCCCGGAGCAAACAAACACAATAGAAATTAAATCAAGGATACAGATAGGGCACCTCGCACGTTGACATTCCATCAAAACTATTAAGTCCAAAGAGTCTTCTTCGTGATGCATGTTGTTTACGCCTAGAAAGTGTCAGACGGGATTGGTGGGAACTTTGAGGAGATCCCTTCTTTCCTTGGACGAGAAGACCGTTCCTACAGAAAAGATCCGGGGCGGGGGCCCGGGATACTCTCCAACGATCAAGCAAGTATTCAGAGAGAGAAAGTAGATAGAGAAAGAGAGTAGGTTAGTTATCATTAAATGTGGTGGTTTGTCGGTATTTATAGTCGGTGATGGTTTGTATGAGCATTTAATGCTCTGTCTTGCTTGTACCCTACGCCAGCCCAAACAGATAGGCCTCTAGCTGCATTTAATAAAGTGTCAGTATAGGCATGATTAGCACTGAGTGTCGTCTTATCCCTCGTACGTCTCTTACGCGCGCGATTCCGGAGGCGTCTCCTCTTCCTTTCATTTACTCGCTATTGGGCCTTCATGGCTATTAGGCCGAAAGGCGCCTCCGGTCCTTTACTCGCTATTGGGCCCTCATGGCTATTGGGCCTGCTCTTGTTTTGTTTTGGTTTGGGGTGTTCCTGTATGGCCCAACAATTGTCCCGAATGCGGGTAAAGACTCCGGGTTTGGGCGGTTGATCTTCTGAGTCTGGGGCGGGAACGCTTCCCAAACCAAAGACCTAACTAGTACGTCATACCCCCCAGTCGCCGAACTGGTGATGTCACGCCTCTGGATGATCTTATCCGTTGTAGACTGCCACATGTCAGACAGCACGTCTTCCCATGAGCAGCAGAAGGGACGTGCCGTCAGACGTTTGAAAATCCGTAATTATTACCTATATAGCATACCTAGGGTTTCTCGAGGGCTCTTTTGTGGAATCCGCGCCTTCTTCCTTTTAAAAACCCCTCTGGAGAATCGAAACGGGTTAGTTCACTGTTTTCCTCTTGGCTTCGTCTTCTGGTTCTTCTTTTGATTGTTGCCGTCCTCGTGATTTTCCCTTCTGTATTTCTCACAGCCCGTTGCGGTTACTGAAATTCCGGCATTCTCTTACAATGACTGGTGGAGACGGCTCTTCGCACTTGTTGCCTTCTATCGGCTTTGGGTCGTCGCCGGGCCGGAAGAAGTCGTCGGCCGACCCTTCTGCCGCCGCCGCTGTCGCCGCAATTACTCCGACGGTGCTCCAATTAATCTCGACTCGTCAGAGACGGTGTCGGATCCTATTATCGCTGCCACTCAAGGTATGCTAAATCTGAATCTTATATAGTCGTTTAGTATGTCGGAAACTGATTGGGATTTTAGTGGGGTAGATGCAAACTTTGGTGGTTCCTAGTCGGATGACGGTCGATACTTGATAGGTAGATCTGAAGACGGGTCATTTGAATTGACATATGTTGCTTTGGGTTTAGGCGTAGAGAATGTAGCCAATAGGGAGGGGGACGCTTCCGCCGTCGGGGACAATTTAGCCAGTTTCGACGATCTGTCTGTGGCGAGCGTGAGTACTGAGGAGGGGCTCAATATTGATGAACAGAACTCGTCTGAGCGGCGCTTTCCATTAGGCTTTCCGAAGATACTTCCGACCATGATTACAGCGCGGTGGCGGACGACGAATACTCTGTGCGCCTTCATGAGCATATGTGGAGTAGAAGCGAAGTTCCCTTTCGTGCTTTCAATCGAGGACCTGATAGGTATAGCAAACTCAAGCCTGCCACCGTCCTTGCCCGCCTCAGTAATTACAAGCTTCCAACTGAGTGGAAATATGCATCGCCGTCTTCCACTGATAGACACTTAAGTTATTTGTTTATTGTGATTCGGATTTGATTGTTAAGAATTCTTTATGTGGGTTTGATTTGGGACTAGGTTAAGATTAATAAGTTGGGGTAGTGATAGGTAATTGTGTTTTAGTACTTAAACTATGATGCTACGTAGAAATGGGCACGCAAGATTAAACCTAAACCTACTTTTGATTAATCTCCCTCTTCCCCTCTCTTTTGATCGCCGAACCCTCTTCTTCTTTCCCCTTGCTGCCGCGCGACAACACCTTTTCTTCCTTCCTTCTCCTCGATCAAACTCCCAAATCCAAACCCTCTTCCTATTCACAAATCACCGGATCAATCCCTAGTTGATCTAACCTTCCAATCCCTAGGTAGAGCTCGGGACTCGAGTTCTATCATCCACTTCCAGGGCGGGAACGTGTCCCAAAGGATGGATCACCATATACACCGAACTGTTGAAGCTTGGCTTGCGCTTCCCCCTAGACCCTCTTATCACTCAGACACTGTTGTGTCTAAAATGCACCCTTAGACGTTTGTCGCCCACCATCATCTTTCATGCCTGTGCGTACAGACTTGCATGCCAACGCCTTAGAATCGAACCTACATTTGCCGCCTTCCGTTTTACTTAGGGCTTCGGCGGGTGTCCAACGTGTGGTCTTTCGGTAGACTTGATAAGGCCTATGGCTTTGTGACTGGGACTCCAAAGTTGGACTCACCCTGGTTTAAGAACTTCTTTTACGCCAAACCTACTACTAAATGGTATTCAGGCGATAAAGAGCTGAGGACGGGCTTCGCCTACGGTCGGAAGGAAAACTGGGACGCAAAGCTTTGGACCTTGGATTCTCAAAAAGACCATGTGTCCATAATCGCTAAAGACCAAAGCAACCGCCCTAACCGAGACTGTCGCATTCTCCCCCCATTCCTCGCTTCGCGAGGATTGTGCTCGCCGTATGCTTCATGAGCTGTCCGGGAAGCTGCTCGTACCGCCGGAGTTTACCAACGTTGACGACCCGTCAACAAGGCACTAGGTTGGCACCGCCGCCCGTTTCCTAGTATCATGGTTGCAGTTAACTTCCGTCTTCTTGGCCTTCCACTTTCTACGTTTCCAGTTGCGCTCAATTCCATAAATAAATTCTTCTCGCGTAACTCCAACTTTCCTCAACTCTCCTCCACCCACGTGACATGTGTCACGTTCTTTATAGCCGAACAATTCTTCGTCCTTCCTTTCAAAGTCCACAAAATAAGAGTCGGATAACTGTTCTTCAGTTTTCTTCATAAATTCTTCCGCGGGTTTGGTGGTGAAGATCACCCAACCTTCTCTTCCTTCACCTTGAACTCGGCCAACCATTGCTTGAAAGAGAGAGTTGTGGCCCAAACAAATGATAAGTCCATTTATGTTCCATTCTTCTCCACATGGGCTTGGCTTAAGCTATTTTGAAAACCCACAACTTTCTTTCTTCGGGTAACTTTCCTGCAATTTAAATCCAATTAAAGAGCCCAATGACGGACCAATACCTCCTTGACTCAGCCTGCTTTCTTGATTAAGCCCAACACATTTGCTTTCCTTTTCCAAGCCTGCTCTCTCTAACTCGACTAGGCCAATGACCCAAATAATTCGGCTTAAGAGGAACCCAGCTGGTCTCTTGTCTTTTACCAGTCTGCGACCCAAACACCCCGGCCCAACCAACCCAGCGACCCGACCCGACGAACCAACTCAGTCCATCATTTCCTCTCCCTGCTGATCGACGACACGAGGGGGCCGCCTTCGCTTCCTTCTGCTCACCCGCCGGCAACCTCTTCGCCTTCTTCTCCGTCGACGTCTTCTTCGACGACGAACAGAGGATCCCGCCGCCGCGCTTCTTCTCCGACCTCGCCGCAACGAAGCCAACCGCCGCGGGTCGCTGCTCCCTTCGCGCGATTCTCCCCTTCAGCGAGACTTCAATCCCGCGGCGCGGAGCCACTCTCGAGCCCACGATCTTCCTCTTCGACTCGTTCCCCGAAAAATCCTCCATCAGCTCCAGCGATTCCTTGCCCATCATTTCAAGTGGACCCACTGGAATCCGCCTCTCTAGTTGCTGGGTTCGCAGCCCCAACCGCCCAACCCGGCGGCCCGTCGCCTCCTCCTCATCGTCATCGTTCGCCGCTGCTGGCTTATCCGGCGGCCGCAATGGTGGTTGAGTTGTCGGGTTTAGGAACACCCGACTTTCGCTCTTACGCGCTCGATCCGGATAGTTACCGGAGTTCTCCTTTCAAATTCCCCAGGAGAACTCGCTGATTCCAGGCACAATAATGGGAGAATGACACTTCTATCTCCACTCTCCATAGCGGCAGGAATCGGGGTTGGAGCATTGGATGCTTTTAGCGCATCGAGTCTTCGTCCCCGATCTTCTTCCGCGTTCTTCGCAGCCGACTTTGCCTGCGTTGTATAAGTGGCAACATCTGTCGATGGTGAAGTCGTTGCTCCTGTCTCAGCGACTCGGTGGTGATCACCAACAGCGGCTGTTTGATGTTCTCGGCCGCGACATCGACTACAGAAACAACTAACGACAACGGTGGTGGTGGTGTCCCAGCAGCCGCTACAACAGCTTCTTTCTCGGCCTTCATAACGGCGTTGGTTCCCCCTTGCTCGAACTCGATTGAGAACGCGGATTGTTCCAACAAATCTTCAAAGTCCGTTTCAGTGACCTGCGTTTCGATTATGGCTGCGGTCGTAGGTGGGATTGAACTCCTCTCCACTCTCGCAGCCTCCAACCGCATTCTAAGAACCATGGTGAGTTCTATGATTGAGGGAACTTCGAATCTCGACATGGTTCCGGTACGAGTGCCTACAACCGAGCTCTGATACCACTGAAAAAACCCCGCTTCTAGGAATTCTAGGGACTGATCTTCGGCACCTGTAACTACTCGTAACGATTAGAGATTTAGATGAGAAAGAACATAATAAAATTGGGAATCGACCAAGGCCTTGGAGAGAAGAGATATTAGGTTTAGGAAAGATACTTTGCTTAATACTTTTCTTGATTGATTATGACGTAAACCCAAAGTACATATTTATAGAAAATAAACCCAAAACCCTAACAATTAACCCTAATCTACTCGGCCACTCTAACTGCCTAACCCTACTAATACGCATTACACTATTTATTATTATTATTCTAATAATATATATTGCTAACACTCTCCGCCGTGGATTACTTCAGTATCCAGGCAAATACAATAAGGTCGAGAACTAAAGTGTGCAGAAAGGAGCTTAGAGCAATTAGTATCTTGGAAGGAGACAGAAACTTCTCGTAAAGGTTAAAATGTATCTGATGGTCAGCAAACACTATAAGATTCCTAATTCCTTGCTTCTTTCGGAAAAAATCCAAAAGTACCACTGTTTAAAAAAAAAATTGCAAAAATACCACCCAATCCCAAAAAATTCCAAAAATACCACCCTTTTTCAAAAACCGCCACCCCACCCAGCGGTTTGGTCGAAAACCGCTTGTCGGGGGCGCGGTTTTGGACCAAACCGCGGGCCTAGGGGGCGGTTATAAAAAAAAAAAAAATTTGGACCAAAACCGCTGGGTGGGGCGGCGGTTTGGCCCAAAACCGCCACCCCGACCAGCGGTTTGGTCCAAAAGTTCGGTCGAAACTTCAAACGAACGTAACTTTGCACTCGGGTATCCGATCGTAGTGATTTTTTTTTTCATTTCGCATAACTTTTCAAGATCTACAACTTTTACTAGGATGAAATTTTCAAAACAGGAACTATTTGTGGATATACGGGACCTTGAGAATAACTTTACCTTTACTTTTCAGAAATCCATGTACATTTTGAAATTATGATTATATTAAAAGTTGTAGATCTTGAAAATTTATGCGGAATCAAAAAAAAGTTCATAACATTCGGAGTTTGGAGCACAAAGTTATGGCCGCCCAAAGTTTGACGAAAGGCGAGACCCGGCGGTTTGCGGCTTGCAAGATCTCAAAAAGTTTGCGGCCTCCATTTTTTGAATCCGAATAACTTTTTGAGATCTTGCAAGTCTCAAACAGTCGGGTTCCGTCTTCGTCTCGAAAAAACGTCATTTGCCACCCCGAACGACCTTTTTTTTTATTTCGTCAAACTTTGGGCGGCCATAACTTTGTGCTCCAAAATCCGAATGTCATGAATTTTTTTTTATTCTGAATAACTTTTCAAGATCTACAACTTTTAATATAATCATAATTTCAAAATGTACATGGATTTCTGAAAAGTAAAGGTAAAGTTATTCTCAAGGTCCCGTATATCCACAAATAGTTCCTGTTTTGAAAATTTCATCCTAGTAAAAGTTGTAGATCTTGAAAAGTTATGCGAAATGAAAAAAAAAATCGCTACGATCGGATACCCGAGTGCAAAGTTACGTTCGTTTGAAGTTTCGACCGAACTTTTGGACCAAACCGCTGGTCGGGGTGGCGGTTTTGGGCCAAACCGCCGCCCCACCCAGCGGTTTTGGTCCAAATTTTTTTTTTTTTTATAACCGCCCCCTAGGCCCGCGGTTTGGTCCAAAACCGCGCCCCCGACAAGCGGTTTTCGACCAAACCGCTGGGTGGGGTGGCGGTTTTTGAAAAAGGGTGGTATTTTTGGAATTTTTTGGGATTGGGTGGTATTTTTGGAATTTTTTTTTTAAACAGTGGTACTTTTGGATTTTTTCCGCTTCTTTCAGCTAATACCCACCACCACAGACTTCATGTTAACACCTCATTCCCTAGTCCTTTTTGTATAGTTTCTTCTGTCTGGGGTGTTATTTTGGAACACCCACCATTTACTCCATTGACATGGATCGATAAACTAGGGATTGATTGGTATGGTGCTCTTGATTTTCCAGACTCATGTGACCTGTTCTTTAATTCATTGCCACGAAAAGATCAGAACTTTATGGTCACTACCATGAAAAAGGAGCATGAACTCCTGTTCATTAACGTTGATTCACACAAGAATAGGGAGTATTGGTAGAGACTGTAACAGATTGGTCTCAACTTGTTGGATCACACCTACGTGCAATCTCAACTGTTCATCTCTGTGCAGTGACAATTTTTGTTTATCGTCATTGCGCGTGTTAAAAGGCTGAGAGTTCATGTGTGGCATATAATCCAGCAGCATCGACTTCAACTTACGCCACACCCTAGGATTGAACTGGATCCATTGATTGAATCCAAAGTCCTCCTTGTTTTTCCCACAGAAGAGGGTGGAACTTGACAAAAAAGGAAAACAAAAAATAGGGTAAATATTAAATGATACAATCCCCCAAAGATGCTTAATGTTAGTTCATATTGGGTGTCATTTTCCTAGATATATTCTCCTCTGGAAGTTGGCTGGCTGCTAATCAGCAGTGCATGCAATAAATACTCAATGATTCTTGATTTGTGATTAACAAATGGTTTCCTCCTGATGATGTCAAACCCCATCCCCTTCCACATAAGACTTATCTAGTTCATACTTCCATAGGTTGTTCCCTCCAAAAATCAATTTCTTTATCTGAGCTTCTGACTCTGTGAAAATAACAATGTTCCTCTTCCTCTTGTTAAATATTCAACTGGTGTTCATATTACAAGACACTAATCTCCACTAACATATTACAATATTACTGTGTGGCAGGATACATAGGTTGCAATGAAATAGTAATCTTGCATGAAGCAAGCAAAATGGCCACATGCTCCACACACATGATCCCTGGACCCACTTGTTACTTCATCCCATCCCATTTCCAGACACTAATAAAGTGACTTTCTTTCTTCTGCATTCTTGATTTTGCTATACAAAACTTGGTGAAAGAGACATCATGTAACTAATGCATCTTTGATATAAGATGCTAAGACTAAAACCAGCAAGTAGCATGTAACATGTTTTAGGTTAAGCAGTAGCACAGAGAATCATTCTTTGCTTGAGCTTGCAGAAACTGTTTTTTAAGCTTTAAAGAGAAAATTTTATTTATTTTTGTTGTACCTCTTATATAAACTTGATCCAATGATGCTAAAATAATGTCAAATAATTAATAAACAAAAATATCAGAGTGGAATGGAAGAATCCTTTTGGGTGGTTTTCTGGTCTACAAGTCTTTCTAGCAATATTTTAACACTTGGGTCTTGGTTGGATGTGGATTCCTACTGTTTGGGGTTGAGAGGGGAGGGGTTTTTGAGGGATTCCCTCTTTATTCTCAGGGAGATAAATCTACTGCTTTGTCCTCCTAGGGGAAGCTCTCGTACCTCTCATCTGTGAACGACCCTAAAGTTGGATTCTAGCTAAGAAGTTCGGTGTCAGAAATGTTTTCCCCAAACCACATCGGCAGATTACTTGTTTGCAAGGCTTTCCAGCTGAGTTCCCTTGCTGCTCATGTTCATCCCATCTCATTTCCTTTCCAGGAGGCCTCTATTATTATAAGGATGAATATGAAGATGGTGGTATGAAACCAAAAGTTGGGCTGATTTTCAAGTCTTCCATCTAATTTCTCTCAAATGGCAAGAAAGGTGTTGCTGCTTCTGCTGATTCTTGGGGTTTGTTCGCTGCGAATGGAAGTCTTGGGTGCTAAAAATGCCTCTTCATCTTCTTCGTCAAGGCCAAAGATGGTGAATTTAGGAGCCCTCTTCACTTTTGATTCAGTGATTGGTAGAGCAGCCAGGCCAGCAATCTCAGCTGCAATTGATGATGTCAATTCTGATTCCACCATCCTCTCAGGAACAAAGCTGAACCTTCTCTTCCATGACACAAATTGCAGCGGATTTCTTGGAACTGTTGAAGGTATATTACAGAATCCCCGCCTTATTTTCTCTTCATAGCCTTTTTTACTACTTATCTCAAGCAACAATAGCCTTTGTACTGACAATATCAAAACAAATGAAACTGGCCAAAAGAGTCATTTCCTTTTATCAGGGATTTGAGAATTTTTACTGTTACTGTCACAATGACGCTTTATGTATCGGTTTTGTAAGCAAGAATGAACTTTTTGAACAACCAGGGCAACTGAATGTGAGAATAGTGACTTGAATATGGTGTTCGCTTTGTAGCTTTGCAGCTGATGGAAAATGAAGTGGTGGCAGTAATTGGGCCTCAGTCTTCAGGGATAGCTCACGTGATCTCCCATGTGGTCAATGAGCTTCATGTTCCATTACTTTCATTCGCGGCCACCGATCCAACCCTAGCAGCACTCCAATACCCATACTTCCTTCGAACTACACAGAGTGACTACTTCCAAATGTATGCAATTGCTGATATGGTCACATACTTTGGGTGGAGGGAAGTCATTGCCATCTTTGTTGATGATGATTATGGAAGGAGTGGAGTGTCTGTGCTAGGAGATGCCTTGGCGAAGAAGCGAGCCCAGATCTCTTACAAGGCTGCCATCGCCCCAGGAGGGAGTCAAAGCACAATCAAAGAGAGATTGGTTGAGGTTAACCTAATGGAATCGAGGGTTTACATTGTCCATGTCAATCCTGATTCAGGGCTTTCCATTTTCTCAGAAGCCAAGAATCTTGGCATGATGAGCAAAGGTTATGTGTGGATCACTACAGACTGGCTGGCTTCTTTGTTGGATTCTGTGGTGCCAGTTCATGAAAAGATGGAATGATGGTCTGGAATACAAGAAACCAGGACCAGCATTGTTTAACTCCTATGCACTCTATGCTTATGACTCTGTGTGGCTGGCTGCACAAGCACTTGAGACTTTCTTAAACAGCAACGGGACTGTTTCTTACTCGAACGATCCAAAATTACGCGATGTCAATGGAAGCACATTGCATTTGTCATCTCTTAGAGTGTTTGATGGAGGCCAGAAGTATCTTGACACACTTCTGACTACTAACTTCACTGGTTTGAGTGGTGAAGTCCAATTCGATTCTGATAAGAACTTTATTCACCCTGCTTACGATGTGCTCAATATCGGAGGGAATTCATTCAGGAGAGTTGGGTACTGGTCCAATCACTCAGGTCTATCCATTGTAGCTCCTGAGACACTTTATGGGAAGCCTGTGAATGGTTCTTTGAATTCCAATTCCAAGAGTGACGAGCATCTGTACAGCATCATATGGCCTGGTGAAACCTCCGAGACACCAAGAGGTTGGGTTTTTCCTAACAACGGGAAGCCACTGAGGATTGCAGTTCCTAATCGAAGGAGTTACTTAGCATTTGTGGCTAAGGAAAAGAACCCTCCTGGGGTTAGAGGGTACTGCATTGATGTATTTGAAGCTGCCATCAACTTGTTGCCGTATCCTGTTCCTAGGACTTACATGTTGTATGGAGATGGGAAAAGGAATCCTTCCTACAATGACCTTGTCAATGCAGTTGCTCTTAACGTAAGTATGAACTTGTATTTGCAGTTTTCGCTCTTTGATCGTCTGTTTTTTTCCTTAGAAATTGCTAAATGAAATGATGAGTATTACGTTCTCGAGTTATTGGGATGAATTAGATCTTGACGAAGTGTTCAAATGTTATAGTCAATAATAAGTATATATGTCCAAATCCTAGTGAAAAGTGGATTTCGAGAAATGAAATAGCAAAAATCTGTTATAAACACGAGTTAATGAGCCAAATTGACTTACTTGATGATTGTGGCTACCTCCATGCTTTCAGGAATATGATGCAGCAGTAGGGGACGTGACAATAGTGACGAACAGAACAAAGATAGTGGATTTCACGCAGCCATACATGGAGTCAGGGCTGGTGGTGGTGGTGCCAATGAAGCAAGCCAAATCCAGCCCCTGGGCATTCATGAAGCCATTCACCATCCAGATGTGGTGTGTCACCGGCGCTTTCTTCCTCTTGGTCGGATCCGTGGTCTGGATCCTTGAGCACCGCATGAACCACGAATTCCGCGGCCCTCCTAGCCAGCAGCTCATCACCATTTTCTGGTCAGTTCAGCTTGCTCTCCACATATGAAGCTCCAAAGTTCACTACTGCAGTAATTGCGAGCCCTGATGTGTTTCATTGGTGAACCCATTTTGCAGGTTTAGCTTCTCAACCATGTTCTTCTCACACAGTAAGTAAGGATAAATTCAAGCGTAGTATCCTAGGTGAATCCACTAACCATTTCCTACAAGAACTGAATCTGCTAACCTTAATTTTTCCTGAAGGGGAGAACACGGTGAGCACATTGGGACGTTTGGTGCTGATCATATGGCTATTCGTTGTCCTGATCATCAATTCCAGCTACACGGCCAGCCTAAAGTCGATCCTGACCGTCCAACAACTGACCTCAAGAATCGAAGGAATCGACAGCTTGATTGCGAGCACCGAACCCATTGGAGTCCAGGACGGTTCGTTTGCGTGGAACTACTTGGTCGATGAGCTCAACATTGCAGCTTCCAGGCTCGTCACACTGAAAACCCAGGAAGATTACGCCACCGCCCTGACCAAGGGACCCAAAGCCGGCGGAGTGGCCGCCATCGTCGACGAGCTTCCTTACGTCGAGCTCTTCTTGTCGAGCGCTAATTGCCAGTTCAGCACCGTCGGGCAGGAGTTCACCAAGAGCGGCTGGGGATTTGTAAGTTCTTATCCCTTTGAATTGAAAATGTGGCGTTTCATTTTGCCCTAATTAAACATTTGCTCCTCTTCCGGCGACGTACGGCAGGCATTTCAGAGAGACTCCCCGCTCGCCGTCGACCTCTCGACGGCAATCCTCCAACTCTCCGAGAACGGCGACCTCCAGAAGATCCACAACAAATGGCTACTGCGCAGCGAGTGCACCGACTCGCTCAACCCGGTCGACGAGAACCGCCTCTCGCTCAGCAGCTTCTGGGGGTTCTTCTTGATCTGCGGCGTCTCCTGCCTACTCGCCCTCCTCGTCTTCTCCTGCCGCGTGTACACCCAGTACAGCAGATTCTCCCCCCACGAAGGCGGCGACGGCGACGGCGAGACGGAGGACATTCGTCCGGCGACGAGGGCGCCGCGGCGGTCGCTGAGGACGACCAGCTTCAAGGACTTGATAGAGTTTGTAGATAGGAAGGAAACGGAGATTAAGGAGATACTTAAGCGGAAGCATAGCCATAATAGTCACGACAGCAAGAGGACGCATCATAGCGGCAGTCCTAGCGACGACGCCGGCGGCGCCCACGCTTAGCTCTCCGGCTACGGCTTGATTAATTAACCATTTGCTTTTATTTTTATAGTAATTACTAGCGTGGCCCGGCCAGTTGGCCGTTCCTATACCTATGAATTCCATTGGACCCAGAAATGATACATTGGAAGAATTCTTTGGGCGTTTCAATATCAATAGGTTGATTGTTTCGCTCCTGTATCTTCCAAAAGGAAAAAAGATCTCTGAGAGCTGTTTCTTGAATCCGAAAGAAGGACGGTGAGGTATGAAATTTGATAATGTAATGGGGCGTATAGCCGTATATCTTATTGTTGTATAGTTTTTTTTGGGAAACACGTGATAAAAATAGTGAATTTTAGCAGGAAAGAGACATGAATGATGCAACGAATCAAAAATCGGTCTTATGAACCAAAATCAAGTACATGTTACCTTGTGAAACAATATTGTTTCTAGTAATATGATAAGGTGGAGTAAGTTTTATAGAAACCGAATTCCAGAAAATCGAATAAAAAATCGCCTATCCCGTCGGTTTTCGGGAAATGAGCATCTCACAATCGTTGCTAGCTTTTACTCGGCCCGTTGGCCGATTAATTTGCTTTAAAAAACTTTCATCTTGTCGTCATTGTGCTTTCTGGTTTTTGTCAGACCATGATAAAATCTAAGGAAATCAAGAACGAACAACACGATTTGGGATAGGAACCGCCGTTGTCATATCTCTAGAAAATGGTGGTAAACACAGACTCACCTGCCAAACTGGTTTGGATTGAGATTTTTATCGGGTATCAGGGAACCATGTAATTATAAATTAGACTTGATCAAAACGGGCTAAAACTTGAAATTCAGCCTGTTTGACCGACTCATGCCAAATTCTAATTATTCTTTACTTTTAAACTTTCTATTTGAAAATAAAAAATAGTGAAAGAAAAGAGATGACTGCAATTCGCCATTTGCACATCACTTATTTGGGAATAAAACCATAGAAATTCAAAAGGAACTGAAAATGTTTAGGATCGTTTTAATGTTTAAAATAACCAAATAGATCTTTCTGTTTAGTTTTTTACTAACAAATACCAAACGATTCTCTATAAAATACACTATAATTTGATCATTATTATATCAAATAATTATATAATATATATTTGAAATGATTAAAATTGGACTAATTGAGTTGGTCGAGGTTGAACCATTAAATAACTTTAAAATACATTATATTTTAGCCACTAAAATATAAAATAATAGCATAATATATATTATGCCAGAGAAAATAGCTTGTTTTACAATGTCAAACCAATGATGTTCATTTGTTTTACTTGATGGACAAATCACGTTTAGGTCAGGCCTATTAAACTCTTTTATTTTCTGGTTAGCGGTTAGCCCATTAAATACGATGCATTAGTTTATTGTTAAATTTTTTTATTTTTAGCAATAAAAAGAAGTATTGTTTTTTCCTTTTTCATATATATTTTTATCACCACGGAGAAATAAAAGGGCTTAAAGAAAAAAATTGACAATGCTGGATCCGTTTAAATTCGCATGTGTACGGTAAGTTGGCCCGTTCCACAGAGGAAAGAGAAAAAAATTGACACTCTCTATTCTACCCTTCCTACAAACGCTCATTGAGCAGGGAATTTGAAATGGGGGAAGGGTTTTTTTCTCCCTGTTATTATATGTTTTTAATTTAAAAAGATACAATGAATGTACTTAGTGTGATTGGTTATGATCCTTGTTTTTCTTTAAAATGGTCATGGTTCAAATCCCAGTACGTGTCTTTTTAATGAATAAAAAAAGTAACTGTGAAGACCAAAATGTCCTTCCTACATTCACTCTCGTTGCAGGAAATTTGAAATGGGGCTCCCGTTTTTCCCTTCGGCGTATTATATTATGTGTAGATAGATTGTTTTTGCCTGTTCATATATATGTTATCACCACAGATAAATAAAAGGACTTAATGAAAAAAATTGACACTCCTGGACCCGTTTAAATCCGCATGTGTACGGTAAGTTGGCCCGTTCCACAGAGGAAAGAGAAAAAAATTGACACTCCCTATTCTACCCTTCCTACAAACGCTCCTGGAGCAGGGAATTTGAAATGGGGGAATGGTTTTTTCCTCCCTGCTATTATATGTTTTTAATTTAAAAAGATACAACAAATGTACTTAGTGTGATTGGTTATGATCCTTGCTTTTCTTTAAAATGGTCATGGTTCGAATCCCAATACGTGTCTTTTTAATGAATAAAAAAAGTAATTGTGAAGACCAAAATGTCCTTCCTACTTTTACTCTCGTTGCATGAAATTTGAAATGGGGCTCCCGTTTTTCCCTTCGGTGTATTATATTACTAGTTTTTTACCCGCCGTTGGGCGGTGTATTTTGTTTGGTTATTTTATAATTCGTTATAGTATTCTAATTGTTATTATTATTTATGATTGTTAAGGTAATATATATGGAATTGTAAATGCCACTTACCTTATTTCAGGTATTGTTTCATACTTTTATACCTTTTGTTTATTTATGAACATTTTAATTTTATTAACTGATCTCTTTGTATATTGTTCTTTATTGATTTAGAATTTTTTTTTATCGAACTCGCCCTTTAAGATTATAAACATAAGAGTTATTCATTCTTTAGCACACAATTGTGATAAAGAAGTTAAAAACTTTACAGCCACAAAAGAAGAAGTTAGAATAAGAAAATATGCTTCAATTAAAAAAAATAAGCGAAGAGCTTTTTATTTTCTCTCCCTTCTCATATGTCGGTATACGATAATAGAGAATATTCCGATCTAAATCTCATGAATATCGTGTATTATCACTTACACATACAACTTTGGAATAATGAGGAAACTCATTAGCATCCACGTCCATCAATCTTCCACGTAGTCGTTTAATTACCTTTGAAATGTTCTAGAAAACCAACCACAAACAAAACTATCAGCTGTCACAAACTTATTAAAGCAATATTTTCAGCAAATTAAACTGCATATACTTAAATACAATTTATATTTTGTAGAGAGCTACATATCTCCTATGGAAAAGAATTGTGATTTTTACCTAATAACAACATAGAAAAATAATGAAAGGAGCAGTCTTCAATACAACTCAACTCATTGTATCATTCAGATTCCTCATTTGTGAACTGAATATATGCATCAATCCAATTAGTAGTTTTTAAGAAAACAATCATGTCAAAATCAAGCTTTAGTTAGGGATTCAATGCGGAAAAATTCACCTTAATGAAACTGTTGATGCCACAATACTCTTCCTCCCACGTGGCTCCACCACTGCTTCACGCCGAGCGCTTGGACCCTGCAGGACGGGCGCCTAGTGGGCTAGACCCGTCCGTTAGCACTCCAACGATCAAGTCAGGAGCAACTCTAGAGAGAGAAGTGAAGAAAGAAGTTTAGTGTGAGAAAGACCGACCTGCTTAAATGCTACCTACCGAGTGCTATTTATACTACCCGAGCTCCTCAACCACCTTCTGACCAACTCCTGCCACAAAGCCTTACGTCATTCCCTCATTAAATGCCTGGTCTAGTCCAACGCCTACGCGCCTACACGTGGCGCGCTGTCCATCTTCCACGTCGGGGCGCATAGGGGGACCACTTGCCTCATGGCGCCCTTCTGACTCCACTCGTCCGTACTTCCTTGTCTGCGAGTCTATTTTGTCGCTATGCGCCCCTCTTCCCTTGAGACTGCCTAGGTCATGCCCTAGGGAGGCCATGAATGGGCTTCAAGCCCAACAGGCTTTTTGACTCTCATGGGCTCTTCTCTACTACCCCAAATAGCCATAAATGGGCTTCGGGCCCAACAGGCTTTTTAACTTTTATGGGTTCTTTTTTACTACCCCAACAATTGCCCCCCAGTTAGGCGCTCACAGGTGGGCGCCTAACTATGAACCCATATGTGCGCGCGTCCTCCGGAAGTGCGGGACAATCCGCAGACACACCCATGACCCTTCGACCAGTGGGGCGCCTGAGTACAGCTTGCCCCCCATTCCACACGTAACAATTTTCGCCTTTTCATATCGACTTCATCAGAAAATACCATTCGGCTTGGGGGGCGCCTGAATTCCCTTCATTCATTGCCCTTGTGCCTTACTTGACTCTGATGCGTCTGTTACAGCTTGCGCGTCCACCTCTCGCGCCCCTTATGCAATCGCTGTATTCCTCCCTCTTAGACACGTCCATTGTAGTTCATGCGCCCCATTCTTGCTCTAAACGTCTCCTCGTTTCCTAGGCGCGCGACCGTACTTGCCGCCCCCACTCGGCATCCGTTCAAAATTTGAATTTCAAATTTCAAATTTAAAAATTTCAAATTTAAAAAATTCAAATTTCAAACGGAGGGCGAGAATCTGCCGTTAAACGCGCGCATATCTCGAGGCGACCTTTCGTCTCCCCGCCCTTCTCTTATAAATATACACTATCTTCTCCTCCCCTCTTCATTCGTCCTCCCATTGCTTCTCTCTCTAGCTCTTATTTCCTCTTATTGCTCTCCCTTCTCTCTAGCCCACGCGCCCTCCTCACTCTTATCTGTGCGCTTATCTCGATTTTATCAGCATGTCTCATTCAAAATCTGGTGCCGCCACTACTTCCGCGGAAAAGGGCGGAAACTCGGCGCCCAGTGTGCTCGACGTGCTCGAGCAGCACCTGTCGCCCGACCCGCTTCGAAACCAAGATCAGCGGGCGCCTCGACCCCATAAGGAGGCGCCTAAGAAGCCGACGTCCACCTCTTCTCCTGCGCCCCAACACGCGGAGGCGCCTAAGAAGCCCACCTCCACCACTTCTCCTGCGCCCCTCAACGAGGAGGCGCCCACTACAGCAACGGCCTCGGATGCGCCCACCTCCACCACGCAGGCGCCTGAATCGACCAACCAGGGTAATGTCCCCTTTTCCTCTGCTTTTTAAATTTCCCATTCGTTTCGAACCTTTGCTAGGCGCCCCCGATAGGTATTGGGTCCCTAGTATTGACCAAAGGCGCTTGGATCACTTTTAGGCTCCGCGCCTACCTCATCAGAGTCGAGCGATGCGGCAGCCTCTCCTGTCTCCATTGATTCAGGCGCCCCCGAAGATGGGTCATTCAAGATAGTTGCTTGGGAAAATACATGGCCACAAGGGGAGGCGCCCGGTAACACCAGCAAACTGTCCGTGAGGCGTGCCGGGCCAAAGCACACTTCCACCATCAAGATAGCCGAAATGCACCGATTGATTACCTCCTGCAATCTGCCTCGCACATGGTCCTATGCCCCTGCATCTCCGATTGCCAGGGTGGGAGCAATCGGTCCACGGTGGCTCGGCATATATAGGGAGTATTTCAAGTTTGGGCTACGCTTCCCATTAGATTCGATTTTGGAGGGACTTCTCACCACATGCGCCTGTTCTATTGGGCGCCTATCTCCTTCGATCTTTTTGATTCATGTCTTATTCAAGCTTAAGTGTCGGCAGCACAACATTGCCCCGACGTTTAAGCTCTTCCGGTACTTCTTCACTATGACCAGTAGTGACAATTGCCTGTCTCTACAGAGGCGCCTAGATATCCCAGGTCACTTTGTAGAAGATTGCCCCAAGTTAGGGAGGAAGTGGTATAGGGGTTTCTTTTTCATCAAGGCACGAGCAGAAACGTTTTATGAGAGCGGCGAGCGCTTCATACGTGATTGGGCAATAGGCAGTACCACACGCTTCAACGTGGAGGTAGAGTTATCCGATATTGAGAAAGAGCATGCGCGCCTATTATGCATGCATCCGGTGAACCTTAGTTCCACAGCTGCTAGGACTCCTGTCTTACACGAGTACTATGCCGACGGTAGGTGGGCGCCTAGTAGCGTATGCGTGTCATTAAAAAGTGTGAATGCGTTCATGTTGATTTACTTACGCATAACGATCATTCTGCCTTTACTTACTTGTTTGTACTTTGCTGCAGGTGTGGATTTCACCACCATTGCCTCTTTTATGAGGACTCAACTGGAGGGCATGGGTCTGGATTACAAGGCGCCCGACTTCGGCGATAAAAGGAAAGGCGCTTCGAAGAAAGGGAAGGGCGCTTCGAAGAAAGGGAAGAGCAAGTCTTCCTCTTCCGGAGTTAAGGCCGATGCGCCTGCTGCAACCAAGCAAGGGCAGAAGCGCTCAACTCCGCGTTGCATCAAACCACAGAAAGTGTCGAGCGCCCCCCGAGCAGAGGAAGAGGAGGCGCCCACCGACGTGCAAATCATCGAGGAGGCGCATACGGCCATCATCCCTTCTGATCCCGAGTTGGACATTGACGATGTCCCTCTTGTGGCTAAATTGAAGAGGAAGCAGGTGGAGGGGGAAGCTTCGGCGCCTAGCAAGAAGCAGCGCACCAGCGCGGAGGAACGAGTCCCAGCCTTTGTTGAAAAATGGCTACAACCACCAAGGCATAGGGTCAACATCGAATGCTCGGACAGATCTGCTTTGGAGAGAGGCTCCGCGCTTGGGTTTGCCTTTCATGCGTCCGAGGTGCTGAGGGCGCCCAGCGGTGTTGATGGTCGGAACTTATGGGGAGAGGTCGCACGAATGGGCGCCCAGGTAGGTTGAACGTGCCTTCTTTTCGCATGCACTGCACATATACATTTCTTATTGACTTGCTATATTTTTACTTTGTTAGATGCTGTTCCTTGCCAAGAACGGCGCATTGGCTAACGAGGCGCTACGCCTTGGAGAAGCTGAAGCGCTCAACTCCCTAAGCGTCATGAAGGATGACCTAGAAACGGCGCAGAGGCGCCAGGCAGAGCTAGCGGAGGCGTGCGAGACTGCCAATCTTGAGGCTGCAAAAGCGGCTTCCCTCGTCCAAAAATCCATCGATGAGGAGAAGCAGAAAGTGAAGTTGGAATATGAGGCCCAGCTCAAGACTGCGAGGAGGGCGCATCATGAGGAGGTTGCCAAGCTTAGGAAGGAAAAAGATGATCTGGACAAGGAGACAGGCGCCCAAAGGAGCGAGATTGACCTTCTCATCGAGGAGAAGAAGGCGTTGCAAAAGGAGAAGAAGATCTTAGCTCAGGAGAACAAGAGGCACCAAGAGGAGCTGGAGGCGCTTAAAGCGAAGGGAAGTGGCTCCGAGGCGCCTACATCAGATCTGGCACTCAAGGCGCAGGCGTCCCTTAACAGTATCCTAATTCTGAAGAGGAAGCTCGAAGCTGATCATCCTACCATCAACTGGGACGTGAAGGAGATGGCCAACTACGTGATTGACTTCATGTCTAGTGGGCGCCCCATCGTTGACGCTGCGCCTGCGCCTCCCGAGGGGTCCGCGGGTGAAGAGAGTTCAGATTCAGGCTCGGAGTCCAGTGATGATTCGGAGGGAGAGGAGTAGATGGACTATTTTCCTTAGTGTTTGCAATTTAGCCTTTGCGCCTCCATTTTGTAGAACTCTTGGGCGTCTGTTACTTTGCACGATGTGTTGCCAGCAAGTTGCACTTCTTTTATTTTGCTTTCCTAACTTATCTAGACTTTTTCATAATCTGCGCATCTAGACTTTATTGATACCCCACTTCCATGCCTCCATTACATTCTGCTATTTATTGCCTTATGGCGTGATGATAAGGGCGCTATTTCCGGGCGCATTCTTTTCATTTCTGATTGAGGGCACAAGTGTTGGGTGCGAGGGCGCATTACGTGTTGGGCGCATTCATGGCACAAAGCATGGGTGCAAGAGACAAGTTAAAAGAGTATCAATGTATATGTATATATTCCGATTTCAAAAAGAAGACTTTGGGGCGCTAATTCGGGCGCTTTAAGTATCCCGGGCGCTTAAAGGGCGCTTTACATAAACCTTAAAGGGCGCTATTTACGGGCGCTTGCAGTACTATAGGCGCACGTATGCGCTTCTTCCTACTCTTACCAAAAAGCTCCCCAAAGCTTGGTGTCTTCTTCCTCCCCCATCACTCACTATGCGCCCCTTCTAGGACTCTATCCTCCTCCTCTGCCATATTTGCTTCCGTAAGCCCATACCTTCGCAAGTTCTGCGCATTCCAAGTTCTTTTGACTTTCTTCCCCGACAAGTGCTCCAGCTTGAACGTGCCTGGTCCGACTACTTCGTGCACGCGGTACGGCCCTTTCCACTTTGGTGCCAATTTCCCTTCGGTGGCTTTTGGGCGAAAGTCACGCTTCAGCACCAAGCTCCCGGCCACTATGTCATGCGGGCGCATCTTCTTGTTGTAGTACTTGGCGACTTGTGCTTTCATCGATTCTAGGCGCAGGGCGGCTTTTTCGCGGCGTTCATCGAGGAGATCCAATTCATTGATCCGCTCTTGCTCCTCCATCGACTCCACCCTATGCGCCATCCGAAAGGTCGGAATGTGCACCTCTACTGGCAACACCGCTTCACTCCCATACGTCAGGGCGAAGGGCGTTTCCCCTGTTGCAACTTTGAAAGTGGTCATGTGCGCCCACAAGACGCTTGGAAGCTCCTCCACCCAGTTCCCCTTGGCCTCTTCGAGCCTGGTATGCAGCCCATGCAATATGCTCTTGTTGGCCGCCTCGGCTTGCCCGTTTGCTTGCGGGTAAGCCACGGAGGAGAACCTCAAGACCACACCATTTTCGTCGCAGAAGTCGATGAACTTTTTGCAATCAAACTGCTTGCCATGGTCGGTGATGATCGACTCTGGCAGCCCAAACCTTGTGAAAATGTTCTTTCTTGTGAACTTCCGCACTTGCACCTCCGTGATGGATGCCAAGGGTTCCGCCTCAATCCACTTGGTAAAGTAGTCAATAGCCACGATCAGATACTTGAACTGCCCGGGCGCCTTGGGGAATGGCCCCAGCAGGTCCATCCCCCATTGAGCGAAGGGCCATGCGCCTACGTTCCCCTGCATTGGTGCCGCCGGCACATGTATGTCGTTGGCATGAATTTGACATTGATGACATGCGGCTACGTGTTTCCCAGCGTCAGCTCTCATTGTCGGCCAATAATACCCTTGCCTTAGCAATACTTTCTCTAGGCTCCGGGCGCCTGCGTGCATCCCACATGTTCCTTGATGCACTTCCGTGATGGCCCTTTGTCCTTCAGCTTCCGTGAGGCACCTCAGGTAGGCGCCTGAGTGGGACCTTTTGTATAACACTCCCTCCATGATAACACATCGTGCCGCCTTCCTTCTCAAGCGCCAAGCCTCTTTCGGGTCTCCCGGGACCACGCCCTGCGTTAAGAACAACATGATAGGCGCCATCCACCCATCCGATGCTTCTCCAAGGAAAGTTGCCATCACCCTTTCTTCGCGCGGTGCCTCTTTGGTGACTATCACCTTTCTATCCTCTCCAAAATCCAGCGCCGTGGCCAACTTGGATAGGGCATCGGCATGGGCATTCTCCTCCCTTGGAATATGTGTGAACGTCGCCTCCCGAAACCACGCACACTTCTCTTTGACGGCCCGAACGTACGCGCCTAGCGCCTCCTCTTTGACCTCATACACATCGTTCAACTGATTGACCACCAGCGCTGAGTCGGTTTGGACATTAACCTTCTGGGCGCCTAGCTCCCTTGCCATGTGGAGCCCTGCGAGCACCGCCTCATACTCCGCCGCATTGTTCGTTTTAAGGGTCGCGAAACGCAAGGCGACTTCGTGCATGGCGCCCAGTGGACTAATAAGCACGATACCTGCTCCCGCACCAGCTCGGCTTGCTGCACCGTCCACCTGAACTTGCCAACATTCTTCCGCGCCGCTTCCCACGTCGACCACTCCTTCAGCCACGAAATCAGCCAATACTTGTGCTTTGATGGCCGGTCGGGGCGCATAGCTCACATCGAACTCACTCAGTTGAACAGCCCACTTAACCAGGCGCCCAGACACATCCATGGAACCCAGGACCGTCCGGAGAGGTAAATTTGTGAGCACGACAATGCTGTGAGCCTGGAAGTAGGGTCGGAGCTTGTTTGCCGCCATTACCACCGCCAACGCCGCTTTTTCAATAGGCGCATACCTTGTTTCGTGCACCACCATGGTACGACTCACGTAATATACCGGCCTCTCCTCATTTGTTAATGGATCTTTGGACACCAACACCGCACTCACAGCGATCCGGGAGACCGCAATGTACAAATATAGAGTCTCTTTAGGCCTGGGCGCCGTCATCACTGTAGGCGCGATCAACAACTTTTTCAGATCCCCGAAGGCCTCGTCGCACTCCTCCGTCCATTTAAATTTGCTGGCCTTCTTCAATGTTCGGAAGAAAGGGGCGCCTCTATCCGAGGACCTCGGAATGAAGCGCCCAAGCGCTGCCAACCTTCCCGTCAACCCCTTGCTCAAAGCATTCGATGCGCCCCTCCTCCAACTGATGATACCAATCTAAGACTACCCCCGCGAACGTCGAAGGAAACACCTTACACAACGTGGCATCCGTGCTATTGTACAATTGCATCTTTGTGAAATAGCTATTCAGGTGATCTTCTGGGTCGGTGACTCCATCATAGCTGGTCAGCGGCGGGAGGGTGGTTCCCGCTGGTTCCATTAACACACTTTGCGCTAAGGGTTGTCTGATTCCAAAGCGCCTGGCCTGACGCTTGGGCATCCATGGGTTCTGCTCTTCCGGCGCCGGGATGGTCCACTCGCCTGGCGTCCTCCACACACCAGGGAGCCTAGGTGGCGTTACCTCCGGATTGTGGCCCTCATAGCCCGGGCGCCCATACTCGCTAACCTCCGAATCATCTATGAGCCTATCCCGCTTCCTCACCGGGGGGCTATATTCCCTTGTATCAGCGCTCCTTCCTCCCTCCAATTCCCTCCGAAGCATTGCTATTGCTCGGTCTTGGTCAGCAATAATCTTGAACAGCTCCCTCTTTGACAACGAATCACTCTCCATAGATGGGCGCTCACGGCTTTCGTCCCCTACGTCCATGCTCACTACCGGGCTTGCCCGCTGCTCGCTCCCCTCACGACTGGAGTTCTCCGTTCCCGCATCCTCTGCGCCTACACTATCTACATTCAAGTCTTCCATCCGCCTTAACTTGCCGAACGCCCCTGATAGACCGTTATTTACACATGTTTTCACCCCTGTTCTTACTCCGTTTGAGGTATTGATTCTCGTGTTTTAGGCCGATTTCACGCTAGGTTGTGCTTGTTTATGATATTTCAGGTCCTAGTACGTGAATGGAGGCTTGAGAGCGAGTTTGACGTCGATTGGACAAGGATCGGACGCATGGCGAGGTTCTGAGGAAGTCGCGTGGGCACGCACGGGATTGTGCGTGGGCACGCACGGGATTGTGCGTGGCCACGCACGGCCGTGCAAGTGACCAGTTTGGCCGTGCGGGATTGTGCGTGGGCACGCACGGGCAGAGCAGAAATCCGCACGGCCGTGCAACATATAATCCTGGCCGTGCGGGATTGTGCGTGGGCACGCACGGGATTGTGCGTGGCCACGCACGGCCGTGCACCTGGCCGTGCACCCAGGCCTGAGGCAGACTTAATGATATGGCGCGTTTTAGGGTGCACGGCCAGAATGGTGTTGTGCACGGCCGTGCACCTGGCCGTGCAACTCGGGAAAGCCGGTTTTAAAGCCTAATCCGAGCCAAAAGTGGGAGAATCGTGTTTTGAGAGCAAAAACAGAGCCCTAGAGAGAGAAAGTACGAAGAACACATCCTAGAAGCTGTCTTAGAGCTGGATTTCATCGAATCAAGCCTGGAGATCGTCATAGGAGTGGAAATCATCGTCCCGGAGCAGATTATCCTCATCGTTATGAGTATGACTAATCCGATTCTTGTTTTCTCTTCTCTCTCTATGGAGTAGAACCCTTCTCTCACTTGGGTATGAAGAACCCTAGTTCCTTGTGTTAGGGATTTGATTGTAATGACTTGGGATGATATTACTGTTTGATTTTAATCGAATGATGCATGTTTATTGAATTGATTTGAGTCTGATCAGCTTGTCTCAATTTCTGCTTCAACCTGAGATAGATAGAATCTGATTAGGTTGTTAGAGCCTCTTCATTCGATAGTAGGAGAGTGGCTATACGAGAGTTAGCCAGTTTACTGCTTTGTACTGGTGTTCTTGGCGCCAGTAGTGGAGTTCTGTGTTCATAGCCTCAGCTTTCTATCCCGGTGAAGACTAGTCGTCTGCCGGGTAGTTAGACTGAGAGGGCTTGGTCAGCTTAAGAGATTCCAAGCTACTGTCGGATCTTCCGCAGTCTAATCAACAGTAAATCAACCCAGGGAATTGCAATTGAACCTAACTAAGGGGCTAGGGGGACTCAATCCCGAGTGACTCTTACCTGCTTTAGAAACCCGAACAATTTACTGCTTTCTTGTTGCTTTTACTTTTCACAACAATCACTCGAATTAGTTTGCTAGATAATAGAGAATCACGGAGTAAGCAGTAGATCTAGACCCCGGGTTGATAATTAAACTTGCCTATACTGCAGTCCCTTTCATTGGTTACACTTGGCCATTGTTAGGTGTTGTGTTTTAGCGTGTCAAGTTTTTGGCGCCGTTGCGGGGACCCTCTAGGTTATTGGGGAAACGTGATAATTTGTTACTCTAGCTTTTTCTTTATTGCATTTTTCTTTTCCACCTGTGTGCCTTCACGGGTTGTTTCTGCTGACTGTGTGCAGGTAGTGCATGACCCGTAGCCAGTCGGGAGATCCACTACCACTTGACCAGGAGCTTGAACGAACCTGCAGGAACTCCAAGCGGGTTCTAAAGGCGCGACTGGCTGCGGAGAAGGCGCTGTCACAGCTACAGATCGGAGAAGAAGAAGAAGGAGAGATGGGTGATCCGCAGAACAGCAATGTGATCCCCGGGGAGCAGACCATGGGATCCTACTGGACCGCTAGGGCTACGGACATGAGGTCACCTATTCAACACCCTCAGGTCCCAGCCAACAACTTTGAGGTGAGCACCTCCGTGATCACCATGCTGCGCGGTTCAGTAGTGTTCCGTGGTAAGGAGGGAGAGTGCCCTCGATCACATCTCAGGCGATTCCACGAGCTCATTGATGGAATCAAGATCAATGGGGTACCAGCAGATGCCATCCAGTTGAGGTACTTCCCATTCACTCTGGAGGGGCAAGCCAAGGAGTGGCTAGACACTCGACCTCCGGGCTCCATCACCACGTTCGCCAACCTGGCGGACAAGTTCCTCACCCGCTACCATCCTCCATCCAAGACAGCTGACCTGCAGAAGCAAATTACACATTTTGCTCAGGATGAGGATGAGACCATCAGGGATGCATGGGAGAGGTACAACAGCCTTTTCCTAAGGTGTCCCAATCATGGTTTCAACGATGCGTTCAAGGTGGGCACCTTCTATCACGCCCTCTTCCCGGAGGACAAGCAGCTGATCGATTCGGTTTGTGGCGGGAACAAGCTGACCAAAACCCCGCCACAGCTGAATCAACTCTTTGAAGAGATGGCGGAGAATGGTTATGATTGGGGCACTGCCAGGAGATCGAGGAGAGCACCAGGCCGGGGTGTGCATGCTGTGGGCACCCAGTCATCTGATTTGGTGCAGTTAGTATCGAAGCTGGTCTCAGCTATCGATCGTTCCGGGATGATTCCAGGGACCGGACAGCAGCAGGCGATGCTCTGCCAGTGGTGCGAGAGCACCCATCATATGGTGGAAGACTGCCAGGCGATGAAGGAATCGACCACACCCCAGGAGCAGGTGAACTTCATCAACAATGTCAGGCGCAATGACCCCTACAGCAACACGTACAATGAGGGGTGGCGCCAGCATCCTAACTTCTCCTGGGCTGGGCCAAATCCCAGACCACCAGCTCCACAGGGACCACCGGGCTTCCAGAGGCCACCATATCAGCCCAGACAGGGGCAATTCCAGCAGCCAGGTGCAGCCCCTGCTGCCCCAGTGCAGAATGATCAGATGGCTGAACTGCGGGACTTGGTGGGTTCTCTCGCCAGTGTTAGTGCTCAGAAATTCAACACCTTTGAGCAGTTCATGGAGAAGGCCTCGGGTCAACTCCTGGCTCTGGAAGCTGGTCAGAGGAATACACAGGCTGTTTTGCAGGATATCCAGACCCAGCTGGGGAGCGTGGCCCAGGCAGTGGCTCAAAGGGCTCCTGGTACTCTACCAGCGCAGACCATTCCTCACCCGCTGACCCCGAATGAGCGTTGCAATGCCATCATGACCAGGAGTGGCAAGATGACTGTTGATCCCCCTGCTTGGGAACCGGAGAGAGAAAGCCCTGTTGCAGCATCTCCAGCGGTTGAACAGGAAGTAGAGAAGGAGGTTGAGGTGCCTGCACCTAAACCGCAACCAGTAGTGAAGGAGTATGTCCCTAAACTCCCTTTCCCTACTCGGTTGCACAAAGACAGGCTGGAGGCAGAGTTCGAGAACTTCATGGCCATGCTTAGGAAGCTGAATGTCCATCTGCCCTTCCTGGAGGCACTAGCGCAAATGCCGAGGTATGCGAAGTTTCTGAAAGAGCTTCTCTCAAAGAAGCAGAAGCTGAGTGAGCTGGCCACTGTGGAGCTCAGCGAGGAGTGCTCGGCTATTCTGCAGAACAAGCTTCCGCAGAAGAAAAAGGACCCAGGTAGTTTTACTATCCCATGCTCTATTGATAAATTGCATGTAGAGAAGTCCTTGGCGGATTTAGGTGCTAGTATCAATGTTATGCCGTATAAATTGTTCATGAAACTAGGCCTAGGTGAACCCCGTGCTACTAGGATGACTCTTCAATTAGCTAACAGATCTATAGTGCATCCTAGGGGTATAGTGGAAGACCTTCTGGTTAAGGTTGGCAAATTCACATATCCTGTGGATTTTGTTATCCTGGACATCAGTGAGGACACAGAAGTGCCTCTTATACTGGGAAGGCCTTTCCTGGCCACCGCCAAGGCTCTCATAGATGTGCATGATGGGACCTTAGTTTTGAGAGATGGCGAGGAGCGAATAACGTTTTCTGTTGCTGATACTATACCTGCTTCGCTACCTCTGCATGTTGTATCTCACCAGGAGCACGACTTGTGAGGTTCCTTCGTAGGTGACTTGAAGCTTGTCCCAGATTTCCTTGGCCGTTTTGCATCCAGCCACCTTGTGATACTCTTCGGGCTCAAGTGCGCAGTACATCAAATTCGTTGCTTTGCAGTTCTGCTGAAATTTCTCATAATCTTCATCTGTCCATGACTCTTGATCGACCTTGAGCTCGTGTGGCCCCTTGATTACCCTGGCCCATAACTTAGGATCAGTAGATCCTACGAACAGCTCCATCCTGTTCTTCCAGTAGCCATAATTGACCCCTTCGAAACGCGGTGGCCGATTTTGTGAGAATCCATCTGCAAGATAGAGCGGAGCATTGCTTCCCGATCCTCCAGCCATCCCTGAATCCACCGAAGGTTGCTAGACCTTGAAACTGCGGCGACGAGGCTCTGATACCACGTGTAGGTGGAATCGAGCGCGAGATTCCCTGTTCTTTTTCACTGAAGTATTCCTGCAGAGAACAAAAGCTCAAGAACCCTAATTCGATTTGGGGATTGGAATCTGAAACGAATATGAAGTAAAACTAAACAAAGTAAACTGAAGTGATTGTTTTATTCTCGTTTCAGAGAGTTTTGGAGCTTTGGGCTCTTTTGGAATTTACGACGTCTAAAACCGAGCAGGCTTTGGGTCTGCTTCTTTCAGTTTCGGCCCAACTCAGTCAGCCAGGCTTTAGCCCAGTCTGATCTCTAAATGTAAAACGATGTTGTCGTTTTACTATCTTCTTCCTCAGTTCACCTCGTTCCCCTGCAAGCAAACAGTCAACACAGAGATAGAATAATTCACAGAGAAAACAGAGGGAAGGCTAGCAAGAGTCGACGCGATCTTTTTACGTGGTTTCCGGTAGGCAATTGCACTACCGACTAGTCCACGGTCGAATATCCACTGTTGCGTGGTATTCGACGTTTCACTATGGATCTTATAGTTCTGCTTCTCGACACAAGTTCACACTCCTCACACAATCACTCCAATCCTGGATGATTGCTATCTACCCACACAGTACCCCAGCTATCCAGCTAACGTGCCTACTTAGCACTCGCTCAGAACTGGTTCTCCCCGAATCACAGCTCTAAACCTCTTTTCAACTCAATACAAGCAATTCCCTTAGCTTTGGATGGTGTATTGATCTGCTGTCGAAAAGTGCCTTCTTCTTGCTGGAGGCTGCTTCAAATAGTTGCTGATGGATGACCGTTGGATGCAGAACAAGGAAACTTCATGACTCCAAGGAAACCTTCTGATTTGATTGTGTATTTGTGGTCGTTGGCTTTTACTACGGAATCAAGCTGATTCTTCTTTGATTCGCCTTCCAATTCTGTGAGATCCTCGAGTTGGCCATGCTATCGAGTTATTGACTGGCTTTCCTCCAACAATCTCCCCCTAAGCCAGTCAATGATCCCCTCTATGCTGTGACTGTAGTTCCTACACACACTGAAACAAACTCATTACGTGCAGACTGTTCTTATCAGAAGAAATTTGTAGTTCTTTTTATTTCGTAGAATAAATAGCGAAAGATATAGTCGACTCGATAATACTCAAGACTCTGACAACGTGGAAACAACCATTACTAACTCTTCCTATGTTCTTTTACAAAGAACTTTATTCGACTGGACTAACCCTGAAAACATTGACCATTACTGACTCTTCCTATGTTCTTATACAAAGAACTTTATTCGACTGGACTAACCCAGGAAATACTCCTAGCATCAAAAGCAAACAGACTCTCCTTAAGAACTAGCTCCCCCTTAACTGAGCATCCCTTTTGTTAGAAAGGGTAGGTAGGTGAAGGCATATAATCTGAGATGCCTGCCTCAGAATTATTGCCATCAGACTCAGGAGGTTCATTGGTGTTACTTGGTCCAGCTTGATCGTCAACTAAGTCTGCAATGCTCAGACCGTCTTCATCGTCATTAAAGGGAACTACATCATCAGCATCTTCTTCCCCTGGAGCATTGACTCGAGGAGCACGTCGACCGACGGATGCATCGACCTTGCGAAGCACGAATTGGGCATGCAGGCGATTGATGAGATCCACACGAGCAAATTTGTACCGAAGATCCACCCCGAGAGAAAGCAGGAGCAGGGAGATCTGAGGTGCAAAAGGCAGAGCACCCTCAAAATTGTCATCATGATACGAGACCATGTGACCAAACATGAGATGAGGGTAGCTTATCGCACGATTCTCTTTAGCACTGGCCATGATCCATAAATCCAATGGATGAATGGTTGCCTGACCAGAGGAGCGAGGAAGAAAAACTCGTGTGATATAGAAGTGAAGCACCTTCAGATCATCTGGGAGTCTTCCAATGTCCAGCATGTTTGGATAATACCTCCCAGTATCAAGAGTATAGCGACGAAACGCCGCCGTGTCATCAAATCCCACTGATTGAAAATCAGCAGGCTCCATGACCTCAGATCCATTGATCGGAATTCCGAGAAGCAGTGACAACAGCTCGACATTGACAGTGATCAGATAGTTGAACACTATGGTGGTAAAGGAGGGAGGGACGGTGTTGTAACACGGTTTCATGTTCGCATAGAACATGCGAACGGCCTCAGGACGAAAACCATAATGACGATTCTGAAGAATGTCAGTCCACCCGAGACGATTGATAAGAACAGGGATGTTCATATCATATCTATAGAAACAAACTGGATCGAGTACATAGGAGGGCCATAACTCTTGATCCTGAAATTTCAGAAGATATCTCGAGTAGTCTTCAGCACTACCAAAGCACTTGCCATTGAATATGGCTGCTTGGGCAAGCTGAAGAGCCACGTGAGGATTGACAGCCGCCATTATGAGAGAAGGATAGGGGACTTGGAAGGTTGGTGTAGTAGTGAGATGAGGGGAAGGGAACACAAGAGGTTTTATAGTAGAGAGGAGTAACTCGCACGTTCAGGAAGATTAAGGAAGGTGACCCTAGTTATTGACAGAGGATTCGGAATCTCGGATAACAGGGTAAGGAAAGAAGAGGTATCTTTGGGGCTAAAGAGTAGGGAGACTCAAAATCCTACCTTATGTGAGATTTTCCACTTCTGGCCAAGCAAACATCCCTAATTCTCGACGAATGTTAAGGAAGGTGTCAGCCCCTAGTGGTTTGGTGAAAATGTCGGCCCATTGACACGATGTGGGCACAAATTCGAGATCAATCTGCCCTTCTTCAACTAGATCCCTAAGAAAGTGATATCTGACATCTATATGTTTTGTTCGGGAATGCTGAACAGGATTTTTCGATATGTTAATGGTGCTGGTGTTATCACAAAGGATAGGTACTGATCCTAGAAGCAATCCATAGTCCTGAAGTTGTTGTTTCATCCACAATAGCTGAGTACAGCAGCTTCCAGCTGCTATGTACTCCGCTTCTGCTGTGGAGAGAGCAACCGAATTTTGTTTCTTACTAAACCAGGAAACAAGGGACGTGCCAAGAAAGTGGCATGATCCCGAGGTGCTCTTTCGATCCATTAAACATCCAGCGTAATCCGAATCCGAGTATCCTAGGAGTTCTAGGCTGGAATGACATGAATACCACAAACCTAAGTTTGGAGTACCACTGAGATATCTAAATATACGCTTGACAGCCGAGAAGTGACTTTCCTTAGGGGAGCTTTGAAATCTAGCACACAAACAAACGCTAAACATGATATCTGGTCTGCTAGCAGTAAGATAGAGCAAAGAGCCTATCATACCCCTATACAGTTTTTCATTGACAGAATTCCCAGATTCATCCTTGTCGAGTTTAAGAGTAGTAGCCATGGGAGTTACTGCTGATTTTAGATTGCCTAAGTCAAAACGTTTGAGCATGTTTTGTAAGTACTTTGTTTGACAAAGAAAGATTCCAGAGGGTGTTTGTTTGATTTGAAGACCAAGGAAGTATGTTAATTCACCCATCAGACTCATTTCGAATGCACCTTTCATGGCAGATTCAAATTCTGTGCACAGGCTTTGACAAGAGCTTCCAAAGATAATATCATCTACGTAGATTTGTACAAGCAGAATGTGTTCTTGTTTTACTTTTATGAATAGGGTTTTATCTACTTGTCCTCGTCGAAAACCGTTTTCCAGTAAAAAGGAACTAAGTTTATCATACCAAGCCCTAGGGGCTTGTTTTAATCCATATAAAGCTTTCTTTAGTTTGTACACATGATTAGGATATCTATGATCTTCAAACCCAGGGGGTTGGGAGACATATACTTCCTCTTTTAATTCCCCATTGAGAAAAGCACTTTTTACGTCCATTTGATATAATTTGAAATGTTTTGAACTAGCAAAGGCACACAGCATTCGAATGGCTTCAAGTCGAGCAACTGGAGCAAAAGTTTCATCAAAATCAATTCCTTCTTCTTGGTTGTACCCTTGAGCTACCAAGCGAGATTTGTTTCTAAGAATTGTGCCTATTTCATCAGATTTGTTTTTATATATCCATTTGGTTCCTATGATTACTCTATCTTCTGGTTTAGGAACTAACTCCCAAACTTTAGCTCTTTCAAATTGATGCATTTCTTCAAACATAGACTCAGTCCAATATTCATCAAGTAATGCTTCATCTACATTCTTAGGCACAATCAACGATACTAGCGCAGACTGATTTAATTGAGTCTTAGATCGAGTAGTCATACCTTGGCCTAAGTCCCCAATGATCTGAGTTGGGGGGTGTCTTTTGACAATGTGAGCAGGAGGATGTTTATCTTTTTTTTTTTTTTTTTTTTTTGATAACGAGGAACACCCTCCACGGTCACCACATTTTGTGATGCCGTAGTCAGGCTAAACCCCGGGACCTCCGCCTGCGGTCCGGGTGATAGCGGGATGCCTCCGGGAACACCATGGTGGCAGGAGGATGTTTATCTACAGTCTCTGTTTCCTCCACAACTGTTTCTGAGTCGTTTTCTTCCTCCTGCAATGATTCTTTCCTATCGTTCTCAGTAGTTCTTCGTCCGAGTCCAAAGTCTTCATCATCCGACTCTTCAGCATCTGTAGTCTCAGTAACAGACTCGTCAAATATCACGTTAACGGACTCCTCAACCTTGAGGGTCCGTTTATTAAATACCCGATAAGCTTTGCTGGTTTCTGAGTAACCCAGAAAAACTGACTCATCTGACTTGGAATCAAATTTTCCAAGGTTGTCTTTGGTGTTCAGAACAAAACACTTGCACCCAAAGGGGTGAAAGTATCCCATATTTGGTTTCTTATCTTTCCAGAGTTCATAAGGAGTCTTCTTTAGTCCTGATCTAATTAGAGCTCGATTCGTTATATATCATGCTGTGTTTATGGCTTCAGCCCAGAAATACTTGGGTAATCCATAATCATTTAGCATGGTCCTAGCTATATCGATAAGTGTTCTATTTTTTCTCTCTACTACCCCGTTCTGTTGAGGGGTCCTAGGTGCAGAAAAGTTATGAAAGATTCCCATTTCATTGCAATATAACTCAAACATTTCTGAACTGAACTCCCCACCGTGATCACTCCGGATACTGTATACTTTAGTTGACTTCTCATTTTCTAAGCGTTTTACAAGAGTTTTGAATCTTAGAAAAGCTTCATCCTTCTTTGACAGAAACAAAACCCAGGTAAATCTTGAAAAGTCATCAACTATCACAAAGGCATAGGACTTTCCTCCATAGCTAACAATGTTAGTAGGTCCAAACAGGTCCAAATGCAACAGTTCGAGTACCCTAGAGGTAGAAATCACAGTTTTACTTTTGAAGCTTGATCTAGTGTGTTTTCCTTTAGCACAGGCATCACAAAAGAAATCTTTTTTCTCATTAATTTTAGGAAGACCCTTGACTAGATTCAACCGAGTTAGTTTAGCTAGCACACTAACATTTACATGCCCTAGTCGACGATGCCACTTTTCTTGTTCACTTTCATTTAGACTTAAGAGACAAGTTTCATTAAAACTAGATTTATCGTTCAAATCAAGTGTGTACACTTTTCCATTTCTACTTCCTGTAAACAGTAGCTGTTTAGACTTGATGTTCTCAACATAGCAGAAATTTGGTTCAAACACAACTCTGCATTCTTTCCCACACATTTGACTGATGGAAAACAAGTTATGTTTGAGTCCATTAACAAGCATGACATTGTTGATAGAGGGTTTGTTACCTACCTGACCTTTCCCTATGATTTCAGCCGTGTTATTATCTCCAAAAAACACTTTTCCAAAGTTTCCAAGTTTGAGTTTTGAGAAAAGAAGTTTGTTACCTGTCATGTGGTGTGAGCAGCCACTATCCATAATCCACTTAGATGTCTCCACGCTCACTTGAAGACATTTCTGCAAAACAGCATTCATGTTGTCTTTTTGACCCAGATTTTCTTGGGTCTATTTTTAATTTCCAGTGAACAGCTACTACTAAAATGACCTTTCTGATGACAGGTAAAACATGTGGAGTTTACTTTCTTAGCTTCCGAGTTTATTCTTCTTCTACAGTCACGAATGATATGCCCAATTTGATGACAGTAGAAGCATGTGACTTTATTGAATTTTCTTTCTTCTGTCAAGCTCTTGTGTTGTCGAGGGTTGGTTATTAACAGCTGTTCTCTTAGTTGACTGCATTCAGATCTTAATTCATTTGCTTCACTTTGAGCAACAATCAACTGATTTTCTAACGACACTTTCTCCTGTCTGCAGGTATCTAGCTGTCTTCTTAGTTCTTCAATTATTTTTAGATTTTGTTTATTATCACGCTTTAGCTTAGCATACTTGTCTTTCACATTATCAAATTCAATTTGTACCTCTCTGACGATTTCCTCTAGCAAATCATCGTTGTCATCATACACAGTTTCTGAATTATCAAAATGTTCAGAGGTACTTACTTGTTCCTCTTCAGAGAATGACCCATCTTTTTCTTCTTCTGCAATGGCCATGAATGACCTTTGCACCGTTATTTCTTCCTCATCTTCTCCTTCGTCTTCGCTGCAACTCCAGGTGGCTGCTAGTGCTTGTTCCTTGCGCAGCTGTGGACACTCTGCCTTTATGTGTCCTGTCCTCCCACATTTGAAACACCCGGTCGTGTTTACTCCTTTACTGACTTGATTTTGATCGTTCCTCCCCTTGAAGTGACTCTTATAGTGTCCATTTCTGTTTCCTCCTTCTGCTTTTTCGATGTCTTTGTTTCTGGAAACAGGATTTCCACGTCTTCTCTCTTGTCGTGCTCTAAGCATTCTGCTGATTTGTTTGCTTAGAAGTGCAAGTTCCTCGTCTTCCATCTCTTCTAGTTCTTCTGACTCTTCGACCGAGCCAAAGGCTTTGAAGGCGATTCCTTTCTTTCCTTTGTCGATGTTATCCAAAGAATTTTTGTTTATCTTCTCTTCATGAGTTGCCAAAGACCCAATCAGCTCGTCAATGGCCAAGCTTTCCAGATCTTTAGCCTCCTCAATTGCCGTAACCTTTGGGATCCACTTCTCGGGTAATCCCCAGAGAATCTTCCTGACCAGATCTCCACTATCATATGACTTGCCCAGATTCTCCAGACTGTTGACTATGTTGGTGAACCTTTCATACATCTGTCGAATGGTTTCCCCTTCTTCCATTTTGAACATCTCAAACTGATGCTTCAGAGAGTTTATTCTTGACGTCTTGACTTGTGAGGTTCCTTCGTAGGTGACTTGAAGCTTGTCCCAGATTTCCTTGGCCGTTTTGCATCCAGCCACCTTGTGATACTCTTCGGGCCCAAGTGCGCAGTACATCAAATTCGTTGCTTTGCAGTTCTGCTGAAATTTCTCATAATCTTCATCTGTCCATGACTCTTGATCGACCTTGAGCTCGTGTGGCCCCTTGATTACCCTGGCCCATAACTTAGGATCAGTAGATCCTACGAACAGCTCCATCCTGTTCTTCCAGTAGCCATAATTGACCCCTTCGAAACGCGGTGGCCGATTTTGTGAGAATCCATCTGCAAGATAGAGCGGAGCATTGCTTCCCGATCCTCCAGCCATCCCTGAATCCACCGAAGGTTGCTAGACCTTGAAACTGCGGCGACGAGGCTCTGATACCACGTGTAGGTGGAATCGAGCGCGAGATTCCCTGTTCTTTTTCACTGAAGTATTCCTGCAGAGAACAAAAGCTCAAGAACCCTAATTCGATTTGGGGATTGGAATCAGAAACGAATGTGAAATAAAACTAAACAAAATAAACTGAATTGATTGTTTTATTCTCGTTTTAGAGAGTTTTGGAGCTTTGGGCTCCTGTGCAATTTACGGTTTCTCAAACGAGCAGGCTTTGGGTCTGCTTCTTTCAATTTTGGCCCAATTCAGTCAGATAGGCTTTAGCCCAGTCTGATCTCAAGATGTAAAACGGTGTTGTCGTTTTACTGTCTCCTTCCTCAGTTCACCTCGTTCCCCTGCAAGCAAACTGTCAAGACAGAGATAGTATAATTCACAGAGAAAAACAGAGGAAAGATGAGCAAGAGTCGACGCGATCTTTTTACGTGGTTTCCGGTAGGCAATTGCACTACCGACTAGTCCACGGTCGAATATCCACTGTTGCGTGGTATTCGACGTTTCACTATGGATCTTATAGTTCTGCTTCTCGACACAAGTTCACACTCCTCACACAATCACTCCAATCCTGGATGATTGCTATCTACCCACACAGTACCCCAGCTATCCAGCTAACGTGCCTACTTAGCACTCGCTCAGAACTGGTTCTCCCCGAATCACAGCTCTAAACCTCTTTTCAACTCAATACAAGCAATTCCCTTAGCTTTGGATGGTGTATTGATCTGCTGTCGAAAAGTGCCTTCTTCTTGCTGGAGGCTGCTTCAAATAGTTGCTGATGGATGACCGTTGGATGCAGAACAAGGAAACTTCATGACTCCAAGGAAACCTTCTGATTTGATTGTGTATTTGTGGTCGTTGGCTTTTACTACGGAATCAAGCTGATTCTTCTTTGATTCGCCTTCCAATTCTGTGAGATCCTCGAGTTGGCCATGCTATCGAGTTATTGACTGGCTTTCCTCCAACAGATAATGGAGCTGCTGGCGCTGCTGATGATGATGCGTTCATGACCGACATCGATCTCGACGATCTTGGCGACGAGTAGGCTGTACTCGTTGCCCGTCTCAGTGTGTTTGATTTTCTTTTTAGACTTTTGTGTGTTTGCTCCATGTGTGCGGAGCTTGAACTTGGTGTCGTTTGTTTTGTTTTTGGTTGTTCCTTTGTGGTTTGATGTAGCCGTCTGGGCTAACACTTATCCCTAACGCCAGTGTGCTAGTGTTTCTGATGTTCGATTTGTGCAGCATTGTCCACTCCCCCGTTCGTTTCTCGCTGACTGGTCCACTTCCAGTCCCCCAGCAGTGTTCTTACCGGGTAACATCGTTCCCCTTATCTTTCCCTCTACTCCATTGAGGGCAATGTCGTGCTTAAGTGTGGGGGGATGCTTTGTATCGGTTGGAATATTTATGATGGTGCTTGGAGCCTAGTCCACTGTCCGAATCTTACGATTTGAGGACTCCAAGTACTGCTGTTTGATCATATTGGCACTGTGTTTTGATGGATGAATTGATTGGTTTTCGGATTAATGCATGACAACTTGTTTGCGGCTATGACAGCCTATGATGAGGACTGAGATGTGCAGTAGAACGATGTAGGGGTTCAGTTTTTCGACTGTTTGCTTGCCAACTTTGACTTGATCTGACTTGATCTGATTACTTGTTCTTGACAGTCGTTTATGCATCTAGTTCAGGGTATCAGAATGTGAGATAGAGCATATAGGTAGCCATGTGAGATTTGAGCCTGCTCGTTTCTTTCTTGTGCGATAGATCCCTCTTCCATGATGTGTAGTATTCACGTTGTCCCTAGCTAAGATGATGGGGGCATAGGATTAGCCCACGCCCAAAAACTGACTGTCCTGATGTGTCATATCCCCTAGTCAGCCCCTTTGAGCCGTGTGTTATCCTTTCTTTTGGTCTATAATGAGAAAAAAAATCACCCTTGTTGCATCTTTTAGAAGGTTCCACAGAGTGGTTTTTATATATTCTCTGCTGTTTCTGCTAAAGTCTATGTGAGTGTTGGAGGTAGTGCTTAAAAGTTGGGCAGGTGTTTGAAATTTATGCAGAAGTGGTGGCTCTCTTAAGAAATGAAAAGAAAAATGAAAGAAAAACAAAGAAAAAAATTGAAAGCAAAAGAGAGTCACTGCCAAAAATCTGAATAATGCCCAGTAAGCAGTGTTTCTTAGCAGTCTGGCTTGGAAATGCTGATGTTTATGCCTCCTTCGCTCTTGTGCTCTTAAGATATTGAGTAATGCAGAATAGCAGAAAGGAAATACCGGGTTGTTTGACTGTGTTTGTGTGTTTGGAAAATGTGGAACCTTTTGCTATGAATACTTCCACCACCTAAAAGGCCTTTTCCCCATGTCCAAGACCCCATCCAGTCATTTGGACCTGTGTCTAAGACCTCCTGATTAGTTAGTGGTGACGCCTGATGACTCGATATTTGCACATGTTTTCCCCTTTGTTTCTTGATATTTTAAGCTTGCATTATTGCTTCTTTGGCCTATTTTACGCTAGGTTGTGTTCCTTTGTCACATTTCAGTCCTAGCACATAAAGTGAAGCGGTAGGCGCAAGTTTCAAGTCAAATCAGAGATCAACTTGCGACTCGTGGAAGAAACTCGGGTATGACTCTGAAGAAGAAGGGAATTTTACCTCAGTTTGTGACCATATAATCATGTAATCTTGTCATGAGAAGAAATAGGACGAGGACTACGAGCGTCTGGGATCAAACGGCACACTGATTTGGAGTTCGAACGAGGGAGAAACGAAGAATCAAAGATAGGGGACCCGGAACTGCAAAATAAAAACACGGGCGCGCCTAAATCAAAACACGGCCGTGCCCATATTGAGGCACGACCGTGTTTTGGCCGACGCGCGCGGGCATGTTTTTAACATGGGGCAAAACACTGGCGGACAAAAACCAAAGCACGGCCGTGCCCTCGATCGTGTTTTGCCCAGAATCGGGGTTTTTAGGCAGATTGAAGCCAAAGGAAAGGGAGAGCTGGGTTTTGGATCCCAAACACCCAAGGGACGAACCAAAGAGAGAGAGGGCGATTTGAGGGCATTCTTGGAGTGGAATTGGAGGATTTCTTCGCTTTGGAAGCTCTAGGAACAAGCCCGGACTTGAAGACTGATCATCTGAAGATTCTTACTGCAGTCTCTCTCTTCTCTATGGAGTAACTTCCCTTCACTTAGGTTTTGAGGAACCCTAGCTATGTTTGTTTGATTGGATGATTGTATGAGTACTCTTACTTGATAATCTTGAGTTCATATTCAATCTATGCATGTTTTCATGATTCAATTCTGCTTTAGTCGAGATTATTGATTCTGCTTTGATCCTATGAGAGGGAATACCTGATTAGGTCAATAGAGCACCATAGATTGATAGTAGTGGATCGATTGCTTTAGTGGAGGGTTGATTCGCTACTTTGTATCGATTGAGAACCTCTTCGATAGAGCGAGTCTAGTTCAGAACGCCTTGATCGGTTGTTCTAGAGAAGGATACGTCGCTCTAGGCAATTGACTCAAGAGGGCCTTGTTCCTTTAGTCGAGACTCAAGGTCTTGTCAAGGATTCTCCACATTGTGAATGAAAGTGAAACAGGTTAGAGATCATCAATCATTAATCTGGCTAGTGGTTAGGGGGAATCATACCTAATTGAGTTACCAACCTGTAATTAGATTAAATTTAATTGTAGTTTGTTAGAGTAGTTTTAGTTCTTTCATTTTAATCTGGTTTGCTAGATAATGAACTGAAGCTGAGTAATAGTAATTCTAGAGACCCGTGGATTCGATATATATTACTTGAGCAACTATACTGCAGTCCCTTTCATTGGTTACACTTGGCCTTTGTTAGGAGTTGTGTTTTAGCGAGTCAAGTTTTTGGCGCCATTGCCGGGGACTTTCTAGATTATTAGGCAAAGCAGAAGCTTGTTACTTTAGCGTTTTTACTTTCCAGATCACCCTTCTGCTACCATACAAGAAGAGGAGGAGGAGGAAGAAGGCTACAAGGACATTGTGGAGCACACTGAAGTTGTCACGGAGAGCTCCCGTGATGATCATGATCCGGAGTGGCCTGTCGTAGCCGACCACACCTTCCCACATCCCAAACTGAGCTTTGAAGAGGCGGGCATGAGTGAGGAGATGCAAGAAGATCTCATGAAAGAAATTGCTTGGCAACTTGCTTTCCGATCCGTGCTAGAAGAAGAAGAGCAAGAAAGGGTGCAGAAAGAAGTTGTGGAGGATGACGAAAGTGAAGCAGGAGGAGTTCTTGATCAATTCCCAGGGGTGATACCACATGAAGAAGAAAGGAAGGTTGAAGAATAAGAAAGGGAGGTTGTAGAAGCAATTGGCGTCCAAGCTGAGGACGAAGTTGAGGTGGAAGAGGCTTGCACCAGCTATGAGTTACTTGTGATATCTCCATCGAATTTCAAGGAGCTGCTTGGCAAGGACCCATTTGCAGTGTCTCTTTGCCAGACCAAGGCCACATCGACATTGGTCCCTCTTGGTGGACGCGATGGTGGTAAATCGATGTTGTCATATCTAGTTTGGGGAAATGAGACGAGAGGAGAGAAGAAGAGGTCTCGAGGGTGGAGACTTCATCTGCATCAAGTGCATGAGCCTTCATCACCTGCCACAACACATGCTCGTGACTTGAGACTCCACCTTATCGACAAGAACCTCAACTTCAAGGAGGTTTTGGGGTGGACCGAAACTTAGGAACCATTGTCCGGCTCACGACGTGAAAGAAGCACTTGTTGGGAGGCAACCCAACCAGTCGGTTTGCATTTCTTTCTCTTTTTCTCCTCGGTTGAGTCAGTTTTGTTATTTGATTTTAGAGTCAATAACTCAACCTTTGTGAGATTTTGTGCGGTGTTTGTGGTCGACCACTCTCTCCTCCTGGAATGCACCGCCTACCTCGTCCACCATCATTCACCCTTGATTTGGTAACTTCGTTCTACCCTCCTTATCTTTCCTCCACTGAGGACAATGTCGTGCTTAAGTGTGGGGGGATGTTCTATTATATATGCGGGTGAATGTTGACTGTTTGTGTGCTTGGAGCCTAGTCCACTGTCCAAATTTTTAAATTTGAGGGCTCCAAGTACGTGTTCCTTGCAATTGCCTGCTCAGTATGCTTTGAATTGACAGTCTCGATAGTAATGTGCAACCTAGGGAGGTAGTGTAGCACTATGGAGGATGTTGAAGTATAAGATTTTTCCTATCTAGCTCTTTGTTGTGCCAGTTGATTTTGTGAATTAGTGGAGCTAAGACCGTTGAATTCATGTGGTAATGGTGACTCTATTTGGATTGTGTTATGGAGTCGTGTATCGAACAGGGTGCTCATGTGGAAAATGAAAAATGTAGTTGGTCCTCCATGTCAAAATCATTAAATCTTAAACATGGGGTAAGCCCAACGTGTGCGGCACCGTTCATTGCACAAAATCGGGTTTTGGAAGAGATTTTAGTGATCCTTAGTGGGGTACTCCTACAAGGTGAAGCTAAGCTGTCTCTAGTACAAGTAAAACTTCCACCCGTTGAACGGTTTGCCTACTTGAGGATGTGTTTTTAAGGGCACGGATAGAGCTTCCGACCACCCTTAATTTCATTGACCCTCCACACGAGTTGAGGAAAAGGAGTTAAAAGAAGTACTCTGGCGAGCGCCAGATGTACAGAAATTGCTCTTGCTCGACTAATAAGGGTCGACCGTGCAAAAGACTGCAGGTGGAACCCCCGCCAAGTGAATGAAAAAGAAAAAAAAGTAAAATAAAAGTGAAAAAGGGGTTCGAACGATGAAATGAAGTGAAAGAGCACCCCGGTACAACGAGTCCTTGGTTGTGAATGGTGTGAGTCCCTTTATCCATGAACTAACTGTCTTACTTCTACTTCTTCTCATGATCCTGGCTTGAGTCTAGTACTCGCATTGAGAGAGATAGGGAACGTCTTAGAAGACCAGTTGACCTCGTAAGCTGCTATATGATCTAGGAAATCCTCTACCGACGATCGGGGTTGTATGTTTCTATAGAGGTCTGGGTTTGCTTGGGGACAAGCAAACGGTTATGTGTGGGGGGATTTGATGACTCGATATTTGCACATGTTTTCCCCTTTGTTTCTTGACTGTTTGAGCTTTAATTATCACGTCTTTGGCCTATTTTACGCTAGGATGTGTTCCTTTGTCACATTTCAGGTCCTAGCACATAAAGTGAAGCATAGGCGCAAGTTTCAAGTCAATCAGAGATCAATTGGCGATTCGGGAGAAGAAACTCGGGCATGACCTTAAGAAGAATGGATTTCTACCTCACTTTATGGACAAAGAATCATTCAAGCTTGTCATTAAAAGAAAGAGGACGAGACTACGAGCATATGGGATCAAACGGCGACTGATTCGGAGTCCGGACGAGGGAGAAACGAAGCATTGAATATAGGGGAACAGGTTCGACAGTAAAAACACGGGCGCGCCTAAATCAAAACACGGCCTTGCCCATATTTAGGCACGACCGTGTTTTGGCCGACAGGCGCGGGCGTGTTTTTAACACGGGGAAAAACACGGGCGGACAAAACCAAAGCACGGTCGTGCCCTCGACCGTGTTTTGCCCAGAATCGGGTTTTTTAGGCAGATTGAAGCCAAAGGAAAGGGAGAGTTGGGTTTTGGATCCCAAACACCCAAGGGACGAACCAAAGAGAGAGAGGGCGATTTGAGGGCATTCTTGGAGTGGAATTGGAGGATTTCTTAGCTTTGGAAGCTCTAGGAACAAGCCCGGACTTGAAGACTGATCATCTAAAGATTCTTACTGCAGTCTCTCTCTTCTCTATGGAGTAACTTCCCTTCACTTAGGTTTTGAGGAACCCTAGCTATGTTTGTTTGATTGGATGATTGTATTAGTACTCTTACTTGATAATCTTGAGTTTATATTCAATCTATGCATGTTTTCATGATTCAATTCTGCTTTAGTCGAGATTATTGATTCTGCTTTGATCCTATGAGAGGGAATACCTGATTAGGTCAATAGAGCACCATAGATTGATAGTAGTGGATCGATTGCTTTAGTCGAGGGTTGTTTCACTGCTTTGTATCGATTGAGAACCTCTTTCGATAGAGGGAGTCTAGTTCAGAACGCCTTGATCGGTTGTTCTAGAGAAGGATACGTCCCTCTAGGCAATTGACTCAAGAGGGCGTTGTTCCTTTAGTCGAGACTCAAGGTCTAGTCAAGGATTCTCCGCATTGTGAATGAAAGTGAAACAGGTTAGAGATCATCAATCATTAATCTGGCTAGTGGCTAGGGGGAATCATACCTAAGTGAGTTCCCAACCTGTAATTAGATTAACTTTAATTGTAGTTTGTTAGAGTAGTTTTAGTTCTTTCATCTTAATCTGGTTTGCTAGATAATGAACTGAAGCTGAGTAATAGTAACTCTAGAGACCCGTGGATTCGATATTTATTACTTGAGCCACTATACTGCAGTCCCTTTCATTGGTTACACTTGGCCTTTGTTAGGAGTTGTGTTTTAGCGAGTCAACCATATGTGAACTCTAGCATTTAGAGGCTGCATCATGGTGAAGAGATGATAGGTATTGAGAGAAATACCATGCGCATCTTTCGCATCAAAATTGTCCTGACCCCACTGGTCGAGAGTGAGTGATTCATTTTCATTTTCTATATGCTCTGTACCCCGTTGAGGACCTAGATTGCTCGGTCTCTATTCTGATGTCTTGAGTTGGTGCATGAGTGACTTTTTGAGTAAGTGGTTGAATCAAGTGTAGGTTGGCCAGTGAACAGAAGGGAGACTCTTCCTTTACTCGATTTGCTGCACTCGAATGTCCTTTGTGGTGGTTGTCCGGTTGTTATGAGGTTGTGCATGTATTGATGTTGAAAACCAGTGCGATTCACGTGTTCTGTGCCTTTATGACTTGTCCCAATGTTGGTTGATTGAAATATGTAAGCTTACCTAGTGTCTGACTTGGTTTGCTTGGGGACAAGCAACGGTTAAGTGTGGGGAGTTTGATAGACCGTTATTTACACATGTTTCACCCCTGTTCTTACTCCGTTTGAGTATGATTCTCGTGTTTTAGAGCGATTTCACGCTAGGTTGTGCTTGTTTATGATATTTCAGGTCCTAGTACGTGAATGGAGGCTTGAGAGCGAGTTTGACGTCGATTGGACAAGGATCGGACGCATGGCGAGGTTTCTGAGGAAGTCGCGTGGGCACGCACGGGATTGTGCGTGGGCCACGCACGCCGTGCAAGTGACCAGTTTGGCCGTGCGGGATTGTGCGTGGGCACGCACGGGCAGAGCAGAAATCCGCACGGCCGTGCAACATATAATCCTGGCCGTGCGGGATTGTGCGTGGGCACGCACGGGATTGTGCGTGGCCACGCACGGCCGTGCACCTGGCCGTGCACCAGGCCTGAGGCAGACTTAATGATACGGCGCGTTTCAGGGTGCACGGCCAGAATGGTGTTGTGCACGGCCGTGCACCTGGCCGTGCAACTCGGGAAAGCCGGTTTTAAAGCCTAATCCGAGCCAAAAGTGGGAGAATCGTGTTTTGAGAGCAAAAACAGAGCCCTAGAGAGAGAAAGTGCGAAGAACACATCCTAGAAGCTGTCTAGAGCTGGATTTCATCGAATCGAGCCTGGAGATCGTCATAGGAGTGAAATCATCGTCCCGGAGCAGATTATCCTCATCGTTATGAGTATGACTAATCCGATTCTTGTTTTCTCTTCTCTCTCTATGGAGTAGAACCCTTCTCTCACTTGGGTATGAAGAACCCTAGTTCCTTGTGTTAGGGATTTGATTGTAATGACTTGGGATGATATTACTGTTTGATTTTAATCGAATGACGCATGTTTCATGAATTGATTTGAGTCTGATCAGCTTGTCTCAATTTCTGCTTCAACCTGAGATAGATAGAATCTGATTAGGTTGTTAGAGCCTCTTCATTCGATAGTAGGAGATTGGCTATACGAGAGTTAGCCAGTTTACTGCTTTGTACTGGTGTTCTTGGCGCCAGTAGTGGAGTTCTGTGTTCATAGCCTCAGCTTTCTATCCCGGTGAAGACTAGTCGTCTGCCGGGTAGTTAGACTGAGAGGGCTTGGTCAGCTTAAGAGATTCCAAGCTACTGTCGGATCTTCCGCAGTCTAATCAACAGTAAATCAACCCAGGGAATTGCAATTGAACCTAACTAAGGGGCTAGGGGGACTCAATCCCGAGTGACTCTTACCTGCTTTAGAAACCCGAACAATTTACTGCTTTCTTGTTGCTTTTACTTTTCACAACAATCACTCGAATTAGTTTGCTAGATAATAGAGAATCACGGAGTAAGCAGTAGATCTAGACCCCGAGTTGATAATTAAACTTGCCTATACTGCAGTCCCTTTCATTGGTTACACTTGGCCATTGTTAGGTGTTGTGTTTTAGCGTGTCAGCCCCCTTCCTGGCGCGCCAATTGTTGATGCCACAATACTCTTCCTCCCACGTGGCTCCACCACTGCTTCATGCCGAGCGCTTGGACCCTGCAGGACGGGCGCCTAGTGGGCTAGACCCGTCCGTTAGCACTCCAACGATCAAGTCAGGAGCAACTCTAGAGAGAGAAGTGAAGAAAGAAGTTTAGTGTGAGAAAGACCGACCTGCTTAAATGCTACCTACCGAGTGCTATTTATACTACCCGAGCTCCTCAACCACCTTCCGACCAACTCCTGCCACAAAGCCTTACGTCATTCCCTCATTAAATGCCTGGTCTGGTCCAACGCCTACGCGCCTACACGTGGCGCGCTGTCCATCTTCCACGTCGCGGCGCATAGGGGGACCACTTGCCTCGTGGCGCCCTTCTGACTCCACTCGTCCGTACTTCCTTGTCTGCGAGTCTATTTTGTCGCTATGCGCCCCTCTTCCCTTGATACGGCCTAGGTCATGCCATAGGGAGGCCATGAATGGGCTTCAAGCCCAACAGGCTTTTTGACTCTCATGGGCTCTTCTCTACTACCCCAAATAGCCATAAATGGGCTTCGGGCCCAACAGGCTTTTTAACTTTTATGGGTTCTTCTTTACTACCCCAACATAAACCAACAAATGTCACCGCAAACATGTAGAAATTAAAAAAACATCGAAATAGACAACCGAGAAACCACCATTATCATTTTCTTTCTTCTTCGCGACCTTTATAAAACCCCAATTATGTTCCCTTCTATTTATAACCTCTTTGTTACCTACTAATTACTAAACAGATCATCATTGTATTTCTAGCTAGTAGCATGTCAATCATGAACATAAAATATAATAAACAACCATCACAACCTCTTCTTTCTATTTCAACATTCAAGAAATCGGGTTGCAATAGACATTCAAGAAAAACGATCAATTATTCAATCAAATGAGGTATGCCCTAAGTCCAACCAATGAACCCTTCTAATTATATTTTATATATTTAAATAAAAGTATATGACGACCCTTCTCCTTGAAAAACAAAGAAGAAATACATTCACATATCGAGAGTGGGAAAATTTGCCATCCAACGTATCGCTGAGAAAGTGAGACCAGTTGCCAGCTTCAGATCAAGGAGGAAGAGGGAGCAGTCGACAACCCTCGGCTTGGTTCACCTCATCTTCACAATGATCAGATGAACTTTTTCGTTAACAGGCAAAAATATGTTACAACTGCTCAAAATTTTGTCATCTAATCGTTGCCTCGTGTAACTTCTGCATCCTATTCTCATACAAAGAAATTATGAGAATACAAATGTTAGAAATCTCAAAAAAATTAACAACTAATAAGAGGGTTTTGTTTATTTTTATGGTGGTTGACATACTTTCTAGATTTCTTATTTTCAAAGTTGGATTTTATTTATAGTGAGACAATCAAAATGGGAAAAGGGACATAAACAAATTAAAAGTTTGCATTAATAATTAATATATTTTTATTTAATCAGAATAAATAAGAAGTTTTTAAAAAAAATAACAATTATTGCTCTGTCAAGTTTATATTCAAACATTTTGCTATAAAATTTATACTTGTTTTATTTGATAGGTATATACATTAGAAAGAAGTGAGTGTTTGATAGCAAAAAAAACATATAGTCATATCGATCATTTCTCAAAGTCGATTAATTATAAAACGCTTATTTTCTCTTAGACCATCGTTAATATTTTGTTTAATTGAAAATATTATTATTTTATGTGTGTGTGTGTTTTTTTTTTTTTTTTTGCTTCATCAAAATGTAACTTATTATTAAATTTTAGTAAAAATGTGTAGAAAATTTACTTGATCAGATTTAATCAGCTTGGGTTAAATAAATACGATATATCACTCTCTGTTTCCATCTTTATAGTTTGTTTAATTGGAAAAAATATGATTACTTATGTATGTGTTTGTTTGTTTTAATGTTCCATAAAAAATTAACTTATTTTAATTTTAGTAAAAATGAGTAGAATTATTAAAAGAAGAGAGAGATAGCTTCATAAATAGATCAATAAATAGTTTTTTGTTTGTAAAGAAATTGTCCACCTTTGCAACTTGTGCATTCACTAAGTGCTTATGTGGCAAGAAGTTGTTTTTGAATAACCATAATATTTAGTATAGATAGATAGATAGATAGATAGATAGATAGATAGATGTGTAGATTTTTTTTGTTTCAGTTTTGTTTTGTAATAGCGGAAAAAAAAGGAGAAGATAAAGGAAAAAAAGGAGTTTTACTGTTTTACAAAGAATCGTAGATACTACTTACTATATGGTCTTGGTCATGGTGGTCGTTCTTCATAGGGGTGGAAGTTTGGGTTGCGGGTTGTGGATAATCCGCAAACCGCACCTATTGTGGGTAATCATACCCATAAGTTGTGGGCAGTGGGTTGGGTGTGGGTAGTAAAACAACGATTTTTGTGGTTAGTGGTTATCCACTACCCACCGTGGTTAACCCACAAAATCCACAATACGCACACTAATTATATTATTTAGTGAATTAACTTTATAATATAATAGTATGTGAAAAGTGCGAGAATAAAAATTAAAGTAGCCACCAAATAAAAAAGACACACCTAATCAGTTTTATGTAAGAATTTTTTAGTTTATAAAACACTATAATCGATAGAGTGGAGAATAACCAATTCATTAAAAGTGAACACCTTTTGTAATTTTTATCAGTATGTATTTGATTTTGTATGAAAAAAATACAAGATCATATTTAATTGTCATATTTCACCTTTAGTCGGGGAAATTTGATATTACAGCTCTCTGACACAAAAGTTGAATACCAAACTCAAAAATAAAAAATCTCCACGTTGAGTAAGATCGATGTACAAAATTGTATCTCCACGAACAACACAAGTGTATATCACTATATTCTAGTTATGAACAACAAATACGTTAGTGACGACTAGAACTCTATGCTTGCAAAGATGGATTTTGGCGGATAACCACACCCAACCCGCACAAACCCACAGTGGGTAGTGGTTACCCACTAACTACTGCGGTGCGGGTTGTGGGTAGCATAATTGTAAATTTATGGGTGTGGGTACCCGCAAAATGTGGGGCGGATAACCACACCCACCTCAATTTCCACCTCTTCCCCCCACAAACTACTTGCTACTTACTACTACAGTACTACTAGTGTGACTATTTGTCTGTTTCTAGAGAGCATTTTATAATTTATAATAAAAGGAAAAGGGAAAGAAAATACAAATTATAGATTATAGAATCATGATTTGTACACGAGAAAATAAATTATATAACTAATTAAAAATTGTATGTAGATATGAGTATTTTATTTTGTTTGCAAGGTGGTATTTTATTAAAATATGAAAGTCAAATATGTTTTATATATGGCTAAATTCATTTGATATTGATGATTTCTTATATTTTTACATATTTTTTTAAAATGACATGTTTTGCTTGAACCGATGCAGCGATATAAATCGTTTTGAATTCCTTTGAGCAAACTAGTTGCATTCTTCTAATGTTAAGTTGGAGTTTTACTTTAAAAATGTATCACATCCAACTTGATTCATTCATAAACAAACCATTAAGGTCTTTTGTTTTTTTGGTAGGTTAAGCTGAAGTACTACTTGTAAATTAAGATGCAATGTCTTATCAAGATTTTTCAGTATTTTAGGTTTTGATATAGCAATCCAGATTTCCAGAGGTGTAGTAAGTTGGCTCTGACATGATGTCCTGGTTGAGTGTGGAAGTGACATAAGAGGAAATTATGAAGGTTGATTTTGTCACTTAATCCTTGTTAGGCTCCTAGCATTTATGGTCTATCATTTGGTGTTGGTTTTTACAAAGATGTATGCTTGATAATATCATACAAAAGTTCTTTGACACAACTGGTTTTATGTTGAACAACCTTAACACTACTATAAGTCGTGTGCTATAGGCTGCTTCTCATATCGAGATTAAGAACTTTCTCGAACATTTTCTATAAGGGCATTGTTTCATCCTCTTTTGAAGGCTACAAGAAGTGTTGCTATGTAGTGGTAATCAATATAGAGTTATACGATAGGAGCATTCATTCTCAAAATGTATACTAAGAGGTTCAAATCCTCTATAGTACTTCAATAGACATTCTAATGGAAAATTTTGATCTCATAATCTGTAATATCATGTTGAATGCTTTACTTGTAATGTCTTCACGAATGAGTGTTGTAAGTAGTTCCGTTAAGAGGATGTATTTAGACAATTGAATATTAAGTATATCATTTTATACAATGCCAACGAAATACACCACTATGCCATATTTCCAAAATCGACGAAGTGTTGTTAAGCACAATCAAATTAAAGATAGCTCAAAACATAGACGAACAAAAAACTATTCTACAATGGCCACAGTGGCATACTATACTTATAGAGACCAAAGGAAACTTGAATTACAAGATAAGACTACTCCACACTCTATAATGAAAAGGGGAGAGCTTTATCTTTTAACCAAAAAGTGGGTTGGGAAATAACCGCACATTATTTTATACATTTGTGTGCATTCTTCGTTTCAGAGTGCTGCATTAAGTATGTTTTGTCATTATGACACAATTTAGCGATATTGTTAAATAACCACACATTGGTTTATACATTTTGTGTGCGTTCTTCGTTTGAGAGTGCTGCAACCTGCAAATACAGTCAAAATTGATTTCAATCACCCTTGCCGGTGGTGGCAAAGCCGCTGGGCAGGTGATGACTCGATATTTGCACATGTTTTCCCCTTTGTTTCTTGATCGTTTGAGCTTTAATTATCGCGTCTTTGGCCTATTTTACGCTAGGTTGTGTTCCTTTGTCACATTTCAGGTCCTAGCACATAAAGTGAAGCATAAGCGCAAGTTTCAAGTCAATCAGAGATCAATTGGCGATTAGGGAGAAGAAACTCGGGCATGACCTGAAGAATAATGGATTTCTACCTCAATTTATGGACAAATAATCATGCAAGCTTGTCATGAAAAGAAAGAGGACGAGACTACGAGCGTCTGGGATCAAACGGCGACTGATTCGGAGTCCGGACGAGGGAGAAACGAAGCATTGAATATAGGGGAACATGTTCGGCAGTAAAAACACGGGCGCGCCTAAATCAAAACACGGTCGTGCCCATATTTAGGCACGACCGTGTTTTGGCCGACGCGCGCGGGCGTGTTTTTAACACGGGACAAAACACAGGCGGGCAAATGAAGAAGCCAAGAAGTGGGCACTGTCTCGTAATCCCTGGATCATTAAGGACAGTTTGCTCATCCTTCGTCCTTGGGCTCCAGTTATCACCAAAGGGACCTTTGAGGAAATGTCAAAGGCGCCGTTCCGGATCCAGCTATGGGGAGTGGAGGAGGATTGCTATACTAAACTGTTTGGGCAAAAAATGGTGGCAGCGGTAATTGGGCAAGTCCTGGAGTCATGCGTATTTGCTTGCAAGAACTCCGGCGAGCGTTTTATAAAAGTGAACACTATGATTGATTTTGCTCAGCCTCTCCAATCACAATTGATGGCGGTCAGTGAGGAAGTCGAGGGCTTCTGGGTTAGTCTCAAATACGAATTCTTACCACGTTTTTGCTTCCATTGCGGCTGAGTTGGTCATGCGCGCCGGGATTGTGTCTTTGATTCACCGCATGGAAAAGAGAGATTCGGCTCGCATATGTCTACCAAGAAATTGGGTAGAAAGATTTATGAGGATGATGGTGACGCCATGCTCTATGGGGGATCCAGGCGATCGATTTGGATCAATCGCCAGAGTCGTCATCCTTTGCCGGTGGGGGAGAAAACCGAAATTGATGCGGGGGCTCGAAGCCAGCACCATCGTCCGGCAAAGCCAAGACAGGATGCTGTCGTGCAAGCTGATTTGGGAGCTGCCGCTGCCGAGAAAATATTTCCGACCCAAGCTAAGGGGATGGGAAGATCGCCGACTTCTCGAAGCAGCCCTAGAGGCTTTGTCGTTCATCGCGCAAAAAAAATCAAGCCAGGGAATGGTCGGCAGAAGCAGCAGGGATATAAGATGAGCTCGACTGATCCTGCTCCGCCGGGCAGAGGTGTGACGGCCTACCCCCAGCAAGTGCCTGCAAAACCGACAGCCTTGGACCCAAGGGCGAGTGACGGAAAGGCAGCTGTGGTACATGAGGAAACACGGCGGCGCCGACTTATACTCGAAGAGGACTCGGACGATGATACGATGGACGTGGCGCATTCGGTTTCCCATGCACCAAGCCAGCAGCCCATGCAAAAAATCCTCTCGTCAGGCCAAACGGCTATTGTGGAACCAAAGGTGCCAAAAATGGTGACGGCCATTGTGCGAAAAAGTCGCAAAGCTAAGGCTAAGGCCTTGGGTAAATCTATTGATGAGGTTGGTCCCTTGGTGGGACGTCTGCCGGTGAAGCTCCTGTGAGTGCCCAGCCAATGAAACTACGCGGGACTCGGAAGTTGAGAAAGGCTGCGGGTCGTTTGGAGAATACCTCCCAGGCAACTGTTGCCAATCCGGCAGATGTGGCGGTTGTGAATCATGCAAAGGAGGCGGTGGCGACGGGTATCACTGCACACCCTCGCCCCACCACCCCGCGTGAGGACATGGTGATGGGTACGTTAGAGGAGGCTGGATCGAAAGACACGTCGTCCGGGGATGAGAGTCAATGTTTTGAGATAAAAAACGTCACTCGTCGTCGGCCTAAAGAAATCAGTGTCCCGTCTCCAAGGGGCAGGTCAGCCAAGTGGTGGCGGCGTTTGAGGCAGAGTTGACTATTGCTCAAGCGGAGAAGGGATCGACTGTGACTAACGACGTAGGTGTTGTGGTTAACATGATGAATAGTGGCCAGGAAGTGAAGGATGCTGGGAGGATTGATGAGTATGGGTCTAATATGCTTAATCCACCTTCGAGGTTGCATAAACGTCCCTTGGAGGTCATTGAGGGTGAGGTGGTTCCCCTCCCACACCCAAGAAACAGTTCGTGGAATTTGCTGAAGTTAATGACAAGGTGGAGGAAGCCAGCCTGGAGTGGCCCCAGTCGGATAAATGAGGATTCTAGCCTGGAATGTGAGAGGCATTGGACCTTCCCTCATATTCCAAATGGCTGTGGGTTTGGTCCATTCGAATAAACCGGATCTCGTATTTTTCTCTGAAACGCGATCGAGCCGGCGTGTTGTCTCCCGGTGTATGCGGGGTTTAGGTATTGATATTTCTCGGTGTTTTTTTGTGGATGCGCTTGATGCCTCTGGTGGTTTAGTCGTTGCGTGGTCCCCGGAGATTGATACTTCGGTGTTTTATTCGTCCAACTTCTGTATTTGTTCCCAAATTAATGAAGTGAATTTTTCTTATATCGTGGTTTGTGTTTATATAAGTTGTTCTGTTACAACTCGAGCAACCCAATTGGCGCATCTCCGTGAAATCTGTTCTGCCTTCCAGCTTCCCTATGTGGTTATATGCGATTTTAATACTACCCTCAGTGCGAGTGAAAAAGATGGTGGTAACCCTTGGAATGTCAATAATTCGATCAGTCTGAGAGACTTTATCCATGACCTGGGGCTCCATGATCCGGGCTACCAGGGTGACCTCTTCACCTGGACGAATAAGAGAATGTGTAATGCCTGCATTCGGGAACGTCTGGACCGAGCCCTCTACTCCCAGCTCTGGATTGACCGGTTCCCTGAAACTCTGGTCAAACACTTTACGGACCAAGGGTCTGATCACAGAGCTATTCTCCTAGTCTGATAAGCCTTATGTTCGAAATAGCCGCCCTCTCTTCCGCTTTGATGCCCGATGGGCGGATAACCCTGAAGTTAGGGTTATGGTTACCTATGTCTGGCAGGAGGATATCCAGGGAACCCCGATGTTCTGTCTATGGGAACGCCTGAAGAAACTCCGTCATCTCTTGTATGACTGGAGTAGGGCAGGAACTACTAACTCCTTGCGGAATATTCGCACACTTCAGAGTGAAATTGAAAGGGTTAAGCTAATTCACCCTATTGACTAGGATAGGGTCTGGGAGCTTGAGATCGAACTCAACCGACAATGGGAGGCAGAGGAGTTATTGGCAGCAGAAGTCCAGGGTCCATTGGTTAAAAAAAAGGGTATAAAAACACATCCTACTTTCATACAGTGACTAGGGCTCGTCGTAAAAGAAATTTTGTGGCTGGCCTCCGTGATGACAATGGGGCGTGGATCACTGATGAATCTGGGAAAGCTGGTATTGCTACTTCCTTCTACCAACTCCTATTCACTACGGAGAATCAGGTGCTTAACATGGTTGACAGAGTGGCCTCTTTGCCTATCACGCGGAGTGTTACCCCTGAGATGAATGACAGTCTAACGGCTGCAGTTCTTCCTGCTGAGATCCGCAAAACAGTGTTTGCTATGGGATCGAAGCAAGCGCCAGGCTCGGATGGATTCACTGTAAAAAATTTCAAGGCCTTCTGGGACATTGTGGGTGAGTCCGTAGTTTTGGCAGTTTGCTCGTTCTTTGCTACTGGTCGGATGCTACGGAGCTTCAATCATACTTGGCTCACACTGATCCCCAAGGTCGAGAATGTGGAGTCTATGCGACAACTGCGCCCGATTAGCTTATGCCAGTTTGTTTTAAAATTATTACTAAGATTATGGCAGAGTGTCTTGCTCGTATCCTGCCTAGTATTATCTCTGAGGGCCAAAATGCATTCATCCGTGAACGTCAAATTGTTGAGAATATCCTCCTCGGCCATGAGTTAATGCACTATCTGAAAATCAAAATGCGAGGTAAGAAAGGGTACATGGCTCTAAAGGTTGACATGGAAAAGGCCTATGATAGAGTCGAATGACCCTTTCTCCTTACGGTTTTGGGTAAGATGGGCTTTAACTCCATTTGGCAAGGATGGATTAGTGAGTGCCTCATATCTTCCTCTTTTACTGTTTTTGTGAATGGGACCCCTTCGGGTTATTTCACTCCTTCCAGGGGGGCTGCGGCAAGGGGATCCTCTTTCCCCTCTGTTGTTTGTGCTGTTCACTGAGGGATTTGCGGCGCTCCTTCGCAAGGCTATTTCGGAGAAACGACTGGAGGGAGTGAAGGTGGCCCCTTGAGCTCCTCGGATATCACACCTATTCTTTGCAGATGATTCGTATTTGTTCCTACGCGGTACTCTTAGGGAGTATGAGAATCTGATTGAGGTCTTGAATGAGTATGAGGAATTGGGTGGCCAACGGGTGAATCTGGCCAAGTCGGCGGTATGCTTTAGTAAAAATATTGTCCGCGCAGACCAAGAATTCTTGGCTTCGATACTGGGTGTCGGGGCAGTAGGGGTCCAGGATAAGTATTTGGGATTGCCGATGTTAATTGCTCGGTCCAAAATGGCCACGTTCAGGTATTTGGAGGAGAAACTTCTTGAACGGCTCCAGGGGTGGAAGCAGCGGACCCTGTCGAGGGCGGCCAAAGAGACTTTGATTAAGTCGGTGGCTTTGGCTTTGCCGCTACATGTTATGTCCTGTTTTAAGCTTCCTCTCTCTCTGTGTCGGCTTCTGGATAAGCATGTGGCCCGATTCTGGTGGGGTGATGCTGAGGATCACTCTCGGATTCGGTGGATATCTTGGCGTAACCTATGCCGAAGTAAACATGATGGGGGTCTAGGGTTTCGTCGGTTTGAGCAATTTAATCAGGCCTTGCTTGCCAAGATTGGATGGTGTATCCTTATGGACCCTCAATCTCTTCTGGCTCAGGTTTATAAGGGCAAGTATTTCCCCACTGAGTCCTTCCTTGATGCCTCAGCTCGATCCCGACCCTCATGGGGATGGCAGAACATTTTGTTTGGTAGAGAGTTATTGCCGAAGGGATTAAGATGGCAGATTGGCAATGGCCAAAGTGCGTCTCTTCTTAACTCTAACTAGATCCCTATGCTCCAATTCGATCCCCCCAGGTTCAACCCTCGGGTTTTGTCGGAGGGCGGAGGGCCGCTGGTTGCGGAAGTTATGTGTCCTGGTGAGGGATGTTGGGATGTGCGCATGCTTCATCAATGGTTTGATCCTCCGACTTGTCAGACCATTCTATCTATCCCTCTTCCGCGACAAAATGTGGCTGATAGGCTAATCTGGCATGCTACTAAGGATGGGGTCTGCACGGTCAAATCAGCGTACCATTTAGCGGTCTCGATTGATAGGCGACGGGAGGGTTGGCGTTCCACGGTTGGATGGATGGATAAAGCCTCTTGGATTCGATTGTGGGACGCAGACATACCACCGAAGCTTAAAATCTTTGTCTAGAAAATTCTCAATCGCATCCTGCCTACTACTGAGGCCCTGATTGAGAAAAAGGTCCTTGTGCATCCCAGATGTCCGGTTTGTTGGGCTAGTGCGGAAACGATGGAGCATTTATTCCTTGATTGCCCGGTGGCTCGTGCCCTTTGGGATTATTCTGGGTTGGCGTATCTGGGGGAGGGGCTCCCTCGTCATACCTTCCCTTTGTTCCTAAAACGTTTAATGGCTTTGATTCACCAACCTACTATGTTTATGGCGGTGATAGCTGTCCTTTGGCGGATATGGCGATCGAGGAACTGGGTGGTCTTTGAGGGCAAGCAGTTTGGGTTCCCAGCTTTAATGCGTCAGTTTCATCAACAGTACGAGAAGTGGGTCCGTTTACCGGTGGATAGGGTTCCAATAGCGAGCCCATGGGGCGCATCGTCTAGGGCCTGTAGGAGCGGACAAAATTATTTGTATGTGGGATGGAGCTGTTCGGCGGGGATCGCACTCGGTTGGAGGGGTGGTTCTTTTCACACCAAATAGAGCGGTCTGGTTGGTGAAGGGGGTTCATTTTCCTTGCCTGGATGACCCTTTGGTGGTGGAATTGATTGTCCTCCGCGAGGCGGTTCTGTGGTGCCTAGAGCTTGGCCTGTCAGATGTGCGCTTTGAAGGGGATGCCAAGGTTATTATTGATAAGATTAATCAGGCGGACGCCAGAGATAACCGTGTTGGTGCTGTTTTGGAGGAACTTCTGCCGTATTTTAGCAGTCTCACTGGCTTTAGTGTTCGATTTGTAGGTCGGCGTAGTAATAGGGTAGCCCATATGGTGGCTCGTAAAGCCCTTTCTTTGTACCCGACTATGAGTCGTTTCTTTGATTTTCAGGCCTGACTGACTTTTTTTTTACTTCCAGGGTGTAACTATCTTTTGCTCCAATCAATATAAGATTATCTTTTGTAAAAAACCAAACACCAAATTGAAATTTGTTCATATAAGCTTATCACATATGACATATGATTAATAATCACCATAGGAACAAAAAGAAAAAAATTTAAAAAGTGTTATTTACAAAAAATTAGAAAGTGTAGCCGGCAGTTTGGAGGAAGTGTGGAACTCGTTTATCCATTAAATTCGATGATAATCCTCCTTTTAAATCAATTAAGTATTAACTTAAATAGTCAAAAAAGTCGCTTGTTGCAACGGAAAAGTTGGAAAACCCAAAGACTAGCAACGGCAGAAAAAAGTATATACGCGTTGCGTTGTACACACAAAAGAATATAAGAAGTAACCTAAAAAGAAAAAAAGAATAAAATAAGTAAAATAAAAACAAATACACACAAAAAGCAATAAAATAATAACTTTCTTGAAAACTTAAAAGAACAATAAATGAAAAGATTTTCTGACGCGATTCGCCAAAATACCCTCCACACGAACTCCAAATCGTCAGAATATGATCTTCACTTGACGCCTCTCTCCCTCTCCCATGGCCTCTCTCCCTCCCTCCTTTAGGCCATCGTTTCTCCTTTTCTGATTTTCCATGATCAGAAGAACCTTCGGCAACTCTCGCTTCCCCTTCACCAATCCCTTTCTGAGACATCGTTAGGAAAATCCCCAGCATCCGGTAATGGGTCGATCCAAGTCCAAAATCAGCCGTAAAATCCGCCGCCGGCTGTCCATCCTCCGCCGCTGCATTCTCCGGCTATGGAACCAAATCCTCATGTGCTCCATCGGGAAACCGATTAGGTACCGAATGATGTCTCTTCCCGCCGTTGTTCCCTCCGCTTCATTGCCTCTTTCCTCTGCCGCCGCCGCCGGCGTAATGGAGGAGGTAGCCCTCGTCAACCGTCCCCTGCCCTCCGCGGCGGCGATTCTTCACAACAGCAGCAACGGCGTCCACCGTGTCGATTCGGATTTGGTTGCTTTGAAGATTAGCCTCTTGGGTGACAGCAATATTGGGAAAACAAGCTTTTTGGTACCCAATTTTCTTCTTCTCGTGATTTTTTATTTTGTGAATTCCATTGTTCATCGGCTAGCAGATTATAATGGGTCTGTTTCTTTGTCCCTGATTTGGGTCTCATGATTTGAAGGCGAAGTACGTCGGCGATGAGACGGATGAATGTGGAAGAATCGAAGGAGGAGGAGATGGGCTGAATTTGATGGGCAAAATATTGCAAGTTGGTGGCGCTCGGATTTCCTACACTCTCTGGGAAGTTGATAGTAAGAGTTCTTTCTCATTCTCAAATGTAATTTCTGAGAAGTTCTGCTCTTTCAAAATCCCATTTCTTCGAATTTTGTTACTGGCGGAAATATTCAGTAATGGCGGAATTTTGGATGATATGCTTACGGAGGACAGGTGGAGATAAGTCGAGGGACCTGATTCCGGCGGCTTGTAAAGATTCCGTGGCAATACTCATCATGTTCGACCTCACCAGTCGGGTCACTCTAAACGGGTCAGGCTATATTGTCTTCTAGTCAGTCATTTGGCGATGATGATCATAGTTCTTTTGATTTCATTGTTCTTCTTGTAAATTTGCAGAGTGATGAGATGGTATCAAGAGGCACGGAAATGGAATCAGACGGCCATACCAATTTTGATTGGAACAAAGTTCGACGATTTCATCCAGCTCCCCATTGATCTACAGTGGACAATTGCCAGCCAGGTAAAAGAAGCTTGAACAGAAACTACAACTCATCTATCTCCATAGATGATCCGCATTCTGAGAATTGCCTCGGTTTCTGATTGATTAATTCAACGACAGGCGAGAGCATATGCCAAGGCGCTGAACGCGACCCTGTTCTTCTCCAGTGCAACGTACAACATCAATGTGAACAAGATCTTCAAGTTTATAACAGCCAAGCTCTTTGATCTGCCATGGTCTGTGGAGCGAAACCTTAATATTGGAGAGCCTATCATTGATTTCTGAAGTTTTGTAGCAGGAACTCGCTCGACAACCAACCCTTTTCATATTGCCGCCTCCTCGATGGACAGTGATGAGTGTCAACCGGTCACCGTAAGTTGTTCTGCTTCGGTGATTCCTGGAGTTGTTTCTTCTTGGAACTGTGGTGGTGGTGGTGGTGGTGGCAGTGGCCTGGCGTGCGATGCAGGTTGTGATTTGTTACCTCCCAAAGTGTAGAGAAAACTCACTGTTCTTTTCCTTTTCCTCATTTCTTCATCAAATCACTAGTTCCTTAATCTTTGTTTCTTAAAATTTTGTCCCTTCTGAGTAATTTATAGTTTCATAGTACTCGGTCGGTTCAGTTCACACATGTACATGATCCAGGATCTTGGGGAAAATAATGCCAGCAATAATGAGAGAGGGGGTGTTTGGTGTATGTTTCAGACTTGATTCGAAAAATTGCAGAAACTCATTACTCAACACTCAACAGTCTAAATGGAAGAGAGAGATTTCTTATTCTTAAAGCAGAATCCATGTGGTTGTAACAGCTGCTAATCTTTATATCATTATTATCCAAAGACGAAAGGGAAAGGTTACCAACTGTTTGATACAAAGACAAAACATTTTGCAGTATCCACAAAGGCTACTGAAAACAAAGGAAATGAACCTTGACAATTCACATCTCTGTCTGCAAAAATGGAAATGAATTACAACTGGAAAGTGGCACCAGCACGCTTCTTCTTTACTCCAGCTTCACCTCTATTTTTGGAGCATCAATCTGCAGGTAAGTGTACGGCTCTGTCGGTTCCTCTCTGAACAACCAAACAAAATCACTAGGCTGAAAATAGCGCTTAACAAACATTGCGAACGAAGCACATGAAACAAGTTAACAATGATTGAAGGCATCTGATCAGCAACATACCCGGGTTTGGAGCGCATGCATTCCCAGAAGAGCTTAAAAGGTCCTGGCACTGTCTTGAATGGATTCCCCTCAAAACAAGCCTACAGATTCAGATTACAATACAAACAAACATACATAAATTTCTGGAAGGTTAAGATTGCAGTTCACCCGTTATTAACAAAAGCAACGAGTAAAACAAACAAGCGAACCAAACCTGCCTTCCTCATTCCCGAAAATAGCTAAAATGTCAAGTACAACAGAATTCTAGACCTTAAGCACGTGACTAAGAATGTAAGAAACCAGCTGAAGATCTTGATCTACAACATCTGAACGCCTAAGAAACAAGACTTTCCTTAGTTTCCTCAGGGGAAGATCAGATTTCTAACCATCCAATTGGCAATTTCCATCTTCAAGGACATTGACATACGTAATATCAAATTCATTCCATCTCAGAATCAAAACAAAATCAATAGGCTGAGCTTAATGCCATGGGTCAAATCTAAACACTTCTAATAGTCAGCAAACAGCAGAATTCAGCGCAACAGTGACCTACATTGTTGACTTGGATGGAGCTTGTGGGAACTTCCAAGATCAGCACATGTGTATCGTCCAAGGAGTCAATCAATAACATTCATCAGTGACCTATTTTCAACAAATTCTGAAATCTTCCTTCAATCAATTGTGGACCTGCACAAGCTTGTGACCATCCATCCAAATTGCAAAGGCAAAAGGAAGCCAATTTTAACTCGCACAAATCCAAAATTGTTCACTGCTACGTGAAATTCCTTAGGCTTCCTGCCAATCCCAAAACCCTAAACACCGAAGTCTCCATAAACCCCTAAATAAGCTAAAGAACATGTAACTTCATCAAATGAGGAAGGGCAGTGATAATTCAAGCGAAAGCAACGAAGCTTATGAAGTACACAAAACTCTGAAATTCTGAATTCCCTACTTCCAACGTTGAAATGTTTACGCGAAGCTAAAGGATCGAAGAACCTCTGAACCCGACGAGTTCACCACAAGAAGGAGACGAAAATGAGGGGAAAGGCTGGAATGTTCAATTACTTGAATAACGTCCTCGGCTCGATCGTTGCATCGATGTGCCTTTGGCTGCTTGTGATCTCCCTCCGACATCCCCCATGGGCTCTCCCTCCTCGGCACCGGCCTCGTCTCGCTCATTTTCTCGGTGGTTTTTGGCGGAACCCTCTGTGCATTCCAATACGCATATTTGGCGTTGTGGAAATGTTATTTCCAAAGCTAGCATTAGTCAAGGCCAGAAGTCAGAAGTCAGAACCCAGAAATCGCCTATGCTGGCGGTGAGGAGACTGAAGAGCACCAAACGTCACCGTTGTAAAGAGTTGTTTGGTTTTGGGAAAGTTAAATTGATACATTGTATGTATACTATTATACATGTAATTAAGAAACTTGTTGTACCAGAATGCTAATTTTTTTTTATAGTAACATGTATTCATTTCATTCAAGAATCAAGTTTGCTTAAACCGGGCCTGGCCCAAATCGGCTTGTAACACACAAAGAAGAGATAAGGGGGGTTCATCCACCCACACAAATTGCCTATCCCAACAGTAGCTAGAATGAGCCAACCAGTGAGCTAAGGAATTGTTCTTCCTCTGGGTAAAGCTCCACATCGTCGAAACACCCGAGAAATTCTCATTCACCTTTGCCAACCTTCTGATTTCATCACACAAAATGCCCAGTTCGGTAGGGTCATTCTCCTCTTTTCCAAGCTTGTTGATGAGCTTCTGGCAATCAGTTTCCACAATCAACGGGCTTAAGCCCCGTCGATTTGCTTCACGGATCCCCATCATTATCGCATTTGCCTCCGCTTCAATGGGTCGGCAAACCCCCTTCTCCTTCTTCGCAGTAACGCCACAAAAGCTTCCACTTGAGTCTCTGATCACACACCCAAAACCCACCCCCACCTACCCTTGCACTCCAGCATCGGAATTCAGCTTGAAGACTCCATCGGGGAGGCTTACATACTTCTGATCTGTCATTTTGAGATGCAACTCCATTGTGGGAAATAGGGTGATGAGCTTCGTGGAAAGCTTGCAACCAGCCCATAACTTTGGGGATAACCAGGTCTTCATCGATCTTGGGGTTATTGAAAAGGTGGTTACACCTCTCCTTCCACAGGTACCATAAGGCCACACTACACCTCTGGATTTGCTCAGTCGAGTAATTTTTCCATATTTCCTTTAGCCAATCAATACACGATTTACCTTCTCCAATCTCAAACATTTGTTTACCTTCCCAAGCCTGCCACGGACGTCGGATCCAACTACACTCCCGAAGAGCATGCAGCTGGGATTCAGGGAGCCCGCAGAAAGGGCACTCATTGCTAGCATCATTGATCCATTCCACTAAATGGCAGCCAACCGGTACGATCCCTCTCCCTAATTTCCAAAGAAACATTCGAACTTTAGGAGGTATATGAGTTTTCCAGAGAGCCTTCCAGAACTCCGATTCATCCATAGAGATAGTTAAAGAATAAGCAGAATTGTTACCATCATCAGAATCAGTCCACACCCTCTCATCCCTGCACAGGGGGTTCTCAAAGGTATTTTCGAAATAAGCTCATAGTCCAGCCGAGAAAACTTCTCCTTTAGCTTACTTTTGTCCCAACTTCCATTGTCTTTATCAATCAGGGATGAAACCAGCTCATCCGAATCCATCCCATCAGGCTGGGGGTTAGCAAAACAGTAACTCTTACATGGAATCCAGGCATCTTCCCAAACCCGAATCGAGTTCCCATCACCCACACGCCACCTGAATCCCCCCATGATTTTCTCCTTAGCAGCCATTAAGCTTCTCCAGATGAAACTAGGTTTATAACCAGTCATAGCGTTGAGAACATCAGAATTTGGAAAGTACATGGCCTTCAAAGTTCTTGCCATCAGGGAGTTGGGTCGAGATAAGATTTGCCAAACTTGTTTTCCAAGCATAGCAAGGTTGAAAGTGCGCAGATCCTTAAAACCCATCCCCCCATACTCCTTATCGTCACACATATCCTCCCATTTCAACCAATAGAGCTTTGTCTCCTTCCCCTTCTGTCCCCACCAGAAACTAGAAATCATTCTCTGGATTTCCATCAGAGTTCCATCTGGAATAAAAAACACAGCCATAGGATAGAGAAATTGAGCCTGGGCCACCGCCTTTATCATTACCTCCTTCCCAGCTTGGGACAACGTCCTACTCTTCCAGTCTTTTAGCTTCTTACGAACTCTCTCCTTAATCTCTTCAAACATCGCCTTTTTAGATCTCCCCACAACAGTAGGTAATCCTAGGTATTTAGGATGTTTAGCCACCTCCCTGATTCTCAATGTTCCGCAAATCTCGAGTTTTCTGCTAGTCTTCACGTTGCTACTGAAAGAGATATCTGATTTGTTAAAATTGATGAGCTGCCCTGATTCCTTTTCATAGCAACTCAGAATCTCTTTAAGTTTATCACATTCACTTAACACTGCTCTTCCAAACACCACGCTATCATCAGCGAATAATAGATGGGAGATAGTAGGGGCCTTCTTTCTTATCTGAATACCATGTAGCTTTCCTTCCTTCTCGGCTCTTCTAATCAGAGCAGAAAGACCCTCCGCGCACAGAAGAAAAAGGTATGGTGAAAGGGGGTCACCTTGACGTAGTCCTCTAGAGGGAACAAAGCAATCAGTTTTATGCCCGTTAACTAGCACCGAGTAGGAAACAGTTGACACACATTTCATGATTAGATTAACCCACCTTTCATCAAAACTGAGCTTCCTCATTTTCTCCAGGAAGTTCCATTCCACACGATCATAGGCCATCGCCATATCTAACTTGCACGCAAAGTAACCATCTTTAGCTTTCTTCCTGTTCTTCATAAACTGAAAGCATTCGAAAGCAATAATAACATTATCAGTACTACATCTTCCTGGCACAAAAGCGCTTTGCTCCTCTGAAATAATATCATCGAGAGTAACCTTTAATCTATTTGCTAGAACCTTTGAGATAATCTTGTAGATAACGCGGCACAGGCTAATATGTCTGAAATCCTTGGCCATCGAGGGAGTTTTCACCTTTGGAATGAGGGCAATGAGGGTGTGATTAAACTCAGGGGGCATATTGCCAGTATTTAGGAAGTTTATAATTGTCTCGGTTACCTTAGCACCAATCGCACTCCAGTTTTTCTGATAGAAACCAGCTGAGAAGCCATCCGACCCCGGGGCCTTGTCTGGAGCCATCTGATCAAGGGCCACTTTAACTTCATCAGCTTTGAAAGGCCTCATCGGTTGCTCATTCATGCATGTAGTAATCTTCCTATCCAAAGCTTGGATAACATCATCCGAGTCAGGGACTAGTCCCTTCTTCAAAAGAGTATGGTAATAGTCAGTGATACAACTCATAACCTCCCTTTGTCCCTTGTAAAGCCACCCTTGATCTTCTTGTAGCATCCTAATGGTGTTTCTTTTCCTTCTGGCAGAGGCTTTAGTATGAAAGAATTTGGAATTTTTGTCCCCTCCCTTGAACCAATCCATCCTTGACCTTTGCAACCAAAGCAGCTCTTCTTGATATATCAACTCTGCTCTCTCTGCTTCAAGCGCTTTCCTTTGCTCTAGAACAACTTTAGTCTTTGGTTTATATTTAAACGATTTGAGCAGCCCTTCAACTCTCTCAATCTTTCTCCTTATATCTCCATATTTCTGTTTACTCCACTTCAACAAATCAGTTTTACAGCTATCTAAAATATCAGTGAGCCCAGCCCTGGAATTTGCTTCACATATCTTCTTCACAATATCAGAACTCTCAGGGTCTTTCAACCGCAAGGGTTCCACTTTGAAGTACCAACCCCACTTGATCTCATCCTCCTCCTTTCTAGCAGTAGACAAAAGTATAGGGCAGTGATCTGACCCACACCAATCAAGATGGAAGACTCTATGGTTAGGATAATGCAACTTCCAGTCCCAGTTTGCCACACACCTGTCCAACCTTTCCTCAATATATCTATCATTTTCCCTGTTATTCTCCCACGTGAAGGGATAACCTTCATAGCCACAGTCAAGAAGACCACAAAATTCCAGTGCTTCCTTAAATTCCATAGCGTGAGCCTCATTAATAGGGTTTCCACCTCTCTTTTCTTCCCCAGACATGATTTGATTAAAATCCCCCATGCAGACCCAAGGGAGGTTACAGCCATTTCTCATGCTTCTAAGAAGGTTCCATGAATTGAATCTCTCCCCTCTGGCAGCCCAACCATAGAAACCCGAGAATCTCCAACGCACCTCCTCATTGTTAGACGAAATGATAACGTAGATATGGTGGAGAGATGAGTCCAGTTTCGAAAGCAGGACATCCTCCGACCAAAACAAACATAAGCCACCTGCCTTCCAACCCTTTTCATTACTAGCCGCCACACCCAGACCACAAGAGTACCCAAGTTCTTTTTGAACTTCCTTCCAGCCCTTTTCATCCTTTTTTGTTTCCATAAGAAAAATAATCTGGGGGGTTTCCCCCTGACCAGCCTTTTAAGTTTAGCAACTGCCGAGGAGCTGCCCAAACCTTGACAGTTGTAGCTTAGGATCTTCATTGGGCTTGGCGGCCTTACTCCTCGGCAAGGTCCGCCACTGCGCCATCCACAAAGTTAAGAGTGTTCCCTTTTGGACGTTTATCAACACATGGCACCACATCCACGTCCATAGCCTCTGGCGCCCCCCTTTCCCCAGTAGACAACTGACTCTGATTTTGCTCACCATTGGGAGATTGTTTCCTAACAATTCTTTTCCACTTCCTCCTGTCATCCTCCTTCTGACTCATCTGAGGTTTCAGCTGAGAGAGATTCTCCATTCTCATGTGTTCAACAACTGCCCTTATGTCCTCCTCCTCCTTAGAAGTAACCTGCTCATTTGTTTGAACTTCCTTTAATTGTCCTTCCACACTGTTATCACTTTGTTGCTGATCACTTCCCTCTTTATCCTTCACGCTAGCTTCCTGCAACTCCCTTGAAATGTCTTCATACACGCAGAGGGCTTTATCACCTGCAGGAGGATTCTTTTCCAGCTTTTCTTTACCACTCTTTGCAGCTTTAACCTCTTCCCATAGTTTAGCTAGTTGCTTATGTTTGCCCTTTTCTTTAAAAGATATCTTTTTAAGAGGCGACTCGGCTCTAAGCCAGGCCCCATAGGGATCTTCGTCCTTAGCACCAGTTTCCATTGCCATTCCACAGGCCTTCTTTAGATGTCCAAATACCCCGCATCTGAAACAGTAGATAGGGAGTCTCTCATAACCCACCATGAAGGAAATCGGACCTTCAGCACCTTGTAACTTGACTACCCTTCTCAAAGGTTTAGTCACCGACATTGACACACGAATCCTCACATAGTCACTACTAACACTGGAATGTAGTTCGTACCAACGGGCCAGAGCACCAAACAAATCCCCAATTCTCCCAGCCATTTGATCATTCCTCAACTTTAAGGGAAGATTTCTGATTCAGACCCAGAAATCCACAGTAGAAAAGTTGATATTTTCCAGATCTAAATCTGGAGGGATCTCCTTAAAGACAAGAAGTTGACGTTCCAGGTGCCAAGGACCCCGTGGAGGATCTTATTTTTGTCTTCAACACACTACAACTGGATTATGAGGATGTTACTTCTCGTTACTTGAACGTCGAAATCTCTCTTTAGTTTCCAAGCTTCACATAGTATTCTTTTCAGGATTTTCTCGGAGGGGAAATTGCCAGAGACAATCTTCCCTGCCACCCCCATTTCTTTAATCGCTTCTTCAACTCCTTCATTGGTAACTGACTCATCTATGCTAATGAGCGTCTCTTCGTCTTCTGTCAGGTCCATCCCAGAGAGCTTTGAAACAATTTCATCAGCCATTGAAACCAGAGAAACAGGCGAAATAGAGGGGTTCAGCACGATAAGAGGAACCAGAAGAAACAGAGAACCAAGAATTAGAAAGGAGGAACCGAGAGAACTCAGCGAATCAAGTAGAGAAGGAGCTCTCAGCCAGCGCGGGAATATGAAACGTCGCTATATTCAAAAGAGAGAAAACGAGAGTTCTACAGGGCGAGAGAAAAAACTTTTTGGCTCAGAAAAAATAATAGAATGGTAATTTTGGGTTGCCCGATGAGCGGTGCATTTCATTGTTTGTGTTTTTCTAAAAATAATTTGTCAATGTTTTTCAATGGTGTCGGTCTTCCACTTATTTTATATTTACTTTTATTACTATCGATTATCCAAATTTCGGTTGATAAGAGGGCCGTTACATTTATGGTTCATTTGTCAGGATCAACAATAATGTCAATAATAAGAGTTTGAATTCATCACCAGTTGGATTGTTGGAAGATCATATTCACAATCATATGATTTTCTATTAGTAAAAATTTTCAACTTCATAAGTTGTATATGATCTTTTATTGATTTTCCTTTGATTCATATGAATGTTTAGGTTAAATATTGCAATTGGCTAACATTTTTTTCAACTTAGTGACAACAACTTCACATAGATAATTCAAATTAGTAGGGTTGTTAGTCGGTGCGGTTTCGGTTAACCAAAACTGAATTTGTCTCAGAACCGTCAACCGAAACCACAACCGAAGGAAACTTCGGTTAATCACTAACCAAAATGACTATTTTGGTTTTTGGTTGCGGTTAGCCGAAATCGCATTTCATGTTCGAATTCTCGGTTTATGGTCAGAAACCGATCCCGAAACCAAATTTGAGTGACATTTTTTACTGTTTCAGCCCAATTTTTGAGCCTCCTGCTATTTATTTCATCCACAGCCTCCTGCTGTATATAGGACATGGAGACAGTGAGATTCGCGAGGCAGAGGACGGCAGGAAGGATGAAGAAGGCACAGAGTTCTGTGAGAAGGAGGATGACGATGTTGACAATGAGTCGTGCGGACTGACTGGAGAGGAGTTGTGCGACACCGAGTTCTGTGAGTAGGAGGACGATGGTGTTGTCAACAACGGCGAGAGTGCAGGCTGACTGGAGAGGACGGCGCCGAGTTTGTGAGCAGGAGGACGATAGTGTGATAAGCTCCCTACGACGTCGAGAGATCGGGGCGATGAGAACAGCCGGGCGATGATGAGGCGACGACGAGGAAGCGACGACTGACTAACGAGGACAGGGGGATGACGACGCGACGACAGGAGTCGGAAATCGAGAGGAAGTGGCAGCTTTGCGATTCCATTTAGGGTTTCCCCATTTTCAATCGTGTTTTGTGATTTGTTCTAGTCATGCCAAAACGACGCCGTGAACGGTGTGTGCAGAGTACGTGCCGCGGTATCTCGGTTAACCCTCACGGTTTCGGTTATTCACCACTAACCAAAATTTCCTCTTAATCACTGGTGCCTGGTAGTCGAAACAGCTAACCGAAACAAAATATCGGTTTTTGGAGAACCAAAAAACTGGCGATTTCGATTCGATTTTGTCATTAACCGAGTAACCGACCACCGACTATAACGCCTACAAATTAGCATATGTCATTATCGCATGGAGTCAACTTTCAACTTATCTCTGTTTTATGAATATAGAACTCAACAAATGTAAAATTTCAATCCTCCGGTGCATATACTATTCGAATGATGGTAAATTTTTCCTCAACTAAAAGTATGTATAAACCACATTCATCATTGAAACTATGATTGATCTTACTGCTCATAGAACTAAATCCAAAGATAGCATTACATATCTTAATACATTCTCGAAATGCTTTGCAACTTTGTTATTTGACCCTAATAAAACATAATAAGGAATTGATGGGGCTGCCAAAAGTGAAAAAGTATATGTTTGGTAACTAAGCATTGCCGAAGTAAACATGGATTGGATAAATGAAATAGTTAAATAATTGCATCTCATGAGCATCCCGTCAAAGTGCAGTTGCAATCCTACACTACCAAACTATACAACTCTAGTTTTGCATTACCCTTAATATTTTACAAATAATATCAAAGCAAATTTTTAGTTATAGAGACTGATGGGCACATGGATCGTAACCCAGGTCGACGGACGGAGATGGAAGCCCGTCATGGCCCAAAAGAGCCCACTTGTGGCTAGAAGGTCAAAACAAGCGAAGTTGTGTTGTTGCTTATTGCGTAGGAAGAAGATTTGGTTGTTACTGCAATTTGGATTGTTTGCTTTGTTTTGATTTGATCATGTAGCTGGTAGGATTAGATTATTTCATTAAGTTAGGTGTAGGGAGATCTTGCTCTAACGATAGAGGATTGGGATATATTCCTGTGAATCCCATCTTCATTTAGGACTCATCCTCTATATAAAGAGGAATGAATGAATAAATAAATAAGCATCAGACTATTTTCCAGAAAAATCACAGAAGCAAAAGGCCAAAGTTGGCCGAAACACGTTCCAAACAAAATCACATCACACCTCTCATAACACAATTTCAACAATAGGTATCAGAGCCCATGCCTCCCAAACCCGTTTCTGGCGACAAGGAAAGGCTTTACTCCATCGAAGTCAGCCTAGAGACTCTCCATGCTGCTGTCCATACTACCGTCCATGATGATGCAAGTCGAGTGGAGGTTACAGTCGCTGGACTAGGAGGATCGTTCGAAGCATTGGGAGGACGACTCCAGGCTTTTGAAACCTCTTTCGCCGACAGGCAAGCAAGCATAGATGAAATCCTACGTCTCCTCCAACAGCGACGAGTTCCAATTTCGGAGGCAGATCGATCTTCCACAGGATCGTGCCTCCAAGTTCACATAGGAAATAGGCGAGAGGGACGACCTGATGGGGGTCGTGACCTTATGATGGTAGTGAAGATCAACGTGATGACCGTCGGGAGCGAACTGATGAAGAGCGTGATGACCGTCGTGGCGACCGCCACTAGGAGGTCGTGATTTCGGCCCAGCCTTTAACGGGCGCTACAATCACCGCCCCGACGAGCTGTACCCATATTCACGAGGATCAGTACCGACCGATGATTTTGGTGCATTATACCAAACTGGAATTGCCCAGATTTTCAGGTAACGATCCCACTAAATGGTTCACACGAGTGGACCAATTTTTTGAATATCATTAGGTGGAGGAAGAACAAAAAGTTCCCTTGCGTCTTATCACTTAGAAGGCAAGGCCAACTAGTGCTGGTGTTGGTTGCAAAAGTCTTACATCCAACAAGGAGTTCACGTGACATGGGAATTATTCTCCAATGAATTGTGGACTCGTTTTTGGTCGGCAGAAGAGGACGATGCTGAAGAAGCCTTATCTCGAATCCTCCAAACAGGAACTCTTCGCGACTACCAGCGACAGTTCGAATGGTTGGGCAATAAGGTACAAGGATGGACCCAACAAGCTCTTGTAGGAGCATTCATGGGGAGCTTACGACCTGAGATCTTAGATACCTTATGCCTATTTCGACCCGACTCGCAGAAGGAAGCCATCAGTTTTGCTCGGATTCGTGATGAACAGCTAAGGCGCACGAAAAGTGCAGCTTGCCCCGTCATAAGGATGGCGAATGACTCGACCAACAAACCGGTCGACAAACCACCCCTACGAGGTCTTTCTTTGGGACGAGTAGCAATGACGGAGAGCGGCTGGCCTATGTTTTAACTGTGACGAAAAATCCATCCCTGGCCATCGCTACAAAAGACCGGCGTTTCTATTATGTGATGGAGCCGAAGAATAAGAGTTGGAAGAAATTGAAAAGAAATGAGCTGAAATTTCGTTCCATGCTCTAAGTGGGTTAAGTGCGGGCCTCACAATGAAGATGTGGGCTATGATGGGTTCAGCCCAACTCATGGTATTAGTGGACAGTGGGTCTACACACAATTTTTTGTCTTCCATGGTGGCAGCCGCTACAATTTTCCAATGACCCATGTCCAAAACTTTGACGTCAAAATTGCTAATGGAGAACCTCTTCCATACAACTCCAGGCACGATCACGACAAGCTTTCCATGCAAGGGATGGATTTCTTGATCTCCCTCTTCACCATTGATGTTGCGGGAGTCAACGTTATGCTAGGAATCCAATGGTTAGCTTCGCTTGGGAATGATATTTGTAACTGGCAAGAGCTAACCATGTATTTTGATTGGCAAGGACAATGGAGACGACTGAAAGGTCTCATTCCTAAGGTTCAAGCCACTGAGTCTCTTGAAAGTCTCATCTAAGATGTATCCCAAGGAGTTTGACGTGCTTAATGCACACCCACGAGTGATGAAGGATCCATCCATCAAGTTCCGATGAGTTCCAAGACATCGTTCGAGAATTTTCAGACTTGTCCGAGGAGCCAACAACTTTGCCTCCATCCCGCGCCATCTCCCATCTCATCCAACTCAAGGAAGGAACCAAGGCCGTCAATGTTCGGCCCTACAGGTATGCATACTTTCAAAAGAAAGAAATTGAGGATCAAGTAGACAAAATGTTGCATGATGGTCTTATTCAACCCATCACCAACCCATTTTCGTCTCCCGTACTGCTAGTAAAGAAGAAGGATGACACTTGGAGATTCTACACGAACTACCGAGCTCTCAACGCAGTCACCATCAAAGATCGGTTTCCTATCCCAACTGTCGACAACATGCTAGACGAATTACATGGAGATGCGCACTTCACCAAGCTAGATCTTCGAGCTGGTCACCATCAATTCAGAAATCATGCCTCAATTGAATATAATCAATGTCAAAAGATCATGTAATTGGGTTCATACAATCAACATAACATACAAATCTAGGGTTCTTCATACCCAGGTGAGAGAGGGAGTTTACTCCATAGAGAGACAAGAGAAATCAGCTTCAGATGCAGAAATCATCTTGTGGAGGATGATAATCAGCTTCTGGTTGTCAATCAGTGTTTCCCTAGGCTTCAATCGAGCTGCAATGGTGTTGAATCTCAATCTAGGTCACCTTGGAGGGTGGGTTCGTTACTTTATCTCTCTAAAACTATGTTTCAGCTCTTAAAACTTGGATCCCTTCTCAAAGAATCGAAATTGGGTTAAAACCCAGCTCTACCTGATTACACGGCCATGCCACACGACCTTGTAGAAATCTAGTTTGCCCGTGTAACTCCCAAAACGTGCCGTTGCACTTAGTTGGTCGAGGAAAGTCACACGGCCGTGTGAAATCGAGCCTTGCCCGTGTAGACCCCTGGACATCCCGTATGGCCAAAAGGTGCCCTTGCACGGCCAGTATGACCATGGCCACGTAAACGGCTTTGTACGGCCATCCCGTACGGCCGCGTAGAAATGGCTCTTGCTCGCGTAATTTTCTCAGCTTTCCGTCAAACGTCCTAACTTCGTCCAATCGACTCTGAACTCGTTCTCAAGCCTTCATTCACGTACTAGGACTTGATACATCACTAACAAGAACAAACTTGCATGAAATCGGTTTAAAACACGAGAAATGAGCCTCACACAATATAAGAATGGTGGACGAAAACATGTGCAAATATCGAGTCATAACCATCCAACTTTGGAGGCCCTACCTACTAGGTCGCAAATTATACATTTGAACCGACCAACGTAGCTTGAGATTGTTGTTGGAACAACGAATCACCACGCCTAAGTAACAAAAATGGGTCAATAAATTATTGGGCTACGACTAAGAAATATTGTATAAGTCGGGCAAGGAGAATTAGGCAGTTGATGCTTTATCTCGTCGGCCCATAACAGCACGTGAGGATATCCCGGAGCCCACACTTGCGGAAAACGAGACAAGCAATGGGCCAAATGCAGGAAAAGGCCCAACACCCATTAAGCCCTCTACGAAAATCTTCCACCTTGAGTCATTCTCTTCTGCCGACTCCCCCGTGAAAGTATATGAAGATCAACAAAACCTAGCCACTCCATAAATGGATATTCCCTCCGAAAAATTTCCGTCTCGGTACTCGAAGATTAGGTCGACTCAACCAACTCATCATCATGTAAGCACCAAGGAGTCTCCTACCCCTTTACAACATTGGGGGAGTCTTTAAAAAGACTTGTTGCCGAAGATCCATACCTACAAGGTATAAAAGAAAAGGTACAATCCTCCCCACTTTAAAATTCACGATGAAATAAGACATTTCCCTCTATGATGAGCGTCTAGTCATTCCCCTGAATTCTCCACTCGTCAGTCAACTGCTGCAAGAGTACAACGCCACACGACTGGTTGGCCAGTTCTTCTGGTCGGACATGCTCGAGACTGTTAAACAGCTTGTTGGGGCTTGTGACATCTGGCAACGGGCAAAATCCCAGCCGCTCACTCTTGCGGGGATTTTCCTGCCTCTATCGATCCCCACTCTCATTTGGGTAGAGCTATCGATGGATATCATCAACGACCTCACCTCGTCAACTGGAAAGACTGTGATTTTTGTCGTAGATGATCGAATGAGCAAGGTTTCCCATTTCATGGGACTCTCCCATCTGTACACCTCAGAAATCGTTGCTGATGCTTTTGTCAATGGAGTTGTGAAACTCCACGGCATCCCGCGCTCTATCGTAAGTGATCGTGGCCCTGTTTTGATTAGTAACTTCAGGCGTGAATTGTTTCGTCTGTCAGAACTACTCTGCCGATGTCGTCGTCTTATCACCCACAAACTGACAACCAAACTGAGGTCACCAATCAAAGTCTAGAACAATACCTGAGGTGTTTCAGTCACCAACAACCCCAGCGATGGATGATTATTCTGTCATAGGCAGAATTCTGGTACAATAAAGTACCACCACTCTATCGGCATCACGCCCTTCTTGGCTGTCTACATAAGAGTTTCGCCGAAGGTTCCATTCTATCAACACGGAGGGACAACAGTTCATGAAGACGACCGAGCCTTGCTCGAGCAAAATGAGGTTCTCGAAGAGCTCAAAACCAACCTGCATAATGCCCAGATCAGGATGAAACAACAAGCTGATGAGGGACGAAGAGATGAGGTGAAGTTGAAGATATGGTGTTCCTTCGCTAACACCCCTATCGACAACATTCGATATACCGTCGAGCTTCTCAAAAGCTAGCATAATCGCTTCCATTGGCCTTATCGTGTCACCAAGCGTGTAGGGCCTGTAGCGTACCGAATGAGGGATGCCCACAGGCTCACGAGTGCATCCAGTGTTCCACGTATCACTTCTCCGCCGCTGTACCACTGCTGACACCCCATTGAATACCATCATACAACCAATTGCTGAAGATGGAGCTCTTGAGCTCGTTCTCGAGGCCATCCTCGACACCCGTTGGTTGCGCAAGGGCAACAAGTTTATTGAAGATTCCCTGGTCAAGTGGCGTGCTTTGCCCGAAGAAGATGCTACGTGGGAGCTCACCTCTGAGTTGTTCGAGCACTTTGATGGAGCGGGCCTTGAGGACAAGGCCATACTTCCTGGGGAGGGTAATGATGGGCTCATGGATCGTAACCCAGGACGGAGACGGAGAGGCCCATCATGCCCCAAAAGAGCCCACTCGTGGCTAGAAGGTCCAAACAGGCGAAGTGTCGTTGCTGCTTGCCTAGGAAGAAGATTTGGTTATTTCTGCAATTTGGATTGTTTGCTTTGTTTTGATTTGATCATGTAGCTGGTAGGATTTGATTATTTCATTAAGTTAGGTGTAGGGAGATCTTGCTCTAATGGTAGGGGATTGGGATAGGTTCTTGTGAATCCCATCTTTATTTAGGACTCCTCCTCTATATAAAGAAGAATGAATGAATAAACAAGCAACATACTATTTTCCAGAAAAATCACAGAAGCAAAAGGCCAAAGCTGGCCGAAATACGTTCCGAACACAATCACATCACACCTCTCATAACACACTTTCAACAGAGATGCTCTACCTCCGTTTCACATTACCATCCAATATTAATTCAATAACAAATGACCTAAAAAAGGTCAGTGGCAAAAAATGTAATGTTCTTTCCTGTAACTATATTATCCATCATCATTAAAACTAGGGGTGGGCATTCGGTCGGTTCGGTTTGAACCGAACAAGGAAGTACTGATCCTCCGAAGACACTTTCATCCCAACCTAATTCGAACCGAACTATATCTCGGTTCGGTTTGGTAAAAACGAACCGCATTGCCCACCCTAATTAGAACTATAAAGGCTTGAGTGTTCTCGTCGCATCATCCAACTGCGTACCCTTATATACATTATCTTAAATAAATCACATAACTTAGCTTGTGGTAAGCACAAAACAATTGATGTATTTTAATTGGATAATGAAATTTTACTATTTAAAATTGATTGGAGAGGAGAGATGTGTAAATCTAAATGAGGTATCTATGCCGAATGAATTTCGGAATGATGGTGGATTGAGCTAAGTTGAAGTAAAAATATATGCGGAAAGTGGTGTCCATAATTGTTCTATCATTTCCAGGTCATTAATGAAGTATAAGTAAAAAGCCGAGTCTGGTGGAATTCTGACAGATTCATGAACAACATACCTAAACAAAGTCACAATACAGATGTCTATAGAAGGGAGCGATGTTCGTTGGAAAATAAATGCTAGAAATAAAATAATATTTTGTGAAAAGTTGTAGTGTGAGAGAAGTCGAAATAAACAAAAGGTAATTGAATTCTTCTCAAATATTTTTGGAATATGAAAGGTCATGTGAAGATTATTGTGAGCAATTTAGGTGCATAACTCTAAGTTATACATAATGCGTAACCACTCCCTATATATTTTGACGGTATATATCTCATTCATTTCAAATCGGATTTCATATTTGTTTGCATTGAAAATTCTACATTCACTCCCATAATGCGTAACCACTCCCATATTCTAAATAAAAAATATTTTAATGGAGGCATCATATACCATGGTGGTATACATGATGGGAAGGCATTTTAACAAAAAGAGAGTTATTCTTTAATTTTTAATTTTTCAATCTGAAATGAAAATTACATGCAAAATAAAATTTCAGATTTGGGTAGTAATTGAATTTTATTTTCCACTTAATTTGTTTGTGTTCGAACATTGTTAACTAATTATTCAACGTATATCTTTAGTTATTAAAAATTTCTTATGATAAAAAAATTGAATACACAACTTATTCATGAAATTTTCCTAGTATAATTTATGTAGAAATTAAATTCAACCTTTTAAAATGAAGTATGACTCTATGAGGTTAACTGATAAGATAAAAAGAGGGAGTAGTTATGGTGATTACTAGAAAGTAGTAATCACCATGGTTACTAAGGGCAACTTGGGTATTGAAAAATATTTAATTAATAATTATTTTTAATAAATTATATTTTTAGAAATTAAAACTTATATTAATTAAAACTTTCTCTCTCTTTCCGCAATCTCCAGTCAGATCTTTCTTTCTTTTTTTTCCTCAATTCTTTCCTTATTTACGTTTAGCCGAACTAACCACTACAAAAATGAAAACAAGAAATCAATACAAATCCATTAACTAAACACTACCTTTAAAAAAAAACATCAATACCATTATAGAAATAAAACAAAAAATCAATACCAAAACATAAAAAATGCTACCTCTGCAGCATACACATAAACACTACCACTACCATAACATATATCATTTATTAACCAATACTATTGCAGCTTTAACCAATACAAATATGAATAGTCTATACCATTACACGAGTCAAACCAATACCACTATTACTATGAAACAAAACAATACCATTTCATAAACAAATCAAACCAATATGAAAAACAAAACAATACCATTTCATAAAACACGCGAGATTTGGGAGCCGTTGTCGTCCGACCCCAACGCCATTGTCGTTTGTCGCCTCTTTGCTAATTAAGGAAGAAACATAAGAAAATGCCGCCCTCAATGGCGGCGGCTGAGCCACCATATATATCAGAACCCAAACAAAACCCAATAGAGAGGCCCGAGGAAGAGGAAGAAATCTAGTTAGGAGAGAGAGAGATAGAGAGGTGGAGGTTTGGGAGTTGGGGTGTGAAGGCGGGGAAGAAACCGCTGACTGATTAAAGTATCGCGGCAACAGAAAATAAGGTTGTAGTAGGGTTTGGGTATAATATATAGAAATCCATTTATTAAAGAATAGTAATTAGGTGTTGTGTATTTTTTTGTTTCCAAAACTACGTTTAATCTAATCTTGACTGTTAATTTAACAATATGGTGAAACATAGATAATGAAGCGTGTAGAATGTGGTAGCCACGGTGACAACTAAAAAAGTAGTAATCACCCTAACCTATCATGGTAAAAAGATCATGGTAAGATGTTAAAATTTAAGCTCATTTCATAACATGACTATTACTCTTTTTGTGTTTAGCATTATCAAATAGACCTTAGTCTATTGGTTTAATGTGTTAGCCATAATAATGATTTAAACTGCAAGTTCAATCTTAGTAATGGTGATTATATGTTTATTTAATTTTAGCTTAATGAAACTTAATAAATTATTAAAATATAATAATGACATGGAAATTTGTGGAGCATACTAAATCCTATGTGGCAAAAAGTTGCTCTAAAACAACCATAATATAAGTTATAGATAGATAGATTTGTATTTTTTGGTTATTGTGATAGTTATTAACTTATTTTAATATTTAAATAAATTTTATTATTTTTTGAATGACATATACTTTTATCCTTTTTGTTAGAGTAAATATAATTTATTAGCAATATCTTTTCACTTATTACAAAATATAGGCAAATCCATTAAAATACAACAAATAGCCAATTTTGTGATAGGACTATAAAATAATAGCAATGTTCCGCTAATTTAACAGTTTGTTAGATGCCTTTATATATAGCCACAATTGAAATGTTGACATCGAGATTGGAGAGAGGATACTATAACAACACCCCTGTGTTGTTACAATAACAACAAACTTCATTAAGGGTATAAGGATAAAATTAACCAAAAATTAATAAACTAAAAATGAAATAAAATAATTTTCACGACGCACATTCGCTCTTCCTCGTCAACAACAAGTCAACAATTGCTATGGGATCTTTATATTCCACCCTCTCCGTCTCCGGCAACGTCCTCTTCATCACCGGCGAACTCTCTCTAGCTCTTCTCTTTCATCGGAATAATAGTAGAAAAAAATTCCAATTTTCTTCGATTCTTTCTCCTTCTGTCACCATTTTTCCTCGACACAAGAGACGACAGGGGACTCTGGAAGAAATCGGCTCTATCGGCGAGGAAATCGACTAGGGATGGCAATTTACCCACCAATGGGTAATTTTGCCCAAACCCAAGTAGACCCATTTATTATGGGTAGGGTTTGGGTGATGTGTGTATGAGTTTGCGTTAGATAGGGATATTATCTAAATGGGTAAGGGTTGGATATGGATATCCATTTACTTGAGGGTGTTTTAACTACACATGCAAAAATTGGACTTATTTGTAAAACTTAAAAAATTTAGGTACCAAAATGTAAGACCAAAAAAATTTAGGTACCAAAATGTAATTTTCAATTGATAGTCATTTTAATTTTTTTAAATTGGCACCCCCTTACTCAAAATCCTGGCTACGCCACTGGTACAAACCCATCAAACTTTACCCATATCCATATATTTGGATTTCATACCCAATCCAATTGAGTTGGATAGTAAAATAACCATGGGTATGGATAAAATTGCCATCCCTAAAATCGACACGGGATGGACTGGAGAAATCCGACTCCCAAATTTCTCTTCCGCTCGTCTTGTCTTGAAGCTTCACCGCTCTCTCCCTCCGAGAGCTCTGGAACCAATCCATGGCGGCGCCGACTGCGTACGACTTCATCGAGGCTCCCATGCTGCCCGGCTGCAATTCGTTCTCTCCAATTCTACGTGTCCTGCAACTCTGCCGCTCTTCCCCCCTTCCTAGAGATTCGCGACTGTGGCGGCACCAGCTACGACGAGTTCTTCAGGGGAAAATTATTCCGAAGGCTGTCCATGGACTAAGATGCTTCGATTGCTTTTCTTTCTCTCCCTCGTTTCTTTCATTCATTAGTACTTCGATTCAATTTTTTGTTTGCTTAATCAAATTTCAATTGTGCAGCTCCTGGAGAAAGCTATTTGTCTAATTTTTAAGTTGATATTTGTGGTCCCATGACGTTTTGTTTAATTTTGCCATGATAGAGTGTACTTTGTGGTCATATGTAGTTTGGTGATTATAGATATGTATCATAGAATTGTACATAATATTGTATTTTTTGTATGCAATTCGGAACTACTGGTATGATTATTGTGCAAACCAAAAATTTCATAAAACATCTCATAAATCTTATAAAGCAAACCATAAATCTCATAAACAATATAACAAATCTCTATAAGCATACTACAAATCTAATAAACCATACCACAAATTAGCTGAAACACACCACAAATCTCATAAAACATACTAGAAATATGAGAAAGAAAACCACAAATACTACAAAGCAAATCATAAGTCCCCTGAAATAGGGGTGGGCATTCGGTCGGTTCGGTTCAAACCGAACCGAACAGACCAATACCGGAGTTCCGATTACACCCACAAGCCAAACCGAATTCGAACCGAATTATAATTCGGTTCGGTCTGTCCGAACCGAATTATAATTCGGTTCGATTCGGTTTCCACCTCAAAACCGAAAATGTGGCTGCATGCGTTTTGGCCCTTTTAACTCCTGCGTATTGGGCGCCTGCTTCTAGGCAAAACCGAGGAAGGCCTCCCTATCTTCCCATTTGGCCATTTCTCCTTTTCACTCCTCAGATACTCCCTTCCCCTCTCCCCCCTCTCTCTCTCTCCCCCCCCCCCTCCAACCAAGTCCAACGAACGAGGTGGCGACCGGCGAGCACAAGACATAGCTCGATGCTGAGCACAACGCATCTGGTGCGACGGGTGAGATCTCGCCTCTGTCTTCAATCTCGAAGCGACGTGGATCTTTAAGGGATCAAAAGGAAGAAAGGAAATCGGTGGACGATGATAGAGGCTGATTGACGACGGCGGCCGCGACGACGACTTCGATGAGGAAAGCTCGTATGGTTCAAATCCAAGCTTGCATGATATTTTTTTTGAGTTTGTATCTCTCCTCTGTTTTTTATTCCGGCGGAGAATAAACTAGATGCGATGGGGAAGAGAAAGTGGCGAAGAAAGGAAGAAAGGTTGATATCGGTGGTGAAGGAGAAGATGGCAGAGGTGATGGCTTTATGGTGTCGGTCGTCGGAGAGGCAGGGGGCGGCTGCGGCGGCTGCATGGTGGTAGGGGCTAGGGTTTGCTGATGGTAATTGAGAGGTTGGGTCTGGGCTAGGGTTTGTTGTATGAGGTCTGGGCTAGGCTTTGTTGTATGGGCCAATGGGTGGTGGGGACTGGGCTAGGGTTTTAGGCAGGCTTGTGGGCTTGGGCCACTTGGGTTAATAAGTTCATGTTAACTGTTGGGGCATATTTTGGTTTTCGGTTCGGAATTCGGAACCTCGGTTCGGTTGAGAGAACCCTGGTTTCCGAATTGTCTATATTTTCATTCCGAATTTCGAACCGAAAAACAAAAGTTCGATTTCAGTTCGGTCCAATTCGGTTTCGGTCCGGTTCGGTTCGGGTTTACCGAACCGGATGCCCACCCCTACTTGAAACATACCACAAACATCATAAAATAAACCATATATATCAGAAATCTCTATAAAGCATACTAGAAATCCAATAAACCACACCACAAATCACCTGAAACACACCACAACTCTTATAAAAGCGTAATAGAAAAACGAGACAGAAAACCAGAAATACTACAAAGAAAATCATAAGTCCCCTAAAACATACCACAAATGTCATAAAATAAACAACATATATCACAAATCTCTATAAGCATACTAGAAATACAACAAACAATTGCACAAATCACCCGAAACACACCACAAATCTCATAAAGAATACTAGAATATATTTTTTTATATGGGTGAGATAGGTTTCATTTTTGTTATTAAGGTACTACTTAAGCGATTCGAACCTGGGACCTCCAGGTTCTAGGCTAGTGGTATTACCACTAGGCCAAGCCCTTGTTCGTCATAAAGAATACTAGAATTATGAGAAAGAAAACTAGAAATACTACGAAGCAAACCACAAGTCCCCTGAAATATAATTATCATAAAACTGAAAAAATCTCATAAAGTATATAAGAAATCTCAAAAAGCGCACCACAAATCTTTTGAATCACACCAAAAATACGAGAAAACATTAATATATTTCTAGTGTGCTTTAGAAATGTTTGTGGTATATTTTTTTATGTTTATTGTATGTTTGAAGAGATTTATGGTTTGGATTAGGAAATTTTTAGTGTGCTTTTATAAATTTTGTGGTATGGTTTATAATATTTTTTGGTTTGTTTAAGAAGATTTGTAATATGCATTAGGAGGTTTATGATGTACTTTAGAAATATTTTGTGTTGTGCAGGAGATTTGTGGTGTGTTTTAGGAGATTTGTGGTTTGTTTTCTGGTGGTTTTGGTCGACTTTGCAGTATTTCTAGTGTCTTTTAATTATCATGTGTTCTGATATGTTTAGTGATATTTGTGATTTGCTTTCTCATGTATCTACTCACTTTATGAGATTTGTGGTGTTTTTAATGAGATTTATGGTGTGCTTCGAAAGATTTGTGATGCGTTTCAAGAAATTTGTGATTTGCTTTATGAAATTTGTGAATTTTTCTTGTGTTCCTGGTATGCTTTATGAGATTTATGATTTGTTTTCGCATATTTTTTATATGCTTTTATAATGTAAAAAACACAATAATGCGTACTAGAAATATATAATACGTACCAAAACAACCACAACCAATACCAAGGCAATTAACAAAAGTATCATAGTAAAAAGAAAATATCATAACGAGGTCCCCTCTTCCTGGATCAGGTTATGGGTGGCAAGAAAAGTAACAGAAGTTTATGGAATTGGGAGGAGCTTCGACATCCCCGACGGACCGGAAGCGTCGGCGACGGAGAATAGCCAGGAGAACTTAGAATTGCGTCGGCGTGCCAGGATTAGAGGAGCGGAAACCAGAAACAATGAAGGTCCATGGCGGCCTAGACATCGGAGCAGCAATTGATGAGATGGTTTTCGATGAGGGAGAAAGATCCGTCGAGGATCTAATTACGGCGGGTGAGACACCAAAGAAGAGGCGGTTGTAGGAGTTGCGACTCTTGCAAGAGCTGCTAATGGAACTGAATTCATTTCTTCCAAACTCAGGTCGTCGTCGGTAGAAACAAAAATCAAATCCGCCATTCTCTTTATAGCTATGTTCGCGCCTTTCGTGTCTAGAGGAAGTCGACGATCGATCCTCCCTGATGTAATCTATATTCTTGATGAGAGGCGATGGAAACGACAGAGGAATTTGACGGCGGCCGCCGATGGGGAGGAAGAAGCGATGGTAGCCTGGTAGGGGGTGGGATCGAGAGAGGTGGGTTGAGGAGAGAGAAGTTTACTGTGTGTACTGTCACATGTGGCAGATGACATGGCGCCAACAAGGTGACAACAAGGCGGCTGCACATGTGGCATGTATGGAAGACTAGTAGCATAGAGATGCTCCTAGGATTCTCCACCTAAATGAGAGCTTAATGGTGCACTTATGGGCTACATTATGGGTAGCATTATTAGAGTGCATTATGGGGGGACTTTATGGGGTGTATTGATGTAGAGGGACCATTATAAGGGGCATTGATGCCTTGTATGAGAAGAGGCCTATATAAGGAGCCATCTCCCTTACTTGTAACTCATTCCATCATTTTTTAGAGTAATACACACTAGAGAGTTCTCCCAATCCTTTGTCTTTGTTCTTGTTTCTTTGCTTGCAAGTGAGTTGAGAGAAAGGCTGCCTAACGCTCTAACGGATTTGAGAGCTAGGGCCGCACAATCGAGAGTAAGGTCGTGACAAGTGGTATCAGAGCCTGGTTCGGCTTTGTGCTAGCAAAGTTGAACCTATAGCCAGAAGGAAAGGAAGAGCCTCACCAAAAATGTCGGGATCCGATAGCGGCGTTACCGAGCACGAGAAGCGCGGAAGGGATCATACCAAGAATCCCAAGCCAAAGGGTGACAAGTCAAGCACTCGTGATCCACGAGAAGCGCGGAAGGGATCATACCAAGAATCCCAAGCCAAAGGGTGACAAGTCAAGCACTCGTGATCCTATGGCGGCTCTAGAGAGGCGTGTCTCTCGAGTGGAAGTGAAGTTGGCGGAAGACATCACTACCATCGAGGATTTGGGAGGTAACTTCGCCCAAGTCCAAGGCGATGTTCAAGGAATGGCGGGTAGGTTGACAAGCTTGGAGATCAACCATGATGGGATGCGAGAAGAGCTTGTGGCCCTCATCAACAACACCATCACCGCCTCCATGAACAACGCCATTGAAGTTGTGAAAGAGCATGTCCAGGCTGAGCTGGTCGGCGTGAAGGAGGAGATTGCAGACCTCAAGAGTGAGGTCACTCTCATGAAGAGAGCCATGGCTAGCGGACCAGCCCCGGTGCCATCCGTCCCACGTGCTGATGTTCCAAGACCGAAGAACTTCGGAGGTTCAAGGAACGCGAGGGAGTTAGAGAACTTCCATTGGAGTCTTGAGCAGTACTTCAAGGCGTCCGGCATCCAAGAGGATGAGGTAAAACTTCGTACCGCTCCACTATACTTGGTTGATGTTGCCATGGTGTGGTGGAGGCGACGTGAAGCAGACGTCGAAAGAGGTACTTGTGTGATGGTAACGTGGGAAGATTTCAAGAGAGAAATCAAGAAGCAGTTCTACCCGGAGAACGTGGAGTTTGAAGCCCGTTCGAAGTTGAGAAGACTCACCTAGAGGGGTGGAGTTCGAGAATATGTGAAAGAATTCTCGGAGCTGCTTCTAGAGATCCCGGACATCACGGACAAGGAGGCCATGCACGGCTTTCTTGATGGGCTGCAACCATGGGCCAAGATGTAGATGCAACGTCGAGGAGTGCAAGACCTTGCAACTGCCATGGCCACGGCGGAGTCTTTTGTCGAGTACAAAAGGCAAGAGAGCAGCGGCAAAGAGATGAGTTCAAAGCCCAACAAGGGTGGAGAGGAGCAGAAGCCTTTCAAGGAGGGTTCTCGCACTCAACAACACCAAGGTGGTTCAAGCAAAGGGGGTAAGTACGAGCCAAAACCCATGTCTTGTTTCCTTTGCGATGGACCACATCGAGTGCGGGTTGGCCAAGGAAGGCGAGATTGGCGGCCATGGAAGCTCAAGATGAGGAGCCCAAGGCGGCGGAGGCTAAGATTGGCTCAATCCGCAAGCTTGGCGCAGTGAAGACCGACGTCAAGGAGAGCAAGCGTGGGAGGTGCTATGTTTTGGCGCAATTCATGAAAGGCGAGTCAAAAGCCTTGGTGGATATCGGTGCCACGGACAACTTCCTTCGCATCGAGGAGGCAAATCGGTTGGGTATTGCCTACGAAAAGGGGCAAGGGAGGCTCAAGACGATCAACTCGGAGTCCATCCCATCCATGGAGTTTCTCACAACGTGCCAGTGAAGCTTGGCGAGTGGGAAGGCCTCATCGACTTTTCCGTCGTCACCATGGACAATCCCCCAGTCATCCTCGGCATAAACTTCCTCGACAAGGAGGGAGTGCTCTTGAAGCCCAACTCCAACACGATGTGCTTGGAGAAGGAGGGGGAGTTCCATACGGTCCATCTCTTGAGAGAAGATGGCCCCCATAGTGCTCTATCGGCCATGCAGGTATTGAAGGGGTTCAAGAAGAATGAACCAACCTTTCTTGTGTCCTTGAAAATGGAGGAAGAAGGAGGCTCAACGGGAATCACAACTCCCATCATCGAAGGTGTCCTCGAAGAGTCCGATGACGTGATGCCATCGGAGTTGCCCAAGAAGCTACCACCAAGAAGAGAGGTGGACCACAAGATCGAGTTGGAGCCAGGAGAGAAGCCCCCTTCGTGAGCACCATACCGCATGTCACCACCGGAGCTAGAAAAGTTGCGGAGGCAGCTCAAGGACTTGGTGGACGCAGGCTACATGCGGCCATCGAAGTCACCTTTTGGAGCACCGATGCTGTTCCAAAAGAAGAAGGAAGGGACGTTGCGGATGTGCATCGACTATAGAGCCATCAACAAGTTGACGGTGAAGAACAAGTGGCCGATTCCCAACATTGCCGACTTGTTCGACCAGCTTGGAGATGCGATGTGGTTCACCAAGCTTGATCTTCGCTCGGGCTACTATCAAGTGCGGATAGCAGAGGGCGACGAGCCAAAGACGGCTTGTGTGACGAGGTATGGCTCTTACGAGTTTCTTGTGATGCCATTCGGTCTCACCAACGCACCAGCCACGTTTTGCACTTTGATGAATCAAGTGTTCGAGCCATTCTTGGACCGGTTTGTCGTGGTCTACTTGGATGACATCGTTGTGTATAGCAAAACACTCGATGAGCATGCTGAGCATCTACGCCAAGTCTTCCAAGTCCTTCGCGAAAACAAGTTGTACGTCAAGAGGGAGAAGTGCACATTTGCCGCCACGGAGGTTCCATTCTTGGGGCACATCATTGGTGGAGGCAAGTTGAAGATGGATGGAGCGAAGGTGCAGGCAATCCAAGAATGGGAGCCGCCGACGAAGGTGCTAGAGTTGCGGTCATTCCTCGGCCTTGCCAACTACTATCGGAGATTTATCAAGGGCTACTCCAAAATTGCAGCACCCTTGACGGATCTCTTGAAGAAGAACAAGGCGTGGGAGTGGTCGGATCGGTGCCAAGAAGCATTCGAGGCCTTGAAGCAAGCGGTGGTGAAGGAGCCAGTGCTCGTGCTCCCCAACCCGACGTTGGCCTACGAAGTGCAGACCGATGCATCCGACTTCGCGATTGGAGGTGTGTTGATGCAAGATGGGCATCCCATTGCCTTCGAGAGTCGGAATCTTAGCGAGACGGAGAGGCGATACACCGTTCAAGAGAAGGAGATGACGGCCGTGGTGCATTGCTTGCGCACATGGAGGCACTACTTGTTGGGGTCAAAGTTCGTAGTGAAGACGGACAATGTGGCAACGAGCTACTTTCTGACGCAGAAGAAGCTCACCCCTAAGCAAGCGAGGTGGCAAGACTTTTTGGCCGAGTTCGATTTCGTTATGGAGTACAATCCAGGCAAGGCGAACTCCGTCGCAGATGCTCTTAGCCGCAAAAGTGCAGCCGCAAGCATCAGCCAGCCCATGTTTCCTTTGAAGGAGCGGATCGTTGAAGGCCTTGGCCATGACCCCTTCGCCAAAACTGTAGCGGAGTACATCGAGCAAGGCAAGACTCGACGGTTTTGGATGAAGGATGGGCTCATCATGACCAAGGGAGAGCGAGTGTTCGTGCCAAGATGGGCCAACTTGAGGAAGGAGATCATGAAGGAGTGCCATGATTCCAAGTGGGCGGGCCACCCCGGCATCGAGAGAACGCAAGCGCTCATCGAAGAAGCATACTTCTGGCCGCGTATGAGAGACGACGTGGAGATGTATGTGAACACTTGTCTTGTGTGCCAACAAGACAAGATGGAGCAGAGAAGCCCGACATGCTTGCTAGAGCCCTTGCCCACACCTCAAGGACCATGGGAGAGTGTAAGCATGGACTTCATCATCGGACTTCCCAAAGTTGATGGATGCGGTTGCATCATGGTTGTGGTGGACAGGTTCTCGAAGTATGGAGTGTTCATTCCTGGCCCAAAAGACATGACGGCAGAGGATGCGGCACGTCTTTTCTTCAAGAACGTGGTCAAGTATTGGGGCATTCCTAGCAACATTGTGAGCGACAGAGATGGGCGCTTCACGGGCAGATTTTGGCGAGAGTTGTTCAAGATCATGGGCTCAGACTTGAACTTCTCGACGGCATTTCATCCTCAAAGCGACGGACAGACGCAGCGGGTGAATGCCTTGTTGGAAGTGTACTTGCGGCACTACGTGAGTGCAAACCAACGAGATTGGGTAAAGTTGATGGACACGGCACAGTTCTCCTACAACTTGCACCGCAGCGAGTCGACCAACACGAGCCCATTTGAGTTGGCGACGGGGCAGCAACCTTTGACACCTACGACGGTGGCAACGGGATATAGAGGCAACAATTCGGCAGCCTGCAAGTTCGCTAAAGGCTGGCACGAGAAGATGGAGATGCCAAGTCTTACTTAGCCCGCGCTAGTAAGAAGATGAAGAAATGGAAGGACAAGAAGAGGCGGCACTTGGAATTTGAAGAGGGAGACATGGTGATGGTCAAGTTCTACCCTCATCGCTTCAAGCATCTCAAGAATGTGCACAAGGGATTGCTTCGCCGCTATGAAGGGCCATTCCCCATCGAGAAGAGGATTGGCAAGGTGGCGTACAAGGTAGAGTTGCCGACGCACTTGGAGATCCATCCGGTCTTTCATGTGAGCCAACTCAAGCTTTTCCACGAAGACAAGGAGGACGAGCAGCGAAGAGAGTCGCAACGCGCACCAACACTCATCACCAAGAAACATGACCATGAAGTCGAAGAAATCATGGCGCGTCGTGTCATTCCTCGTCGTGGCGTACATCCAAGCTTTGTGGAGTACTTGGTCAAGTGGCGCAACCTTCCAGAAAGTGAAGCAACTTGGGAGAAAGAGCTCACGCTTTGGAGGAACAAGGACTTGATCGAGGCATTCCATCAAGAGGACGCGACGAGGCCGTCGCGAGCATAGGTGGGCGAGGATGTCACATGTGGCAGATGACATGGAGCCAACAAGGTGACAACAAGGCGGCTGCACATGTGGCATGTATGGAAGACTAGTAGCATAGAGATGCTCCTATGATTCTCCACCTAAATGAGAGCATAATGGTGCACTTATGGGCTACATTATGGGTAGCATTATTAGAGTGCATTATGGGGGGACTTTATGGGGTGTATTGATGTAGAGGGACCATTATGAGGGGCATTGATGCCTTGTATGAGGAGAGGTCTATATAAGGAGCCATCTCCCTCACTTGTAACTCATTCCATCATTTTTTAGAGTAATACACACTAGAGAGTTCTCCCAATCCTTTGTCTTTGTTCTTGTTTCTTTGCTTGCAAGTGAGTTGAGAGAAAGGCTGCCTAACGCTCTAATGGATTTGAGAGCTAGGGCCGCACGATCGAGAGTAAGGTCGTGACAGTACGCACTGGGGAGAAAAGGGATGTTTTCTGGAGGAATGAATTTTTGGAATGACAAGTTTGCCCTTGTTTGATTTTTACTCTTTATAACTTGAGTCAACGTATGTAATTCAAAAGTCAGATAAACTCTAGCTTTTTATTGGTCAGGTGTTAGCGTTGTCACAATAACAACAAAAAAGTTGTTATAGTATCCGGTCCCTCGAGATTGATTTGAAAAGATCCCATGACTTCCGTTTAAGGAAAGACTGCAAAGACCACACCTCATTTTTTCTATTAATGACTTCCTCACCCAGTTCAACTCGTCTATCTTTCCTTTGTCTTTTTGTTTTCTTCTCTCGATCCCAAGAAGAATAAGAAGGCAAACCCAAATCAATAATAATAAAAAAAGAAACGTAGGAAAAATCTAAAAAAACAATTAAATAAAAATAGAGGTGCCTTTTGTTTGTTCGATTAACGAACGTCACTTGTTAAACGGTTGTTAAATTGTTAGTCTAACCTTTACCAATTATATAAATAAAATGTTTCTATTGACTGAACCTAGTATTAGCACCATACTAACAAAAAAATGTTGATATTCTAGTGCTTTCCAATTTTCTTCCATGCACATGGTGACTTAGACCATCTTCATCCCCTTTCATATGCAATTGCTAAAACTTAGGGGTCGTTTGGAAGTTAGGAGTCTAGATGAGTGATTCTATGAATGTGTGTATTCTTTACAATCCATCGTTCTTTTGACATAAACTTATCCAAAATGCAAGCATTTAAATGAAACTTTAGAATCTCAAATGGTTAGAATCATCCATTTTAGAATCTCTACAAAAAGGTGAGATTCTCTTACTTTACTTTTTAATTGCTTTTTTGCACACTTATCCTTATTATTTTTTATATATTTCATATTTGCCCCTCCTTTAATGATTATATAAAGAGAACTTCAAGGCTATATAAGTCATTTTGGTCATTAAAGTGAGAATTCTTACATTCTTCAAAAGTAATAATCACAACTACCAAACAATATATTCTTACAATCATCTATTTCTTACAATCACTACACTTAGAATACATACATTGCAAGAATACACATAATCGTAGACTCCCAACTTCCAAACGAACCCTTAGTTGGCATGTGTTTGGCAATTGCTAATTCAATTGCAAGGATGTGGAGCCAATTGCTAACTTAGCAATCTTGCTAAATAACCAATTCCACTTGCAATGCCACATAGGATTTTATTTACCTTTTCTATGTTATCTTTATAGTTTAGAAAGTTAATTTTTTATAATGGAAGAATTGTTTATACATACATATGTGTGTGACCCCACAATAGAAATGGCTAAAACCTTGAAGGATGTGGATGACTTGAAAGAGCTATTGCTTAAGTGGTTGATATGACAGCGGGACGCATATATGAAATTGCTAAGTAATTGTAAGGATGGAGATGGTCTTAGCCGGAATATTTGGACAAAAAAAAAAAACAATTTTGGAATAACTTATCGGCATTGTCCCCACCTTTAGGAATGGCAATGGGCAGGTCCGGGGCGGGTTTCTCGATACCCATACCCGCCCCATGGCAGGTCGGGTTCGAGTCGGGTAATTTATCACGGGGAGCGGATCGGGGCAGGTCGACCCAATGGGTACATAATTTATGCGGAAAACATTAGAATTATTCGTTATTTTCACTAAAAGACCAAAAAATAAACCATAATACGGTAAAATGTAGTTAAATTATTGAAGAAATTGATGTTTTCACTTATTTACAACTTTATTATAGCTAAAATATAATATAATAAGAGGAAAAACCTAAGTAATTTTACTAAGATTACATGTAATTTAGGCAAGAATGGGTTGAGAATGGGGCGAGTCAGGGCAGGTCGGGTCGATGAGAGGTACCCATGCCCGCTCGCCCCGCCTACAGGGCGGGTCTGACCTACTCCAAAACAGGCCAAACAGATCGGGTAAATCGGGTCACGTCGAAATTGCCATCCCTACCCTCCGATTGGACAATACCACTAGAAGTTTGGGCTTCTTTGAGCCGGCCCACCAAGGAAACCCCAATTTTCCACGTGGCCAACTACTTATTATCACCCGTGGCAGGGTAGATAGAATCAATCGACAATCGCCATCACCAAATTTAGCTGCTTCTGTTGAACATTGAAAACACACTCCTCTGTTTTCCACCTGAAACATCAAGAACACTTAAAAACGAACCATCCAGAAGAAAGAAGAAATTCAGCAGCAAAAATGAGCGCGATCGTGAAGCTCGTGGATTTCCCGCTGTTCTTGGTCTTCTTCGTGGTCGCGCTGGCGGCGCCGCTTCTCGACGCGCAGACGTGTCTCCCTGCCTCCTATTTCCCGGAGGCGTTGATCAATTTTAAGGAGTGGTACCGCCAGCAGTACGGCGATTACCTGTTCTCCGAGAAGCCCAATTTCTTCGTCGGCACGGTCTGGCTCGAGCTCGTCTTCCAGTGGCCGCTCGCCCTCCTCAACCTCTACGCCATTCTGAGTGGCAAGCCCTGGTTCAACACCTCTTGCTTGATCTATGGCGTCTCCATCACTTCCTCCATGGTAGTAAATCAATCTCCACCTTTTCTCCGCAATTACCATATGAATGATCGATCCCCGATTCTGCCATTGAACCCCAATAACAATTTTGGTGTGGAAAATAGGGATTGCACTTTTTGATTTAAGGATGACACACATGTGTGTGTTGACCGCACGGGATATGACCCAGTGGCCGTGTCTCTTGCTGTTGATGGCCCGAATCCTAACATTGCACCCCTCGTGATGATTACGGCATCTGACTATGAGCCTTTTGGTGTTGGAATGAGTTGTGTCCCATTCAAAATGCCGAGTCATTGCTTCAGTCTCAAGGGCGTGCCGCACATCCTTCTTCGAGCCAAATTGTTGGCCCTTCGTAAACCCAGTGAGTGGGCCCCATATTGGGACCTCTGGCGGCTCCATGTCGCTGTCGACCATCCAATTGTCGTCTGGAATGTGATTGTAGTAGGGGACTGGTACACGGTCAGGAGCCACATCACCATCATTATCTGAACCCGAATCTGGTGCTGAATCATCAGCACCTTCAAGAGGGTCTGAGCTGTCTGCACTGACGTTGTTTTCTCCTTCTTCATCAGAGGGGTCGCTGACTGGTCCTGGTGTGGCAGCCTCCGTCTGATCCTGCTCATGAAAGGCACCTTCATCAGCTCCATAATGGTAGTTGTGAAAACTACCGCTGCCTGTCAGGAAGTTGTACTGGGCTTGGTTGGGGATGTCCGGTTGAACTTCTTCTTCATATGACGAGAACGATTGATGATGGCCTGCACCTTGCCCTCCATCTTGGTACTGAAAATAGGAATGAGAATCATGGTAACTTTGGTAGGGATGATCGTCATATAATTCACCTCCACCATGAATACCAGATGTTTGACCGTGTCCAGAATGACCTCCAACACTAACGGCTGGCTCGGTGTAAACGAACATCTCGGCTTTGGCCAATTTGTTGGACCTCAAGAATTCGAGCATGGAATCTACGTCATCTTGAGTGGTTATGGTATATTCCTCATGCCACAATGACCCAGTTGCTCTGTTTGGGTATCGGTACACCATACGGTCTACCCTCCTCGTGCCATCCATGCAAGTAACGTCAGTGCATATTCGATGGAGGTCTTCAAGCTTCGGTCTGGTACCGACCGTTACTTTCTGAAAATTGCCACCGACGTAGGTGGCCCCCTTTCCGGTGTCTTCCGTGTAACCATTCCACCGTAAGCCAAGCAACAACTGACGGAATGCCATCTGCACACAAACAAACCATAGTTTTAGTTAATATCATAAAAATCACAAATAAAAAATAACAATAAAAAGTAACACAAAATAAACTTACGAGTTAATGTTAATGCAATAAAAAGTCACACAAAATAAAGTTACGAGTTAATGTTAATGGCATAAAAAGTAACACAAAATAAAGTTACGAGTTAATGTTAATGGCATAAAAAGTAACACAAAATAAACTTACGAGTTAATCTTAATGGCAAACACACTAAATAAATATAGATATACAACAGAAAAATGAAAGAGAATGCGAGGGAGAATGAGAGGTGTGAAGAGTCTGTTTTCCGGCAAGTCTTATATAGGGGAAAAAATTGTGAAAACCGCACCTCTAGGGTGCGGTTTTAGTCTGCCATGCAACCCTACGTACATAATTCTCTGCATGTCTGTGATGGGTGTTGGAAAATAATTGACACGTAAACCGCACCTGGGGGGTGCGATCTACGTGGTGAAATCGCACCTTGCAGATGCGGTTCATGTTTGGAGAAATAAATCGCATCACCAAGGTGCGGTTTAGGTAGGTCAGGCCTAAACCGCACCTCGGCCATGCGTTTCATGTAGGCCAGACATGAAAACGCATGGGCAAGGTGCGATTTAGGCCCACCAAATTAGATCGCACTCTCAAGGTGCGATTTATGTGTAAAACGCACCTGGGGGATGCGGTTTATGTGTAAATCGCACCTGGAGGGTGCGGTCAATATAAAAGGGTGCTAGTTTTGTAAATATTTTTGACAGGGTGCTAGTTTTGTAATTTTTTTTTTTAAAGGTGCTATTATTGAAAAAATCTCTGTTATAGCACCCTAAAATCCTCCGTGTTTTCCACCTGAAACATCAAGAACACTCAAACGAACCATCCAGCAGAAAGAAGACATTCAGAAGCAAAATGGGCGCGTTCGTGAAGGTCGTGGATTTCCTGCTGTTCTTGGTCTTCCTCGTGGTCGCGGTGGCGGTGCCGCTGCTCGGCGCGCAGACGTGTCTCCCTGCCTCCTATTTCCCGGAGGCGTTGATCAATTTTAAGGAGTGGTACCGCCACGAGTACGGCGACTACCTCTTCTCCGAGAAGCCCAATTTCTTCGTTGGCACGGTCTGGCTCGAGCTCTTCTTCCAGTGGCCGCTCGCCCTCCTCAACATCTACGCCATTCTGTGCGGGAAGCCCTGGTTCAACACCTCTTGCTTGATCTATGGCGTCTCCATCACTTCCTCCATGGTAGTGAATCAATCTCCACTTTTTCTCCGTAATTACGATCTGATAGATCCCCGATTCTGCTCAAAAAGAATTTTGGTGTGGAAAATAGGGATTGCGCTTTTTGATTTTAGGGCCCGCCGCCCTATCCATTTATTGTGGAAAAGTCGAACACTCTCTTTGGCAATGTTTGGTAATTACTTTCCAAAGGGCGACCCTTGCTGTTGCTGAAGGGCATCTGTGGTCAGAAACAAGGGAAGATTTGTTAGGTTTTCTTGGTTTTGATTTGCTAAGATCACTGTAGAATTTTGTTTTGAATTGGTGATCAAATCTCCAACGACAGCTGACGTTTTTGTTCTTTTGGTCATTCTGTTTTGTGTCTGTTTCGTGGTTTAAATTTGCAGGTGCCTGTTTTATCAGAATTGATCCTGTCTGGGAAAGCATCCGATGAGCTGCTGATGCTGTACGCTCCTTTCCTGGGCGTCGGTGTAGTAGCCATGCTTCGAGGCTTTGTGCCACACTCTGCGAAGAGTGGTTCTGGAGTCGGGAAGAGAACTGCCTTCGGTAGGAAAAAGAGGGTTTGAGGAAGGATGTCTGTGTCAACCAATTTTTCTAGTCCTGCTCTTTTTCTACGTTTCAGTGACGATCAGTTTGTTCATTTTTACTCTTTTCTCTAGTTGACCATATGGTAGGATTCTTGTGAGTTTTGTGCCTGTTCTTGGAGCTTCCTTGGGTTGTTGAGTACTTGAGTGTGTAGTGCAGTTGTTATTCTTTAACCAGGGTTACGTTCTTGGTATCAGTTTGGATTCCTGTCTAGTGCTTTACTCGGTTGTGATTAGCTAGGTACTTCGCTTCTCTTCTCGTATAATCAGCTTGCTGTATAATATGGGTTGCTTAATGGATAGCTACGGCTCAGTCTTTTATCTGCTTCTCAACTCTGTTTAGTTTGCATGACTGTGCTTTGGCTTTGCCGGTGATGTTAAGCAGGCATTGACTAGTGACAGGTTCGCTCTCGGGGTGGGCATGAGTGCAGTCGAACGGCTTCAGAATCACACCGAACTGCAATTGCGGGCGAACCACATTGCCTCACGAAGCATGTCGTCTGCCTTGCAGTCTGTGTTTTAAGCGGTTCGCGATTTTTGGCTGAACCAAACTGTTGCGGTTCACAACCTATTTCCAACTATCATTTCCAGTTTCCCAATCTCTCTCAAATGATCCACGCCGCCTTCCCCATCTTCCCAATGCCTTTCATCATTATTCGCTGAGTTAGCTACTTGATCATCTTGTTAGATTTTCTGTTTACTTTTACTCCCCGCCATATGGGTCATTATGTGGGAATTGGGTTTAGCTTGATTGGATTTTGAAGCTTTCTTTGACTTTTGTGGCACAATTTTGAGGTTTCTCAAGTTCAGTGGAATATCAAGTAGAGTTGTCCATTTCTTGTCTAGCTTGATTGGTTAATACTTACTTTCCCTTGTCCTCATATGATATGGTGTGTCCGGAATCCCATCTTCATCGAAAAAGTTAAACTACTCACAAGATTTTTTGTGAGTAGATAATTGCATGGCTCAAATGGGTAAAGAAAAAAGAGAAGTGATGGCCCATTAAATTCCCAATCACTTTTAACTCTCTAACCCTCTTTCTCTCTCTCATTTCTTTCTTTGTTTTTCCGCCTGTAATGAATATTGGTCAGTGATAGATTTTATTATGTACTGATATTAGTATGTGATGATAGGATATAATGATGTTCATGCGATGGATATTAGTTTGTGAAGTAATGAATATTGTGTCTTCCATCAAAACTAAACACACTATCAAATCTTAACACATAAGGCTTGCAACCTTAGTTAGGGCTGCCCCCCGAGGGCCCATGGGCCTTCGGGCCATGAAACACCAATATTTGTTTGCAATGAATGGATATTAGTTTAGGTGGTTCGGATATGTGTAGTTGGTATTAGTCTGCGATGGACAGATATTAATCTGTGTGGTGGGTATCAGTTTGCGATGGCCAAATATTAATCTGTTCTTCATGGGTATTTGTCTGCGATTGTCAGATATTAGTATGTGTGAGGTGGGTATTTGTCTGCGATTGTCAGATATTAGTTTGTGTGAGGTGGGTATTAGTCTCTGTGGTGAGGATATTAATTATGGGCTGACTAGATATTGTTCTTAGAGGATATTTGTTATGGTGAACGGATATTATTCTGGTTGGTTTGGATATTTGTTTTGTGTGGATGTGTTATTTTAACGAAGTGATGGAAAGAGAGGAGGAGATTCGCAAATGATTTTTTTTTAATTTGTGGGCCCATTTTCTCTGTAGCTGGATAGTGAGAATGAGTCAGTCTTTTTTTAATTTGTGGGCCTCCTTTTCTCTGTCCCTGTGAGTATATACTCACAACTTACCTTGTGAGTAGGATAACTAGATTGCATCTTCATAGTTTGATGAATCTCCAAGGAATTTGATATTGAAAAAAACACTAACTCCCATATAATCCTGATATTTGTTTTGAGGTGATTGACTTCATTTCTTATGAGAAACCTAGCAGGATCTAGGGTTAGTGGAAGAAGACAACGACACTGTGATGGAGAAAGCGCAATAGAGAAATGATTCTCTCTGCTTCCCTTTTATATAAAACCAGAAAGTCTGTGCCTTACGCTACAAAACAGTAGAGATGGAAAACATAAAACGATAATTCAAAATGATTGTAAATGTAACTCCACGTGTTGCTCCTCCATTTGTAAAGGTTGGTTCCACCCAACGGTAAGTGTTCGAACTCCACAACGACGCTTTCTCGTTCTTCTACTAATCGATGAGTGGAATGGACTCAGAAATGTTTCCGTTTCTGGATAAGGTTTCTTCTTCGTTTCCCATGGTTCCTCTGCATCTTCAACTTTATTTCTTTTGCAGAGTATCTTCTTCATCATCTTTAATTAATACTCCCCCACAAGCTAGCGAGAAAGCATTGTGCACTCCCAGCTTGTCCAATAGAAACTTCAATCTGTAACATGTCATGTCCTTGGTAAACAAATCTGCAACTTGATCGTCATTTCTCACGTGAAACAGTTTTATCAATCCTGATTTTAGCCTTTCTCTTGTAACATGGCAATCGATCTCAATATGCTTCATTGTTTCGTGAAAAACTGGGTTTCCAGCATTATGCAATGCAGACTTGTTGTCACAGAATAAGGGAATCGATAATGGTACCTTGACACCCATCTCAGATAGTAGATTCCTCAACCATTGTACTTTGCAAACAACTTGAGCTAAAACTGTGTATTCAGCTTCAGAGGAAGACCTTGTAACTGTGGCTTGTTTCTTGGTCTTCCATGTAATCAACAAGGTGCCCAGAAATGTGCACTAACTAGTTAATGACCTTCTCGAGTCAGGACAACTCGCCCAATCAGCATCACAAAAATCAGAGAGTTCAAGTTTAGCATCATCCCTGAAAATCAACCCCTGTCCAAGTGTCTGTTTCAGGTATCTGATAACTCTGTGTGCAGCTTGCAAGTGGCCATTACATGGAGTTGATTGGAATTGAGCGAGCTGTTGCACTGCATATGTGATTTCTGTCCTCGTGATGGTAAGATAATGTAACATTCCTATAAACCTTCTGTAAACACTAGGATCAGGAAGCAATTCACCCTATTCTGCAGAAAAATTAGCATTACAGTCCATAGTGAAAGGCATCCTTTAGCTTCTAAAAATCATGTATCATCAAGCAACTCAAGGCAATACTTTCGTTGGCAAACAGAAATCCCTTTGTGATCTCTTATTACTTCAAATCCAAGAAAATAACTCATTTGTCCCAAATCCTACACTTTGAACTCTTTGCTTAAGAAGGTCTTAAGTTGTTATGTCTCCAAGATAACTCCCAGCAATTAGAATATCATCAACATAGACTAGCACAACCACAACTCTTCATTGAATCCATCGTACAAAGATAGAGTAATCAGTGGCAGTTTGAGAATAACCATTCTTAAGCAAAGCACTAGTGAGTTTTGAGAACCATTGCCTGCTGGCTTGCTTAAGGCCATATAGAGATTTTTTAAGTTTAAATACCGAGCCTGAATCCTTAGGTACATCCACCCCAGGAGGAATTTCCAAGTAAACTTCTTCATCTAAGTCACCATGTAAAAAGGTATTGGACACATCCATCTGATGGATATGCCAATCCTTAGCAGCAACTACTGCTAATAAAGTCTTCACAGAGTTGATCTTGGCTACTGAAGAATAGGTGTCCAGAAAGTCTATCCCATAAATTTGAGTGTAGCCCTTGGCTACTAATCGTGCCTTAAACCTTTCAATAGCACCATCTGACCTGTATTTCACTTTGAAAAACCCACTTAGCTCCTATAGGTTTCTTCCCTGCTGGCAACTTAACCACTTCCTAGTTCTGATTTTCATACAAAGCAAAATTTCTTCCTTACAGGCCTACTTCCAACGTGGATCCTTACATGCTTCAGCATAAGAAGTTGGTTCTTCAATAGAAATAACACTAAGGGAAAAAGCTCTCTGATGTGCAGTAAGATGATCATATGCAACCAAATGAGATATATGATGTTTGTTGCTTACAACAACCATGCTCATATGATAATCTTTGTGTAAAATAGCAACTGTACGATGCCTAGTGGACTTCTTAATGAACTCAGCTTCATCATTATCATTAATTTAAGGAAACACTTCTATTTCCATATCCTCTCCTCAGACTGCAAACTGATAGGTGGAACACTAATGGAAGGATCAGGTAGTGTAGAAGGACAAGGAATAGAAGAGGAGGAAGAAGGTGTAGAAAGACTAGGAGTGGAACTAGAAGCCTGATCAGCTTTAGGATGAGAAGTGGAAGATTTTGCTGGTTGAACATAAGGAAGAATAGGAGAAAGATGAGGTGTAATGAGGTCAGGAGAAGAAGGTAGGTCTGGCTGATCAACAGGGAGACAAGAAGAAAATTGAGGTGTGACTAGATCAGATGAAAAAGAAGGAGAAATTGGAGTGGTTTGAAATGGTAAGATGGTTTCATAAAAGACCACATCCCTAGACACAAAGAAGGAATGTGTATTGATGTCAAAGAGTTTAAAGCCTTTGATTCCAGTGGGGAATCCAAGGAAGATACACTGCCTGGCCCTTGAATCAAACTTATTTCTATCCCTGTGAAGAGAAGAAGCATAGCAAAGCGATCCAAAGACCTTCAGATTAGTGAGGAGAAGAGGTTTCTTGTAGAGAATCTCATATGATGACTTGTTATCAAGAACTGGGCTAGGCAGTCTATTGATCAGATAGACAGCATGAAGAACACAGTCACTCCAGAATCTAAGCGGTATGTCTGATTGAAAACGAAGTGATCTAGCAACATTTAGAATGTGCTGATGCTTTCTTTCAACTCTAGCATTATGTTCTGGAGTTTCAACACAAGACTGCTGGTGAATAATTCCTTTATAAGTATAGAAATATGCTAGATGAAACTCAGAACCCTGGTCACTTCTAATAATCTTAACAGATTTAGAGAATTGTCTCTCAACCATAGTACAGAAACTTTGCAACAAGTAACCAACTTCAGATTTAAATTTCATCAAAAACACCCACACAGGTCTTGTAAAGTCATCAACTATTGTGAGAAAATATGCATAACCTTCATGATATTTAACTGACAAGGGTCCCCAAATGTCTACATGAACCAAAGCAAAAGCATCAAGTGCTCTACTACTACTGACAGGAAAAGGAAGTATTTTCTGTTTGTCAAAATGAAAAGTAGAACAATAGGAAACTACAGCTCTATCACTAGGGAACAACTGTTTTTCTTTGTCCTTGTTGGGATGCCCTAGTCTCTAGTGCCATAGTTGAATGTTTTATGGTTGAAAATTATAAGAAATGGCTGCTTGAGGTGTAGGAAGAAGGGGTGCTTTATCCTTGGTATGAGTTTGGTATAATCCATTACACTATCATGCCAACCAATCCTTTTCAGGGTCAGCAGGTCCTGAATTTGACAAGAATCAGATTCAAAGTGTAAGGATATTAGCTTATCATGTGTTAATTTGATGACTGAGATAAGATTAAAAGTGAAACTAGGCACGAGGAGCACATCATCAAGAGACAGATCATGAGAAAGTTGAACTTTTCCTACATGACTAACCATTACTCGAGTTCCAGTTGGTAGATAAACAAACTGATCAGTGACTGGTTCTAACTCAGAAAACAACCCAATATTGCAAGCAATATGATCAGAAGCCCCAGTATCAAGAATCCAGAACTGGGAAAGAGATTCTGCTTTATGTTGCATGTAAGAGGACAAGATGAACTTACTAGCATAGGTAGGAAACCGAGGAACACTGTGTGCCACAGAGAAAGCCAAGTGATTGAGAGAAGGTGAAGCTGAAGGTGAAGGACTGGGAGAAGGGAAAGTCTGCAGTAGATATCCGAGCTTATTCAGCTCCTCAGTAGAGAAACTCAAGCTCTCTTTAGAAGAGACACTTTGAGTATCATTGCTCATCTTCGAATCTGAACTTGTAGAATCACTCTCAGTGAAAGATTCCCCATGAGTTACTACTGCAGCAACACCCCCAATCATTCTAAGCTTCTAGTTCTTTAGTCTGTAGCATTCTTCCTTTGTACGTCCATCTTTCTTACAATATCTTCAAAACTTCTTTCAATCCTGTGAATCTCCTTGTATAGCCAAAGCAACAGTTTGTACTCCTCGAGTAATGCCTTTATTCCCCATGAGAAACCTAGCAGGAGCTAGGGTTAGTGGAAGAAGACGACGACACTGTGTGGGGAAAGCTCAAAAGATAAATGTTTCTCTCTGCTTCCCTTTTATATAAAACTAGAAAGTCTGTGCTTTACGCTACAAAATAGTAGAAATGGAAAACATAAACGGTAATTCAAAAATGAGTGTAAATGTAACTCCACGTGTTGCTCCTCCATTCGTCAAGGCTGGTTCCTCCCAACGGTAAGTGTCCAAACTCCACAACGACGCCTTCTCATTCTTCTACTAATAGATGAGTGGAATGGACCCAGAAACTTTTCCATTTCTGGGTAAGGTTTCTTCTTCTTTTCGCCTGGTTCCTCTGCATCTTCAACTTCATTTCTTCTGCAGAGTATCTTCTTCATCATCTTCAGTTAATATTTCTCATATGGCATTCACTAGAATTGAGAACTGCACGGGGTACAAAGATCAAAATTTATGCATTCACAAACGTACATTCTGAATAGACTATTAGACAAAGCTTGAAGTTATTTCACGATGACTCCTGAGTTTGTTGTTACCTCTGGTTGTGAATTGTCGAAAGTCCCTTTGCCCGTTGGTGGGTTTTCTGCTCGTCGTGGTTATTTATGATAAAAGCTCCTTGTAGTATCCTTTTAAAGGTTGGTTAGGTTTTCTTGCACAAGAATGTGTGGTTTCGTTGTTGAATCTCCCACTTGAATATGATTTCCCCATAATTCAATGGGTTGTAATATTTGATAGCTAGAGCAAATGATGAATATGTGGATGTTCTTGCATTATAGACCTTTAACGTGAAGCTGGTTAACTGCATGAATCTGGTTAACTTGCATTATAGACCTAAGTGTGTTGCAATTTGTAAACACGTAAAGTAGGTATTTTCCTTCCTCTAGCGGTAGATGCTATCATGATTAATTGCACATAATTGCCTCATAAATTGTTGCATTTTAACCTACGATCTCTTCATAATCATTACGAACTAGTCATGGGGGTTGAATGCGACTGTTTAGGTGAAATCAAGTCAAATTCAACGTAAGTCTAGGGTGTTGGTTAAATTCCAAACATCATGGTAGCAGACAGAAGACCATGAAAATGATTCCTTCTCGCAATCCGAGTTCACGAGCAGTTTCAAAAAAGCACGTCATGATCTCGATGCTCAGACTATGAACTGTAGCACAAAATAAAAAAAAGTATCATAGATTAACGGTATGATTCACGGAGAGTGTCAGACAGTGATTTTGTCATCACGGGTGCGACTTCAGAGATCACGATCGTAAAGTTAGAAGCCACGATCCTCAAAGTCAACCGTCAATTGGAGCAAAGCACCGTCGTTTTTGAAGTTCACGGATCAATTGAAATTTCATGGCCAAGAATATGCCGTCAAATCGTTTGTCCCATCCCATGGGCTTTAAATAGCAAAATCACACATTAAGAGAAGAGGAATGCAAATTCATCAGAGGTGCTGAGATTACTCTCCAATGAGTATGCTCTCCGAACACTCTCCGGTGACGACTTTGGCTCAGGCAGGTCGACCGCCGGATACTATCACTTCACCGTCATCCTCTTTGGTTTCTTCTCCAAGCGTGCAGCAGGGGGGATCATCCTCTTTGATTTCTTCTCCGAGCGTGCAACAGGGGGGGATCACAAATGAAAGAGGATAATCCTCAAAGCCTGAACTACAAGGCCGCCCTGGCTGGTGCTGGGGGCGATACATCGCCCAAGCGGAGTGCCTGGACATTTGTGGGCTCTCATGATATAGAAGCTGGATCTTTCAATGGAGAACCGGAGCTGAAGATCTCCCCTGGTTTCAAAGAGAGATTATGCATTCCTTGGAAGAAGATGCTAGTTCTCCATCTTTTGGGCCGATCAGTCTCTTACACCTATATGTGCTCCCAACTTAGGTGGAAATGGAGACCAGCGGGCAATCTGGATATCATGGATCTAAATAACCAGGCTTTCTTGGTGACGTTTAATAATGATCAGGACTATCTTCATGCGCTGACAGGAGGTTCGTGGACAATCCTAGATCATTATCTCCTTGTTCACGAATGGTCTCCAAGTTTCATAACATCTGATCAGCCTTTCAAATCGGTGGTAGCATGGGTTCAATTTCCTGAACTCCTTGTCCATTTCTACCATCGGGAAGTGTTGTTTGCCCTGGGGAACTTAATCGGCAGGACCATCAAGCTAGATTACCATACTGAACACCTGGAGAGGGGAAAATTTGCTCGGCTAGCTGTTGAATTGGATATGACGAAGCCTCTCGCTACCAGAATTCGGCTGGATGGAGCTTGGCAGCAGGTTACTTACGAGAACTTGCCCCAAATCTGTTTTGAATGCGGCAGAATCGGGCACAATGAGGACCGCTGCTCGAAGAAACTGGGAGCAAGCTCCCCGTTGACGGTGGCGATGGAGACGAACTCTGAAGCACGATCATCGGAACAGCCATCGGAGCCTCCGCCGGCTACGGGCCATGGATGCAAGTGACACGAAAAGCGCGGAAACCGAATAGGAAACCATGAGCAATCAAACCCAAACGGTAACCAATCAGCAAGGCAAAGGGGGAAATTCTGAGAAGATCATGGCGAAAATCACTCATTTAGGGAAAGATGCTCAGGCAACAGGGAATAGGGAAGGAAAAGGAAAGGAAAAGGAAAGGGCACTGAAACAGGGCATAAGAAGGAAGGGAATGGAAAACAAAAAGGGAAAGTGAATGGTGGTGTCGTGGAAGGGGCCAAGGGAGGCACAAGCCAAATAGGGTTTAAGGAATGGAGGCCAATTGGCCAAAGCTGGGAGATACACCCTCCAAAGCCCAAGTCAATTTTAGTGCCGTCAAGTCGAAAGGGTCGGAGAAGAAAGAGTCGACTAATAAGGGGCAAGAGGTAACGAACTCCCCTGTCATGGGCCAAAAAAGATATATGGACCTGCAAATAGGAAACCCGGTGGATATGGCCCAACCTTCTCCCTCTGTCAAACATCGCCATCACAAGAACAATTCCGGCCACCATCGTGCGAGTGGCGTCAAGAATCGTGTCAATCTCAAAGTTGGGGTAAAGAAAACGAGTAAAGCCAATCCTAAATCTAAACGTGATCTCAAGCAAAGAGTGACGGCTAACTCTTTCCCCATCACTCAGCAGGTGATTGAGGAGTTCTTGGCACAATCCCAACAGAAGGAGGCAGAGTTCTTGGCAATCTTGAACGAAGCACAGGAAGATGTACCGATGGGGGAGGAACGGATTTCTTCCCAAGATATTTTGGTATATCAAGGTAATAGCGAGTTACCCTAAGCTATTGCAGCAGGATGATATCCGAGGATAGCCTTGTGGTGCCATGCGGCTACTCTTCAGCGCTGGTCCTATGTACGAGCTGGGTTCTGGCCCTTTTATTTATCTATTTTTCTATGGTTAAGATTATTTCATGGAATTGTAGGGGTGCTCGGCACCCAAAATTCAAGTCCGCCTTTCTAGATTATAAGTTGGCCAATAGACCGGATGTGGTGATCATCATTGAGCCGCTAATTAGCGGCAAAGATGCTGATGAAGTTATAGGCCAGCTGGGTTTTGATTCGCAGGCTATCTCTGATGCTGAGGGCTTCTCAAGGGGAATTTGGGTGCTGTGGCAGAAAGGATGCATCAATCTGGAGGAGAAAATTATACATAGACAATTTGTCCATTTATGCTGGAAAGAAGAAGGCGCTAGAAAGGGATTCATCACTGCAGTCTACGGTAGTCCAAATGAGGTTGAACGCCAGCAAGTTTGGAAGGATTTGATTAGACTGGGGCGGACAATCCATGAGCCCTGACTGATCCTGGGTGACTTCAACTCAATTGCTCACCCATCGGAGAAACATGGTGGTGCGGGGTTTAACCCAGTGAAGACCATAGACTTCAACGAGTTTATTTCATCTTGCAGCCTCATCGATGTGGGATTCGTGGGACCAAAGTTTACTTGGTTTACAACGAGGATGGCGTTAAAAGAGAGGCTTGATCGTGCTCTATGCAATACAGCTTGGATGCACGCCTACCCGGAGACAACTAATCACCACCTGCATCGTTTAAGATCAGACCATAGACCAATCTTGGTGGATGTGAAATCAGGGTGCCCTTTGGGGTGAAAATTATTGTTGGTCACTAAACTTGCTCTATTAATTCATGTTTACCACTAAACTCGTTTTTAATTTAACTAAACCACTAAACTTAATATAAAAGATTGCCATCCATCACTTTCGTTCAAATCTCACGGATGTCATCTTAACGGCGCTGACAAAGCGCTAACGGGGATGACGTGGCGACACCTAATCTCTATTATTCCACGTAAGCAATTTCCTTGCTTAATAAAAAACTCTACCCAAAGAAAGAAAAAATCCCTAACCCTTAATTTCCCCCCGTCAATTAACCTCCAAACCTCTCGGCTGTTCATCTTCCCCAAAAGCTTCCAAGTCGGACGAAATAACCATTGATCATCCTTGACCTCTGCACTGCAATGCCGCCGGACAAACCAACTAAAAGAAGCATAAGAGGTAAGCTTGATTATGGTAATAGTTGGAGTTATATATTCTGTTATATATTCTTAGGGTTTTGGTACCGGCAGTAAGAGCCTAAGAGGAGTGTGGACGAGGCCGGTGCGGCGCAATCCGTAACTGTGGGTACTGGGCAGGCTTATATGGGTTTATGCATATGTGAGATTGAAATTGAAGGAAGGGGTATGTTCTTAGTCTTTGCTGTCTTTAGGGAGACATGTAGCAGTAGCAGGCAACAGTAGAGAATGGAATTTGCAGAATGCATATGGACCACTTTTAATCTTCTCTATGCCTTGCCTTTTTGTCTTTTTTCACATTTTTGTCTCTAGTAACAAGAGAAGGAAAAGCTAAAGAGAGATGGGTGGGTATGGGATTGAAACATGAGGCACGTAGGCGGGTGGGGTTTGTCAGTTCACAGATCACTTTTAATCTTTTTTATATGTTCTTTTGTCTTCTTGCATACTTTTGTTTCTAGTAACAACAAGCTAATTATTGTTTTATGCAGGTGTCAACGACAATAATACTGAAAGTGCGAATATGACAAGAAACTCAAAGAAGCATACATTCAGAGATTTGGCAAATAATTTTGCAGAAGATGCATTATCTGAAAGCAGTGATGTGAGTTCTGATTTTGAGGTACATTTTGAGGACAGTGATTATGATTTGATGGATAAGGAAGATGATTTGATATATGATAATTATGTCGATGAAGAAGTGGAAGCTGGAAATGGATTTGATTTTCAATTGGAATGTGCATCGAATCCGCAATCACCTGTTGCTTATGATGATGATATTGCTTATGATGGTGACGGGGAGCTTACTCATGTGGTTGAGGATGGAAGTGAGATGAAAGATGGATTTCCTGAGTTCAATGCAGAAGCGAATATGAATGATCCAGTATTTTTTGAAGGTCTCAAGTTTAAATCCTTTGATGAATTCAAGGAGGCAGCAAAGCATTATGCAATAAGACATAAAAGGAACATTCGGTTTAAGCATAATGACAAGTTGAGGGTCCATGTTGTTTGCCAAGATGGTTGTCCATGGGAAATATGGGTCTCCTACATGTCTAGTGAGAAGACACCTCAAATCAAGACATGTCGTATAAATCATAGTAAGCATTGCAAAAAAGTGTACAATATCAGATTCCTCACAGCCAAGTGGATAGCACAAAAGTACCTAGAGAGGGTTAGAGTTGATCTTGCATGGTCTTGTCCCCTTCTAATCCAAACTGTCAAGGAAGATTTGATGCTAACCATGAGCATGCCTAAAGCTCAAAGGTGTAGACGTGAGGCTTGGGTACTATTAGGTGGGCAAGAGAAAGATCAATACGAAAAATTATATGATTATGCAGGGGAGATTCGAAGGACAAACCCAGGATCCATAGTGATCATTGAGCAGATTGGAGGTATTTTTGAGAGGATGTACATGTGCTTGCAAGGATGCAAAGACGGATTCAAGGCAGGATGTAGAAGGTTCATATCCATCGATGGTTGTTTTATCAAACCTGATATTGGGGGACAATTACTAACAGCTATTGGTGTTGATCCTAATGATTGCATTTTCCCCATTGCATTTGCCTTGGTGAAGAAAGAAAACAAAGCTAATTGGCAATGGTTTATTAGAAACTTTTTTTTTTTTTTTTTATAATGGGTTTATTAGAAACTTGGTTGAAGATCTTGAAGTAGAAAATAGTCCCAGATGGTGCTTTATGTCTGATCGTCAAAAGGTAATTAAGATTAATTATTATTAATAACTTAGATGTTATCCTTCTAGTTTGATGTCTTATGTTCTTTCTAATATTTGAATTTACAATCACTTGTAGGGGCTAATTGCAGCCTTAAATGATGCAAGAGATTGGGAGGCAAAGTGAGAAGGCAAAGAATTGGTTGCATGAGAGACCTTTTAGAGAGTGGTCAAGAAGCCATTTTCAAGTTCTATGTGGGTGTGACATGCTTCTCAACAATCTATGTGAGTCTTTCAATCGTTGCCTACTAGATGCAAGGTGTCAACCCATTATCTCCATGTTTGAGGCCATTAGATGCATACTAATGAGACGTATGCATGTGAAAAACAAAGTTGGTGGTAAAATGACTGGTCGAATTTGTCCCAAAATACAAACAAAATTGGAAAAGCTGAAAGATGAAGCAGCAAAAGGTTGTACAGCTACTTATGATGGAGAGAATCAATACCAAGTTAGGTCCTTTGATGGACAAGTAGTGGTGAACCTTGCTGAAAAGACTTGTGCATGCACAAAATGGCAGCTTTCTGATATTCCTTGTAAGCATGCTATATGTGCAATTTGGGAGGCGGACGAACATCCAGAAGATTATGTGGGTAGTTGGTATACTGTTGATACCTATAAAGAAGTTTATAACCATTTTGTCCATCCTACCAATAGCAGTGATATGTGGAAAGATAGTGGTAGGGATCCCATTCAGCCACCTCCTATAACTAAGGAAAGAAAGATGAAGAAGGGAAGAAAGCCTAAACAAAGGAGGAAGGAGAGTGCTGAGTTGGAAAACACAAGTAAGAATGGAAAGCATAGACTGAGCAGGAAGGGAGTGAAGCTAAAATGCTCTGTATGTCGTGAGCATGGGCATCGGAAAGACTTCCACAAAAATAATCCATTACCACAACAAGAAGGTGAGCAAGGAAACTCCACTACACAGGCTACTACTTCTAGAAGAATGAACAAATTACCAGTAAGTTAAAAAATTTGTTCCATATTTGAAAATACATCATTATTTTGTACTGAGAAATTTGAATGTTAATGTTTAATATATTATTGTAGATTCAACGTAAAATAATCGGAGTACAACAAGGTATGACCCAATCTTGCTTTCAAGCATCACAGGTGTGTATCACAATCCCAATGCCTTTTGTCTAGATGATGTATGTTTAGAGAATGTTCTTTAAATGATGTTTGTTTGTTTTTTGTGATAGGAGAGTGACATTTTATTTCAGAGCTAGGAGGCTTTTTAGAAAGATTTCAACGCTTGGATATGGTCTCGATTGAATTTTGAGTTGAAGTCACGGCTTCTATTTCAAGTGATGCCCCAGATTCTGCACGTTTTAGTACCCCAAGTTCTACTGCAAATTTTTTTAGACTTGATGTGTGTGATTTCATATTGGAAAATTGAAGCGGCAAATTTGACTTATAATTTCATGAACGAGTGACTGCATAATCTTATATGGTTCCTTTTATTTATTTTTTCCCCCTCTGATTGATTAAAGAAAATAAGAATTGTGCTCCACTAAACAGGTCCCTATCAAATTAGAAAAGCAAACTACGGTGGGAAAAAATCTTTCTATACCAGGTAAAACCATAATACAATATTAAATTTAAACAAATGTTATCAAAGATGTTGTAGCTCAATTGGTAAAATTGTCAGCCTCCTTTAGGCTGGCTGGTTGTTACACAAAGGTCTCAGGTTCGAGGCTAGCTCCCAGCAATAATTATTACTTTTTATCTTAGGTTAAACTTGGGAGTGACATGGCAGATTAATGAGCTGTCCCCAGCTTGGAGGTGCCATGTCAGCAACGTTAACGCTTTGTCACCACCGTTAACATGACATCCGTGAGGTTGGAAAGAAAGTGATGGATGGTGAATTTTTATATAAAGTTTAGTGGTTTAGTTAAATTAAAAACGAGTTCAGTGGTAAACTTGAATTAATAGAGCAAGTACAGTGACCAGTGATACTTTTCACCCGTACCCGTTGCCAAATCAGGTAAGACCTTTTCGCTTTCTTGCTCCTTGGCTTTCCTATGCTGACTTCCCAAATGTGCTTGATCGAGGTTGGAAGCCGCAAGAGCGGTATCTTGTGTCTATGCAGGGGCTAACCGAGAAGCTGAAAGTTTGGAACAAAGAGGTCTTTGGCAACATCTTCCAGAGAAAGAAGGAACTACGGTCTCGCCTTTATAAGCTGGAGATGATTAATTACAAACAACCTTCGGACAGAACTATTCAGTAGGAAAATGAAGTTCACAATTTGATGGAAGAGACTTTGTGGGAAGAGGAGGTCCTTTGGATTCAGAAGTCAAGAACAAAGTGGACTGTTTTTGGGGACCAAAATTCTCGCTATTTTCACCTCTCTACACTAGCCAGACGTCAAAAGAATAGGATTAAATGTCTCAAAGATGCAGCGGGGCAGTGGATTTCAGATCCTACTCAGTTACAAACTCTTGCACGCGACTTCTATGTGGACCTCTACACGGAGGAGATGCATGACCATAATGGCATTAAGGGAGACTTTCCGGAGCTGGAGCTACAAGAGATGGAGATGCTGACTAAGGAGTTGACAGAGGAGGAGTTGACAGAGCAGTGAAAGACATGGCAGGGCTGAAGGTCCCGGGAAAGAAAGGCTATCAAGCAGTGTTCTTCCAGAAATGCTGGCCCAAGATAGGGAAGGATTTTCTATCTTTTTCACTTTCCTGCTTTCATAATCCGGCTAATTTTCAATATATCAATGAAACTCTTATTACCTTGATCCCTAAAGTGGCACATCCTGAAACTATTAGCCAATTCAGACCTATTAGCCTATGTAATGTGGATTATAGAGCTATAGCTAAATGCTTAGCTAATATATTGAAAGGATTTATGCATAAGCTGGTTCATCCTTCTCAAACTAGCTTCGTTCCTGGTCGCCACATAACCAGTAACATAATTATTTTGCAGGAGATAGTTCACTCTATGGAGCAGAAGAAAGGGGTCAAGGGGCACATGATACTCAAAGTGGATTTAGCTAAGGCATATGATCGTGTTTGTTGGCATTTCATTGAAGACACCCTCCAAGAGGCTGGGCTTCCTCAGGATTTTATTTGTATCGTCATGGGATGTGTGACTACGACCTCGATGCAAATCTTGTGGGATGGAGCCTGTACGACCAAATTTGTTCCTTCCCGCGGTTTAAGACAGGGATGTCCGCTCTCCCCTTACCTTTTTACACTTTGCATAGAACGACTTAGTCATATTATTATGAGAAAAGTTAGAGAAGGTAGGTGGAAGGCTTTCAAAATTTCGAAGGAAGGTCCTGAGCTTTTTCACCTCTTTTTTGCAGACGATCTTATTCTGTTTGGGGAGGCAACAAAAATGCAAGGGCAAATTATGATAGAGGCACTATCAACCTTTTGTAAAGCATCTGGAGAGCTAGTGAGTCGTGAGAAGTCCAAACTCTTTTTTTCGCCCAATACGAACATAAGTGTGACGGCTGAAATTGTGAGTGAAATGGGCATTCAAGCTACCACGAACCTTGGCAATTACTTAGGAGTCCCTGTACTCCATGGCAGAGTAACTAGGGAAACCTACAAGCTAGTGATTGAGAAGATTGAGAAGAAGCTCTCTAGCTGGAACATGAAGAACCTATCACTGGCTGGGAGAGTCACTCTTGCTCTCTCGGTCCTAAATGCTATGCCAACCTATGTGATGCAGACTGCAAAGCTACCTGCCTCAGTGTATGAGACCATTGACAGGATAATTCGGAACTTTGTGTGGGGAGCAAGGGATGGGAAGCAGAAGGCTCATATGATATCATGGGAGCACATTTGCAAGCCTAAGAACCTAGGTGGGCTTGGGCTCCGTTCGGCTCGGGAACTGAACAAAGCATACCTGATGATGCTAGCTTGGTCCTTTCTCAATTCTCCTGAGGAGCTTTGGGTTCAAATTATGCAGCATAAATATTTCAAAGTTAAAGATGGGAGTATGCAGCAGCTGAAAGGGAAGAGGCAATCACACCTATGGCGCGCTATGCAAGAGGTTTGGCCACTTCTAATGCAGGGGACAACTTCGAGCGTGAGGAGTGGTCAGGACACGAGTTTTTGGGGAGATATATGGCTGGATAGTGGGGTGGCCCTCAAGGACCTCCTCCCCCAGGAAGCGGATCAGCCTGTTGAGAGCATCCCTGTGGCAGGAATGGTTGATGAGGATGGCAGATGGGATTGGAACAAGTTCGAGCACATGTTGTCTCACGAAATGCGGATACAAATTGCAGGTACTGTGCCACCTTGTAGGGAGAGTGGAGAAGACCGTACTATATGGGCCCTGGAGGAAGATGGGCGGTTTCGGCTACGGTCAGCATATGCGCTTGCAGCAGGCTTTGCGGATGAGGAGGAACAACGCTGCTGGAAGGTGATATGGAAATGGGATGGACCCAGTCGAGTCAGACACTTCCTTTGTCTTGCATATCAGAGCAAGCTAATGACGAATGAGGAGCGAAAGAGGAGAAAGCTCACTACGAGCAGTGGATGCATAAGATGTCCATTAATTGATGAGGACATTTACATGTGCTAAGGGATTGTGAAATGGCTACTGCGGCATGGAAGGAGCTAATTCCAAGAGAGAAACACCAGGACTTCTTCTCGATGCCATTACAAGGATGGATGGAGGAAAATCTAAGGGATGTTAACTACTCTCTTGTTTTTGGGCTGGGCTGTTGGATTATATGGAAGTGTCGTAATGAGCTTGTTTTTGCAGGGAAGCAAACCTCAGGGGCAGCTCTAGTGGCTCGTATTCGCTGCTGGACCGAGACGGTGGCAAGGGCGCTAAAGAGTGACGAACGGATCGGCCTTCGACGGGAAACTATGAGGAAGGAAGTGATGTGAGCTGGCGACCGGCAGCGGAAAGATGGATCACCATCAATACAGATGGATCGGTGCATAATCGGGATCAATGGCGGCAGCAGGGGGTATTGCGAGGGACCAGTGTGGCCGGAATCTGGGGAGTTTTATGTCAAATTATGGCCAGTGTACGATCATGATGGCCGAGCTTAGAGGAGCACTAGAGGGACTGATCTTAGCGCGTCGGATGAAAGCCCCCAGAGTTGAGCTCCAGATGGATTCTCTGGCAGCGGTACAATTCTTACAGAATCGGGTCGAGGGAGGGCACAAGCATGCCTCTATTATCCGTCAGATACAAAATCTGATGGACACTTTTGGTGAGGTCAAGATTACTCACATTTACAGAGAACAGAACCGTGTAGCTGATTTTCTTGCTAATAAGGGACATTCGATCCCCGTAGGAAGCTCCCAGTACAATCATATGGAGCCGCTTTTGTATTTCTGGTTAAACTATGATGTTCTCGGGATCCAAGAAGTCCGAGTAGTTAATGTAATGGGTTAGGGCGCCCCTAGCGCCCGTTTTTTCACCAAAAACAAAAAAGAGAAGAGGAATGCAAGGGTTTGCTATTGGAAAAGAGAGGAAGACTTGAAGGAAAGGTGATAACATCTCGAGAAGGTTGAAGGATGATTTTCTACAATTGAAGTCCCTTAATAAGATGTCTTATCTCTTCCTTTTTAGTGTTTATTCTTCTTTCATGGGGGTAATCCCATGTGTACTTGGAGGTAAGAACCGCTAACATAATGTAGAGAATTTTGGTAAGATTTGAATGAGAATTTTTTTTTAATTCCTAGTAATATATGTCCAATTGGTTTTGTTAAATGATAATCCATAACCTTATGTTGTGTATGTGATGCTTGGGTTCTTGACCTAAGTAGGTGACTGATAACGATGTAATTGCATAATTTTATACCCCTATTTCTTATCCATTTGCGGAGCATAGTTGTGTGTTTTGGCCTATTTTACGTCGGGTTGTGCTACTTTGTCCTATTTCAGGTCCCAGGCGTCAAAGGGAAGGCCAAGCGCGAGTTTCGGAGCATTTGGAAGTCGTTTGGTCTAGCTATGACCAAAACACGGGCAGGAGGCTTTCAAAACACGACCGTGTTCCTGGCCCGTGTTTTTACTGTCGAGGCTTCTCTGCAATGCCCTGCACAACCATTAAAACATGGGCTGGAGGCTTTCAAAACACGGCCGTGTCCGCATCAAAACACGCCCGTGTTTTCCCTAGACCGTGCCCGTGTATTTACCACGTGGCAGAGGGCACGGGCGGGCTGGACCAGAACACAGCCGTGTCCTCGACCGTGTTCTGGCCAGTGATGCCCTTTTAGGCAGATTTCAGCCAAAAAGAGAGGGGATTCGAGTTTTAGAGAGACAGAGCGATTCCTAGAGAGAGAAAGCGACGAACAAGAGTCTCCAAGTGCCCTAGCTTGATCTTCATCACCATTGGAGCTTGGCTTGAGCTTGGAGGAGTGCCGATCAACGTCCAGGAGCAGAAATCCATCCTTCACAGTATGATTTCCGCGTCTGAATCTGCTTTTGCTTTTTTCTCCATGGAGTAGTTCTCCCATTCATCTGGGTATGGAGAACCCTAGATCTGTATGTTAGGGTTGATTGTATGAACCCAAGTATTGATTTTATGATTTGATTATATTCGATTGAGGTTTGAATGATTGAATGGCATGAATCCTGATCAAATTCCTGTTGTTTCTGCGTTAACCTAGAATGAGAATATATGCCTAGGTTGATAGAGTATCCTTAATTGAAGGTAGTGAATTGGTGACTTTAGTCGAGGAGCCAATTCGCTATTCTGTACCGAATTCAATTCGGTAGTGGAGGTTTGGTTCGTTAGGGCCTCAATCTGTTTACTCCAGTGGAGGTTAGTCGCCCGCTAGAGACTCAGATTGAGAGGGTCTGGAGACCTTTAGTCGAGACTTCAGACTGTTTGAGAACCTTCCGCAGTATAACTATCATAGAAATTGAACTTGGTAATTGCAATCCGGCTTAACTGCAGTCTAGGGGGAACCATATCCGGGTGACCTCTCTTAACCTGAAAACAACCGTTTAGTTGCTTTGTTTGCTTGTTAGTTCAGACCTTCACTAAAGTTTCATTGCTAGATAATACGAATTCACTGAGTAGTCATCATATCTAGGACCCGGGTTGACATTAAAACCCAAACCCGCTATACTACGCTTTAGGAAGTGGTTTCACTTGGCCATTCTCTAGAGTGACAGTAGGAGTGAGTCAAGTTTTTGGCGCCGTTGCCGGGGACGGCTAGGTTGTTGAAGAAAAGTGATTTCTGGTACTTTAGCATTTTCATTCTCACATTGAGTGTTTGTTCTTTCCCACTTGTGCCTTCACGGGTTTTTCATTGCTTGATTGTGTGCAGATAGTGCATGACCCGTGGCCAGTCGGGAGGTTTACTGCCGTTGGATCCAGAGATTGAACGCACCTGCAACCAACTTCGGAGACAACAACGAGCTAGACTGGCTACGGCGGAGCGCAGAGACGGCCAATTGAGGAGCGAGTCCGAGGACGAGTACGAGATGGAAGGCGACCACAACCCACCTCCTGGGAACCAGTTCCTGGGGAACGACCCCAATCCCCAGGGAGCTGGGGTCCATCATCATCCACCACCACCGGGTCCCACCTTGGAGTACTACTACACTCCACGGATTGCTGACATCCGCCCGGTCATCCTCTATCCGCCAATTCCAGCAAACAACTTCGAGATCAAGCCATGCTGGATTCAACTCATTACATCCTCTATCCAGTTCCATGGCTTGAAGGATGAGGAGGCCCGGGTGCATCTTTCCCGTTTCCAGCAGCCAACGAACGGGTTCAAGCTCAACGGTGTTCCTGATGACGCAATCCGCCTTCACCTCTTCCCCCATTCTCTGGCGGGGAATGCTAAGAGGTGGTTGGAGACCCAGCCCCCATTGTCCATCACTTCTTGGGACGATCTGGCAGACAAGTTCGTGCACAGGTACTATCCGGCATCGAAGACCACAGAGATTCAGCGGGAGATCACTCACTTCCGCCAAGAGCCAGATGAGTCACTTCGTGATGCATGGGAGCGGTACATGGGATATTTCTGGCAGTGTCCCCATCATGGTTTAAGGGATGCATTCACAGTGGGGAACTTCTATAGTGCCTTCACCCCAGACAGCCAGAGGGTGATCGAGTCTCTATGCCCAGGAGGAGATATTCTCACTAAGACTCCGCCCGAGCTGAACCAGATGATTAGTACCTTGGCTGCCCGCGATCATTCCTGGGGGCAGATCAGCAGAGGCAGACAGTCCCGGGACCGTGGTGTGCACGCTGTGGAAACCAGGTCCGGTTTAGAGCAGCAGGTGGCTGAGTTGGTGCAGACATTGAAGCAGCCCAACAGTCTACTTCTGGCCCGAGGTGTAGCTACGCCTCCAGTGGCTCAGTGTCAGTGGTGTGAGAGCCCGAACCACCTGGTGGAGGATTGTCAGTCTATGAGGGAGTCCTCTACTCCCCAAGAGCAGGTGGAATTCATCGCCAATGCTCGGCGCCTGGACCCATACAGCAATACCTACAATGAGGGGTGGCGCCAACATCCCAACTTCGCCTGGAGCAGCAACAACACCAAATCACCTGGTTTCCCAGCACCAGCGGGTGGTTTTCAGCAGAGGCAGCCCTTCCAGGCTAGGCAGGGGCCACTACCACAGCAGCAGCCCTACCAGCCTAGGTAGGGGCAGCCATTCCAGCAGGCCCAGCGCCAGTATGCCCAGCCTCCAGCAGCCGCATCTCCAGATAATCAGATGGCTGATCTGAAGAATATTTTGCAGGCATTCATAACCACCAGCCAGGCGAATTTCACAAGGATGGATCAGAACATAGCCTCACTGGAGCCAGGCCAGAGAAACCAAGGTGCCATTCTGCAGGATCTCCAGAATCAGATTGGGAGCTTAGCTCGCCAGAACACTACCAGGGCACCGGGCACTCTGCCTGCTACCACTGTTCCCAACCCTCGTGACCCTCTCCAGCAGCTGGACGCCATCACCACCAGGAGTGGCAAGACCATATCTGCTGCTCCTGCCCAGCCCGGGCGAGACGACCCACTACATGCTTCAACACCTCCAGCTGATACTGCAGAAGTGGGGGAAGGCAGTAAAGCACCTGCTCCCAAGCCGCAACCTGTGGTTAAGAAGCATACACCCCAGCTGCCCTTCCCCACTCGACTTGATAAAGACAAGCTGGAGACAGAGTTTGCCAAGTTCATGGCAATGTTGAAGCAGGTCAACATCAGCATGCCGTTCGTGGAGGCACTGTCGAAGATGCCCAAGTATGCCAAGTTCATGAAAGACCTCCTCACCAACAAGAAGAAACTTGGGGATCTTTCGACAGTGATGCTAAGCGAGAAGCGCAAAGACCCAGGGAGTTTCACTATCCCTCTTGTTATTGGCAGCATGCATGTAGGAAAGTCCTTGGCGGACCTAGGCGCTAGCATAAATGTCATGCCCTATAAATTGTTTAAGAAGCTAGACCTAGGTGAACCTAGAGCTACTAGGATGAGCATTCAGTTAGCTGATCGTTCTATCGTGCATCCTAGGGGTATCATTGAGGATCTGCTTGTTAATGTTGGTGCATTCACATATCCTGTTGACTTTGTTATTTTGGATATAAATGAAGATGTGGATGTGCCTTTGATTTTGGGTAGACCGTTTCTCGCCACCGCCAAGGCGCTTATTGATGTTCATAGTGGTAAATTGATCTTGCGTGCTGGTGATGAACAGGCTACTTTTTCTGTGTCTGACAATGGGAAACATTCTCACTTGCATGATGACATAGATTACTGTGATGTGCTTACCGATTTTGAGACCGCACTCGCCATCACGAGTGCGGGTACTGATAATGCTCTTGAGCGTTGTATTTTGCTAGGTGAGCAGGCATCGCAGGAGCCGCAGCTGGCGGAGCAGTTGGCCGCATTGGAGAGTGGCCCCTTCTTGGAGGGCGACAGGCTGTTTAAACCGATCTCATCCTCCACCCGCATCACTACCTCCTAAGAGGAACCACCAGAGCTAGAGCTTAAGCCCCTCCCTCCTCATTTGGAGTATGCATTCCTCTGAGAGGGGAATAAGCTGCCAGTCATCATCAGCTCGACCCTCACACCCGAGCAGAAGACCAGACTGGTGGCCTTGCTGAAGGAGTACGAGCGAGCTTTAGCGTGGAAGATCACAGACATCCAGGGGATCAGCCCCTCCTTTTGCTCCCACCGGATACTGCTGGAGGATGAGATGCGGCCAGTGAGGCAGCCGCAGAGGAGATTGACACCGAACCTGGAGGCCGTGGTTCGGGCAGAGATTGTGAAGCTGATGGACGCGGGGATCATCTTCGCCATTTTTGACAGCGAGTGGGTCAGTCCCACCCAAGTGGTGCCCAAAAAGGATGGGATGACCGTGGTGCCTAACGAGAAGAACGAGCTCCCCGATGCGCACGATGACTGGGTACCATGTTTGCATCGACTATCGGCGTCTCAACGACGCCACTCGGAAGGACCATTTCCCGCTGCCGTTCATTGATCAGATGCTGGAGAGATTGGCGGGGCACGAGTTCTACTGCTTCTTGGATGGGATGTCCGGGTACTTTCAGATCCCTATTGCACCGGAGGACCAGGCGAAGACCACTTTCACCTGCCCCTTCGGCACATTTGCCTACCGGAGGATTCCATTCGGGCTATGCAATGCCCCGGCCACTTTTCAGCGTTGCATGCTCGCCATCTTTGACCGTCTGGTCTGCGAGATTATGGAGGTGTTTATGGACGATTTCTCGGTTTATGGAGACTCATTCTCTCACTGTCTCCATAACCTGGAACTTGTTCTTAAACGGTGTGAAGAAACGAATCTGGCACTGAGTTGGGAGAAGTGTCACTTCATGGTTCGAGAAGTCATAGTTCTTGGGCACAAGATCTCCAAGATGGGGATTGAGGTGGACAGAGCGAAGATCGAGATTATCAGAAAGCTGCCTCCTCCTACATCTGTTAAGGGGATCCGGAGTTTTCTTGGCCATGCAGGGTTCTATAGGCGGTTCATCAAGGATTTCTCGAAGATCGCCCTGCCCCTAACTAAGCTTTTGGAGAAGGATGCCCCCTTCCAGTTCACTGATGCTTGCACAGCGGCGTTCACAACCTTGAAGGAGAAGCTCACCCAAGCTCCTATCATGGTTGTTCCTGACTGGTCCCTACCATTTGAGCTGATGTGCGACGCCAGTGACTTTGCTGTTGGAGCTGTTTTGGGGCAGAGGCGAGATCAACACTTCCGGCCTATCTACTACACCTCGAAGATCCTCAATGATGCCCAGGAGAGCTACACCACCACAGAGAAGGAGCTGCTTGCAGTGGTGTTTGCCTTCGATAAATTTCGCCCCTATCTGGTCTTGTCCCATGTGACCGTGTATACAGATCACTCCGTGATTTGATACCTGATGAGCAAGGCCGATGCCAAGCCTAGGCTCATACGATGGATCTTATTACCGCAGGAGTTTGATATTGAGATTCGGGACAAGAAGGGAGCAGAAAATGTTGCAGCTGATCACCTCTCCCGGTTGGACGCACCTCCTGCGGACAATCTCGTAGAGGAGATCAACGACTCCTTCCCAGATGAGAGACTGATGATGATGTGCTTGGTGGAGAGTGTCACCCCCTGGTATTCTGATTTTGCGAACTATTTGGTCGGCCAGCAGCTGCCCAAGGGGATGACAACTCACACCAAGAGGAAGTTTTGCTCCGATCTGAAGTACTACTTCTGAGATGACCCTCATCTTTTTCATATCGGAGCTGACGGGATCATCTGTCGTTGTGTTATGGAGAGTGAGATGGAGGGCATTCTATCTCACTATCATGAGGGACCTACTGGCGGTCATCACGGAGGAAACCGCACGGCAAGGAAGGTACTCTAGTCGGGCTTTTACTGGCCCACGCTCTTCAAAGATGCAGACGCCTTCGCACGCAGGTGCGACCGATGCCAGAGGTCAGGGTACATCTCTGCCTGTGATGAGATGCCCCAGAATGTGTTTATCACTTGTGAAATTTTTGATGTCTGGGGTATCGACTTCATGGGCCCCTTCCCTCCATCTTTTGGTAATACCTATATTCTGGTTGCTGTTGACTACGTCTCTACGTGGGCTGAGGCGCAAGCTTTGCCCACTAATGATGCTAGACGTGTTTGTGGTTTTCTGAAGCAGTTATTCTCCCGGTTCGGGACACCTAGGGCCATCATAAGCGATCGAGGCACCCATTTCCAGGGCCAATTTGATAAACTACTGTCTCGCTATGGTGTGACTCACAAGGTGTCCGTGGCCTATCATCCTCAGACCAGTGGCCAGGCTGAGCTGACGAACCGGGAGCTCAAGCGAATCCTGGAGAAAACGGTGGATCAGTCCCGCAAAGATTGGTCCACCAAGCTCGATGATGCTCTCTGGGCGTATCGCACTGCCTACAAGACTCCCATTGGTACTTCACCGTACCGGCTTGTCTATGGAAAGGCATGCCATTTGCCCGTGGAGCTAGAGCACAAGGCCTTCTGGGCCCTTAAGCTGCTCAACTTGGATGTTCGTGTTGCAGGTATTGAGCGCAAAATGCAGATCCTGGAGCTGGAGGATTGGCGTTACCACGCCTATGAGAACACCAAGCTGTACAAGGAGCGCACTAAGCACCTACACGATGCACGGTTGCGGGGTCTGAAAGAGTTCCAGGTTGGTGATCGAGTTCTCCTTTATAACTCTCGCCTGAAGCTCTTTCCCGGAAAACTCCGCTCCCGGTGGTCTAGACCGTTTACGGTCACACAGGTGTTCCCGTATGGCACAATCGAAATTGCCAACCCGCAAACTGAGCCGTTTAAAGTGAATGGCCATCGTCTCAAGCTCTACCTGGGAGACGAGGTCGAACGTGCGGAGTTGGTAGTGGAACTAGCGGACCCTTAGTTCCGCCATGGGCGTCCAGCTAAAAGACGGTAAAGAAGTGCTTGTGGGGAGGCAACCCCACCACGGTTTGCAATTCTACCCTTTGTTTTTATTTATTTATTTCATTTTTGTCTGTTTTTGAGTCATAGAGTCTGTCTGGAGTCTGTCTGGAAAGTATTTCGTGCCTCTGGCGGTGGTTTTTAATGTGTGATTGAGTAAATTTTAGAGCCGGGGCACGAATGAGTCTTGGTGGTTTGAAATTGGAATTTGGAAAATAAGGCAAATTGGGCTCGGCAGTGAAAACACGGGCAGCAGGGGGTCAAAACACGGCCGTGTTTTCCCCCTTGCCCGCCCGTGTTTTGAGTTTTGTTCTGGGATGCTTGCGGCAGTAAAAACACGGGCACTGGGCTTCCAAAACACGGCCGTGTTTTGAATCCAGCCCGCCCGTGTTTTAAAGTGGGGGGAGAACGGCCTCGGCCATTAAAACAAGGGCGGGCCACGGTCAGAACACGGCCGTGTTCTGGCCCGCCCGTGTTTTAACCCCTCCTATAAAAACTGTTTTTCAGACCTTCCCCCTCATTTCCACCCATTTCTCCCAACCCTAGCCGCCCCCCTCGCCGGAAAATCGCCCTCTTCACCTTCTCCTTCGATTTTCCGGCCATAAATCCCTCCCCCGACCTCCAAATCACAAACCGCGACCACCCCCACGCTCCTGGCGTCGAGGAGCACATTCCCCAAAGGTTTGGGCGAATTTGGCCGAGGTTGGGTCGCCGACAGTGAGTTCTCCGGCGAGTCTACGGTGAGTTTTTCCGACGACTTGGGGAGCTTTTTGCCACTTTCTTCACCTCTCTCAGGGTATCTACTTGCGTCTCCAGGTGTGTTCTCTTTGCCTTTTCTTATATTTTTGGAGAATCTATACCTAGAGTTAGGTGAAGAACTTGTGAATGTGACATAATTTGAGAACGATTTGGTAGGCCGATGGCTTTCTTTGCATGCTATATTTTATCTTGGAATTTCAGTTCCCCGGCTTACCATTTGCATGTTGGCATTATTTACGGGCTTGTTGTAGTTTTGTGTGTGGTTGGTTGATTGGTGCTTAATTGGTTTGGATTTGGTGTTTGTTTCCCGGGGGCCTAGTCCACTGTCCAAATCGCTCGATTTGAGGGCCCCCGGTGAATTTGGTTGTGTGATTCTCGTGTGATGGGTATGCTTTTTCTCCGGGAGTCTATTCTACTGTCCATATCTTTCGATATGAGGGCTCCCGGTGTGATTTTGACTAACATTGACCCTGTTCGCTCGTGTACCATTTTGTCCATTCTTGTGCTTTGCAGGGTCATGGAAGCCTACCTCGACCATTTGAGCATCACCCAGCGCAATCTGCTGCGGACTATCCGTACCCGCACCATCCCCGAGCACCTGCACCTCGATTTTGGGGTGTTCGAGGCGCTTCATGCCAGGCCGCAGATGGAGGCCGCTGTGCGGGCCTATGGTTGGCGGCGCCTTCTCTGCCTCGCCTCGCCGACCTACCAGGAGCTCGTCTGGGAGTTCTATGCCTCCTTCCGCCACAACCAGAGGGGGAATGCCGACCACAGTAATGTCGTTCAGTTCACACTCGGCGGGGTGGAGCATTCCATCAGTTACTGGGAGTTGGCCAGTGCACTTGGGCTCAACTCCCCGCACTCCAGCAACGGGGTCCTGCGCTTGGACCTCACTGATCCCACCGACTTTCCATGCCAGACGTACTTTCGGCGGATCTGCCTGCCCAACAATGTGGACGAGGCATACATCGCCAGCCAGACGCGGGCCTCTCTCCTCAGGCCGGAGTGGCGCATCCTCAACCCCCTGATCACCAGTTCCTACACCCACAGCCGGGGCTCGGCCAACCGGGTCACCCTCCGGACCCTGTTCTTCATGGAGGCGATGGGTCGCCCTGAGGACACCATCCAGCTGGGCTCGGTGGTCGCCCGAACATTCGGGAAGCCGCTGCTAACCAGGATCGCCACCTTGTCTGTGGCCCGGTGATCACGGCCCTGGCCCGCTACTACGGATGGCCCAGGTCCACGGGCCCACTCCACTCAGCGAGGCCAACCTCCGCGCTCAGCACCTGGTGGCTCGCCTCGGGCGTGTGCACTGGATTGCGGGTTTTCCCCAACCACCTGCGCCCGCCGGAGTCCAGCGCCGCTGGAACACGCCGGGTTCCTCGTCGTGCCACTCCCCTGCACCCAGATCTCCTGCTCCGGGGTCTCCTCCTCCCGTGGTGGTGCCCATCTCTGATCAGTTGGCGGCCATCGCTCAGCAGAACGAGCGCATTCTGGCCGGCCAGGAGCGCATTCACACCCGCCTCGATCGTGAGAGGGACCGCGGCCGTCGTCTGATGTCCGGCCAGCACTACATCATGTCATACCTAGGCCTGGACCCGAGCGCCGTTCACTACCCCTTTCGTCCAGTCTCCGGGGTATGAGGACCAGTACCCCCCACCTTCCGGCGATGGTGGCGATGTATTCTAGTGGAGAGAGTACCTGGTTATGGCCATGATTTATGTTCCAGACTGAGACTCCATGTTTTTGTTGTTTCGTTAGGTTTTGTTTTATTTTTTTTTGGATTGTAGACTTGGGATTCCGGTTCTATCACCTAGTGTGTGTCTTTTGTTGACTTTAGCTCTGTGCCTCCGACTGGGTCTCCTTCCAGTCCCCTGCTATTGTCTAGTCTGCCTCTCCATCTCCGTTCTTGATCTCATTTCACGGTAACATCTTTCCCCTTCCCTCTGCTCCATTGAGGACATTGTCGCATTTAGGTGTGGGGGGGGGGGGGGGGTTCTTTGTATTAATTGGAACGTGTGTATGGGTGCTTGGAGCCTAGTCCACTGTCCAAATCTCGAGATTTGAGGGCTCCAAGCACTGCTGTTTGCTTGATGATTGATCGTATTGGCACTGTGGATGTGATTAGAGAATTGAATGGCTTTTGACTCGATGCATGACAACTTGAGTGAGACTAAGACAGCCTATTACGATGACTGAGATGTGTAGGAGAGTTCTGTAGGGGTTCAGTTTTCAACGGTTTGCTTACCAACTGCGACTTGCATTTGATCACTTGCTTTTGACAGTCATTTATGCATCTAGTTCAGGGAATCAGAATGTGAGATAGAGCATATAGGTAGCCATGTGAGATTTGAGCCTGCTCGTTTCTTTCTTGTGCGATAGATCCCTCTTCCATGAAATGTAGCATTCACGTTGTCACTAGCTAAGATGATGGAGGCATAGGATTAGCCCACGACCAAACTGACTGTCTTGATGTGTCATATCCCCTAGTCAGCCCCTTTGAGCCGTGTGTTGTCCTTTCTTTCGGTCTACAATGAAAAATCACCCTTTGCATCTTTTAGAAGGTTCCACAGAGTGGTTTTTACGTGTTTTCTGCTATTTCTGCTAAATGTAATGTGAGGGTTGGAGGTAGTGCTTAAAAGTTGGGCGTGTATTTGAAAAATGTGCAGAGGTGGTGGTTCTCTTCAGGAATGAATAAAGAAAAAAATAAAGAAAAAGAAAGAAAAAAATGAAAGCAAAAGAGAGCCACCACCAAAATTCTGAATAGTGCCCATTAGGTAGTGTTTCTTAGCAGTCTTGCTTGGAAATGCTAACATTTTTATAACCTCCTTCGCTCTTGTGCCCTAAAGAATTTGATTGATGCAGAATAGCAGGACGAAAGTTACTGGTTTGCTTGACTGTGGTTTTGTCGGGTTGGTAAATGTGGAACTTTGTGCTATAACTATCACCACCTAAAAGGCCTTTTCCCCATGTCCAAGACCCTAGCCAGTCATTTGAACCTGTGTTTAAGACCTCTGGATTAGTTAGTGGTGACACCCCCTATGTGAACTCTAGCATTTAGAGGCTGCATTCATGGTGAAGAGACGTTAGGGATTGAGAGAATAAGCATGCACATTTTTTGCATCAAATTGTCTTGACCCCACTGGTCGAGAGTGCGCGATTCATTTTCTCATATTCTCTATACTCTTTACCCTGGTGAGGACCTAGATTGCTCGATCTTAATTCTGATATCTTGAGCTTTGTGCATGAAGTGACTGTTTTGAACAAGTGGTTGAGTCAAGTCTATGTTGGTTGGTGAACAGAAGAGAACTCTTCCTTTGCTCGACTTTATTGCATTCGAATGTCATCTGTGGTGGTTGTCTAGGTTGTCGTTCGAGTTGCCATGTGTTGATGATCGAAAGCCAGTATGATCCACGTGTTTTGTGCCGATATGATTTGCACTAAAGCCTGCTTGATTAAATGTTTTGAGCTTACCTGGTGTTTGACTTGGTTTGCTTAGGGACAAGCAAACGGTTAAGTGTGGGGGAGTTTGATAACGATGTAATTGCATGATTTTATACCCCTATTTCTTATCCATTTGCGGAGCATAGTTGTGTGTTTTGGCCTATTTTACGCCGGGTTGTGCTACTTTGTCCTATTTCAGGTCCCGGGCGTCGAAGGGAAGGCCAAGCGCGAGTTACGGAGCATTTGGAAGTCGTTTGGTCTAGCTATGACCAAAACACGGGCAGGAGGCTTTCAAAACACGCCCGTGTTCCTGGCCCGTGTTTTTACTGCCGAGGCTTCCCTGCAATGCCCTGCACAACCATTAAAACACGGGCAGGAGGCTTTCAAAACACGGCCGTGTCCGCATCAAAACACGCCCGTGTTTTCTCTAGCCCGTGCCCGTGTATTTACCACATGGCAGAGGGCACGGGCGGGCTGGACCAGAACACGGCCGTGTCCTCGACCGTGTTCTGGCCAGTGATGCCCTTTTAGGCAGATTTCAGCCAAAAAGAGAGGGGATTCGAGTTTTAGAGAGACAGAGCGATTCCTAGAGAGAGAAAGCGACGAACAAGAGTCTCCAAGTGCCATAGCTTGATCTTCATCACCATTGGAGCTTGGCTTGAGCTTGGAGGAGTGCCGATCAACGTCCAGGAGCAGAAATCTATCCTTCACAGTATGATTTCCGTGTCTGAATCTGCTTTTGCTTTTTTCTCCATGGAGTAGTTCTCCCATTCATCTGGGTATGGAGAACCCTAGATCTGTATGTTAGGGTTGATTGTATGAACCCAAGTATTGATTCTATGATTTGATTATATTCGATTGAGGTTTGAATGATTGAATGGCATGAATCCTGATCAAATTCCTGTTGTTTCTGCTTTAACCTAGAATGAGAATATCTGCCTAGGTTGATAGAGTATCCTTAATTGAAGGTAGTGAATTGGTGACTTTAGTCGAGGAGCCAATTCGCTATTCTGTACCGAATTCAATTCGGTAGTGGAGGTTTGGTTCGTTTGGGCCTCAATCTGTTTACTCCGGTGGAGGTTAGTCGCCCGCTAGAGACTCAGATTGAGAGGTTCTGGAGACCTTTAGTCGAGACTTCAGACTGTTTGAGAACCTTCCGCAGTATAACTATCATAGAAATTGAACTTGGTAATTGCAATCTGGCTTAACTGCAGTCTAGGGGGAACCATATCCGGGTGACCTCTCGTAACCTGAAAACAACCGTTTAGTTGCTTTGTTTGCTTGTTAGTTTAGACCTTCACTAAAATTTCATTGCTAGATAATACGAATTCACTGAGTAGTCATCATATCTAGGACCCGGGTTGACATTAAAACCCAAACCCGCTATACTACGCTTTAGGAAGTGGTTTCACTTGGCCATTCTCTAGAGTGACAATAGGAGTGAGTCAAGTTTTTGGACCCGTTGCCGGGGAACGGCTAGGTTGTTGAAGAAAAGTGATTTCTGTTACTTTAACATTTTCATTTTCGCATTGAGTGTTTGTTCTTTCCCACTTGTGCCTTCACGGGTTTGCATTGCTTGATTGTGTGCAGATAGTGTATGACCCGTAGCCAGTCGGGAGGTTTACTGCCGTTGGATCCAGAGATTGAACGCACCTGCAACCAACTTCGGAGACAACAGCGAGCTAGACTGGCTACGATGGAGCACATAGACGGCCAATTGAGCAGCGAATCCGAGGACGAGTACGAGATGGAAGGCGAAGACATCCCACAACCGGGGAATGCTCGACAGGCTCCCCGGTGAATCAGCATCCACCACCACCGCCGGGTCCCACCTTGGAGTACTACTAGACTCCACGGATTGCTGACATCCGCCCGGTCATCCTCTATCCACCCATCCCAGCGAACAACCTCGAGATCAAGCCATGCTGGATTCAACTCATTACATCATCTATCCAGTTCCATGGTTTGAAGGATGAGGAAGCCCGGGCACATCTTTCCCGTTTTCTGCAGCTGACGAACGGGTTCAAGCTTAACGGTGTTCCGGATGACGCAATCCGCCTTCACCTCTTCCCCCATTCTCTGGCGGGGAATGCTAAGAGATGGTTGGAGACCGAAGTGATGAGGGTAGACTTTGGAAAAATGCAATAAAAAATGAGGGATTGTGAAATAGCTGATCCCCATCAGCTATTTTAAAAACCTGCATTTGAGAGATTTAGAAATTCTTGATGCTCACAATCTCTCATCTTACCAAACGCATGATTGTATTAAAATCCTGCATAACGAGGGATTGTTTTAAAATCCCTCATAAATCTCTCAATACAAACCTGCATCCAAACGACCCCCTTGTTCTTTTGCTCCATGTGCTTCAATAGAACTGTCTATCTTATGGCAAAACAGGCTCTCTTAGCGGAAGTTCGATTATTGGTCGACTTTCGGATGTGGTTGTTTTCGATTCTTTGACTATGTGACTGAACGATTATTTTGTTATGTCTATGTTAAAAAAAGCATGAATTCGATCTTCTCTTCTCTCCCTTTTAAAAAATCTTTGTTAAATACATATATCGTCCGTAGAACCCACCCACTATCGTGCCCCGAAGATGAACGGTCATCATCCTGCACTCCTCATCCGTAACTCCGCAATATTCTCATATTCGCTCGCAATTTGTATTGATTTTACCGATTGGAACTGTAAGTGCTGAAAGGATTTTTTCAGTTTTGAGTTACATCGAGAACAAACTTCAAAATCGAATAGGCGACTAGTTGTGTCTAGTATGATATATTGAAAGAAATTATTTTTATAAGAATATTGAAAAAAAATTGGTGATCATTGTACACACTGAATGTATTTAAAAAAGATTCCAGAAAATGAAATTAAATCGTAGTATTTTGTAATAACTTGTACTAATTGAGTATTTTCTTAATTAAGATTTTTTGTTGGTTAACCTGAAACTTAACGTAACTTAACCTAATAATACACTCATTGTTCATAACAACCATTGATGTATCTGTTACAGTTACACCAAGGACAAGAAAACATCAACTCAAATCGCGTGAACCTGTTATAATTTACTTGGACTTTCTTTTCTTACGCTCTGTTTGGCAACAAGGGGGTGCAAATTGCAGGAGGGTGCAAGTTGAGGGGTAAATTGCTGGGGGTGCAAATTGCTGGGGGGTGTAAGTGGAGGGGTAAATTGCTGTTTGGATGAAAAAGTAGGGGGGTGCAAATAAAGTGCAAAGTAAGTAATTATATTATTTTAAAATTATAAAATAGATTTTAAAATTATAAAATATTATCATAAAATAATAAAATAAATATTACTATATAATAAATATAATTTACTAAAAAAATAATTATTATATAATAATGCTCAAATAATAATTAAATATAACAATTGTAATAATCATTGATCGAGCGATCTCAAAACTCGAAGCTCAACTCGTAACTGGTCATCCTATATAGGGTTTTCGTGTCTAGTTTAATCTTAAACTGTCAAACTTAGTCAAACACGTTCGAATTTGTAAGTTTTAACTATTTAGTCAAATAAAATGAGTTAACCAAACAATTTCTCTCTATCTTTTCCACAAAAACCTTGTATATCTAATTTTCAATGCAAATTCGATTCAACCAAGAGATCTAGATTTGACTTGACGAACATTTATAAACTTGTTTCCAGAGTCAAATGGTCAACCCCGAATAATGTTTACATTAATGATATTTATAAAAAGAAGAAATTGATAATATTAATTATTATATAATTATATATAACACAATTAGAAAAACAAAATTCCATAATTCCCCCCTCCTCCTCTCTTCCTTCCTTCCTTTGCACCCCAATTCGGGGGTAAGCCGAAACAGTAAATTTGCACTCTCGTTTTGCACCCCCCTACTGTTCCAAATTAACCAAACAGGTGCAAATGTGTTGGAAACTGTGTTTACCCCTCACATTTGCACCCTCCTCCCATTTACCCCTCTTCCCAAACAGAGTGTTAATGAAGTTTGTTCATTTCGAAAACATCAACTCAAATGGATGGAAGCCATAGCCCATAAGTGGTCACATGCTCACCCGTCACCCCAACAGAATCCTAACATGCATGTTGCATGCATGACCGTTAACTAGTATTATAATTATAAATGTAAATGAGTTTTGAGTTTAATTTTGAGTTCAACTTGTAAATAAATCAATTTAGTTCGAGCTCTATTTATTTATGCATTTATTGAAATTTTGGTTTGTGTCTAATCCATGTTTGACTTATCTATGAGCTTATGAGTTTCAGTACTCGAGTTAGGCTCATCAATAAGATCTATAGTTCAACTCGAGCCCAAATTATTCATTATTCTAAATAATTGAATTCAAAAACTAAAATTTGAAATAATTTATAAATCAATTAAATATCCTATTATTTGTGTCATATTTATACAATGCATGTAATTAATGTGATGCGTTGATAATAATAAGAAGAAGAATCAATAGTCCATTTTCATCATTTGTTGATCTCATGTTTATATACTATGTTGGTATCGTATTATTTAGTTCATAAAAGTTACCCGTTCATAAAATGTCATTTAATAATAATTAGTATCTAAACAATCTGTGGCCCATAATTAATTTTTTGTAATTAGAAATATGATATATATGTTCATTTACTCAAAGTCTTTGACTTCATATACTAGCAAAAGCCCGTTCGCTATCGCTTCGCGTATCAGAAAAATAAATATTTTAAAAAGTAATAATTTTAATGTTGACCCAAAAGTGAAAGTAATCTTATTTAATTCTTAATTATTCTTTTCATAGGTTTGTTATTTACAATAATATATATACTCGATGAACTTGCATAAGGTAGAAGGATCGTCGAATAGATTATTTATGTTTAAACTTCTCTCATGATGCTATTGTTTCAATTTGTATGACTAGTGGTTGATCCTGCTGTAATTTTTGTAAATTGAAGCAAATTCTCTAGATCTTTTCAAGAAGAATTAAAAAAAAACAGTTGAGGGTTTAGCTGAAAAACTATCAGAATTACTTTCTCATATACGAGGTCATGTAAAATGATTAAAAAATATTTCTAACATAAAATATGAATACAAATTCTAAAATAAAAAATTATTTAAAATGGGTCACATTAAATTTATTTTTTATAATGATATAAATGAAAGAAAATTATGTTTTCTAAAAAAATAATAATATATGATAAGGACAATTTTGTATTTTCAAATAGGAGCTTCTCCTTTTAAGTTATGAAAAACTCCAGCTTTTTAAAAAGTGAAACTTTAGAGGTGTTTGACCTGCCTTCACCTTTTGAACATAAAACTTCTAAAATCCAGGCCAAACATAGTCGTACTCTTTCGGTTTTTTTTTTAGTTTGAGGTAATCGTGGTTCCCCTTTATGAAATTTTTGGACTGATTGCGGGTTTGAGGAGATTCAACTCGCATTGATCGGGTTAAATTAGGTTGGATGCTCATGAATTTGGGTTCAATTGTCTTTCTCAAACAAAAGGAAAAGGCGAAATGAAAAACACTGAAGGTAAAACTCGTTACTAACTCAAAAGTCGTCAACAGCAGGTTCAACTCGCTTTGACCTGGTTGCACCGAGTTTTGAGCAAATTCACACCTAACACAACTCGCTAATTACAAAAACAGATAAAACTCGCTCCTGCCGAAAACTTGTAAACATCGGGTTCAAGTCGCTTTGTCGTGTCCAATTAGGTTGGATACTCATGCATTTGGACACGATTGTCATTCTCAACTAAAAGAAAAAAGATAAAAATAAAATACTAAAGTGGATAAAACTCACTCACGACCCTAAACTCTCAACACTGCGTTCAACTCGCTTTGATCGGGTCGACCCAGTTTTAAAAAATTCACAATTTACCCAACATGTCAATTAAAAAAGCGGATAAAACTCACTCTCGATACGAAACTCGTCAACAATGAGTCAGAGTTCAATCGTCATTCTCAAAGAAACGGAAAATGAAAATAAAAAATTGAAGGCGTACAAAACTCACTTTCAATCTAAAACTAGTCAACAACGTATTCAACTCGCTTTGACCTATTTTTTAATGAATTAACACTTGGTTCTACCTGCCAACTACAAAAGAGGATAAAACTCTCTCACAATACAACACTCGTTAATACCTTAGATTCGGGTTTAATTGCCTTACCAACCAAAAGAAAAAAGAGAAATTCATAAATACTAAAGTCAGTTTCAAGTCGCTTTGATCGAATCGAATGGATTTTATATATTAATTGGGTTCAGTTGTGATGATGGTCATCAAAAAGGAAAAGGAGAAAAAGGAAAAACACTAAAGAGGATGAAACTCGGTCCCAATACAAAACTCGTGGTAGCGGCCTTGTGAACAATAGCTAATCACAAAAGTTATAAAATGGAGAGTGGGGTAAAACTCTCTAATGACTCAAAATTCGTCAATAGCAGGTCCAACTCGCTTTGACCTGGTTGAACCGAGTTTTGAGCAAATTCACACCTAACACAACTCGCCAATAACAAAAACAGATAAAACTCGCTCCTGCCGAAAACTTGTAAACATCGGGTTCAAGTCGCTTTGGTTGGGTCGAATTAGGTTGGATACTCATGCAGTTGGACTCAATTGTCATTCTCAACCAAAAGGAAAAAGATAAAAAAAAAAAATACTAAAGTGGATAAAACACACTCACGACCCTAAACTCTCGACACTGCGTTCAACTCGCTTTGACCGGGTCGACCAAGTTTTAACAAATTCACAATTTACCCAACATGTCAATTACAACGAAAAATGAAAATAAAAAAAACATGAAAGCATACAAAACTCACATTCCATCTAAAACTGGTCAACAACGTGTTCAACTCGCTTTGACCAATTTTTTAACAAATTAACACTTGGTTCTACCTGCCAACTACAAAAGCGGATAAACCTCTCTCACAATACAACAGTCGTTAATACCTTATATTCGGGTTCAATTGTCTTCCCAACCAAAAGAAAAAAAAGAGAAATTCATAAATACTAAAGTCAGTTTCAAGTCGCTTTGATCGAATCGAATGACTTTTATATTTGAATTTTGGTTCAGTTGTGATGATGGTCAGCAAAAAGGAAAAGGAGAAAAAAAATACTAAAGAGGATGAAACTCGGACCCCATACAAAACTAGTGGTAGCGGCCTTGGGTTCAAGTTAGGATAACCTTGTATTTGGGTTCAATAGATGTATACCTAGTGAACAATAGCTAAACAGAAATGTTATAAAATAGAGAGTGGGGTAAAAGAAGCAATTTGGAACTTCCCAACTTGCACTTGGAGGAGTGTGAGAGCCACTAATGAATAGTAACTCACAACCTAGGCTTTTATATATTAATTAATGTAAAGGCCGATGAGATTTACAAATGACCAACAAACCAACTCAAAAGCTATAGTTAGGCTGGCGCTATAACTAGCCAATTCAAGAGCTCAGGAATCGAACTCAACTACACACCGAATTGAGTTAGCTAGTATGCCTCACAAGTTGAACAATGTTAATTAAACTCAAATTAGCTACATCCGTTTTCTAAACAGTAGTCGAGTATGAAACGAAATTTCCCCGAACCATACATCTAAGTAGCTATAGGTGATATTGAGCAGTTAATTAATTAGGCTCATTTGCCCCGACCATTCATATATAAAAGCCTAACATGAGAGTTATTATTCATTAGTGGCTCTCACACTCCTTCAAGTGCAAGTGGGGAAGTTTCAAGCCTTTCTTTTACCCCACTCTTCATTCTACAACCTTTGTGTTCAGTTATTGTTTGCTAGGTTTTCATCTATGGTTTTTTGCACAAATCATTGCCTTTTATTGTTTTGTTATTTTTCGCTAAGTTTTCATCTATGACTTTTGCACAAATCATTGTCTTTGTGTTTAGTTATTGTTCGCTATTGTCCACCATTTTGCAGCTCATCTCGAAATATTATCGGTGGAATCCTAAGTTGTAATCCTTAAAAAGTTATGCAAAATGAAAAAAAATTCATAACGTTCGGATTTGGAGCACAAAGTTATGGTCGTTCAAAGTTTGACGAGGTTTTTTAGCTTTCAAAGAATAAAACTTTGTCAATATATTATTGTTTCTAAAGAAGAGTTGTACTTTGGTGGTGTAGATGTTGTGCTAAACTTAATAATCTGTTTATTATATATGGGTTTGAACCACCATCTCCACAACATGCTACTTTTTTTAATCTCTACTAAATAAAAAAATTAATATGGGATGATGGAGATTCGAACCTGAAAATTCTTGCATACAATAAACAACTAAACAACTTGTGCCAAGACCAATTATGGTTTTTGTTCGGAAAAAAATATATATAATACAAACCGCCGGGGTGGGGATGCAGTTTGCAACCAAACCGCCTTGGTCCCACGCGGTCAGTAAAATTGCCCCTACCAGTGCGGTTTTCGTGAAAGGGTGCTATTTTTGGAACTATTTTTAAGACAATGCTATTTCTGGAAAAGTCCCCATTCTACAGCCCATCTCGAAATACTGTCAGCGGAATACTAAGTTGTTCCCCACCATCGTTTGTCAAGGCCACTACGACGAGTTCTGTATCGGGACTGAGTTTCATCCTCTTTAGTGTTTTTTCTTTCGTTTAGTTCCTTTTTATTGAGCATGATCACAATTGAACCTAATGCCGCTACCAAAAATCCATACCATATCTACTCAATGTTGGCGAGTTTTGTATCAAGATCGAGTTTCGTTCGCTTTAGTGTTTTTTCTTTTACTTTTTCCTTTTTGTTGGGGTCATGAGCGAGTTTTATCCGCTTTAGTATTTTATTATCCTTTTTCTTTTGGTTAAGAATGACAATTTAGTCAAAACGCATTGCTATACAACCTAATTTGACCCGACCAAAGTGATTTGAACTAGATTTTATAGGTTTTCAGCGATAGTGAGTTTTATCTGTTTTTTAATTGGTGTGTTATGTCAGGTATGAATTTGTCCAAAACTCGGTCCAACCATGTCAAAGCGAGTTGAACCTAGTCTTATTAAATCACAATTCACCTTGTATATATATGTTCCTTTTTATCTGAACCAGTTTCATTAATAAGACGTTTAGTACACTGTGTATTCATATACCCAACTTTCATATTCAAAATTGTCCTCATCCTATCCTATATAAACCCACGCCCATTTCCATTTCCTATACACTTATATCATCACCATCTAGCTAGCTAGTGAAAAGATCATATCCACCCTCCTGATCAGCTCGCAACTTCCCACAATGGCGGCCTCACCCAATCTTTTCTGCTCTCTGATGATCCTTCTACTCATTTGGATACCTAATTCCTCCCATGCATCAGCATCTTCCCAAGTGGAGCACTATATTATATTCATGGAGTCAGCCGTCATGCCGAAAGTCTTCCCCACTCCATTCCACTGGCATCTAGCCACTCTTTCCTCCCTGGAGGCGTCACAATCACAAACCGCAGGCGCTCATGCTTCTGCCAAGCTAATATACAGCTACTCCCACGCCATTGATGGCTTCAGCTGTGCTCTCACCGTTGCGGAATTCCAAGCCTTGCAGAAGTCTCCCGGCTATGTCCACTCCATCAAGGACCTGCCTGTGAAGTACGACACCACTCATTCCCCCAAATTCTTGGGGCTTGTCAGTACTCCTGGTCGCTCTGGCGCGTGGGAAGCATCCAACTACGGCGAAGGCGTCATCATCGGGGTGGTCGACTCCGGGGTGTGGCCGGAAAGCCGGAGCTTCGACGACCACGGGATGGATCCGGTGCCACCCAGATGGAAAGGAGAATGCGAGACCGGCACCCAATTCAACGCCTCCAGTTGCAACAACAAGCTCATCGGGGCTCGTGTTTTTACCCGGGGCCGCGTCGCGAGAAACATGACCATCACGATGAACTCCCCGCGCGACGAGGAAGGCCACGGGACCCACACCGCCAGCACCGCCGAGGGCAACTTCGTCGAAGGCGAGGAGGAGTCGTTCTTCGGCTACGCTCCGGGGACGGTCAAGGGAGTGGCTCCCAAGGCCCACGTGGCCATGTACAAGGTGGACAACGGCTCCTTCACCTCCGACTACATCGCGGCTATCGATTGGGCACTCCGCGACGGCGTGGACGTCCTGTCGCTGTCGCTGGGGTTCGACGACTGCGCCTTGTACGACGACGCCGTCGCGCTGGCCACCTTCGCGGCCGTGGATAGGAACGTGTTCGTCGCCACCTCTGCCGGGAACAGAGGCCCGATGCATGGGAAGATCCACAACGGGATCCCGTGGGTGCTGACGGTAGCGGCTGGAACGATCGGCCGCGAGCTCGGCGCTGAGGTGAAGCTCGCCGGCGGCGGCGCGTCGGTTTTCGGCCGGTCCATTTACCTGGGAAGCTACTCCACCGCCGAAGCTCCGATCGTGTTCCTGGCGGACTGCTCGAGCGCCACCGAGATCCGCAGGCGCGGCGCGGGGAGGGTGGTGGTGTGCCACGTGGATAAACACACGCCCGGCGACCCGTTTGCCAACCTGCAAAAGAACTCCGGCGTGATCGTCGGGGCCATCATCATCTCCCCCAGCATCATACCGGACGCGGCACTGTACTTCACCTTCCGGTGATGGTCATGACGGTGGACGACGGCGAGAAGGTGAAGTGCTACATCAACAGCACCGCCCAGCCAAGAGCCAGCCTGGCGTTCCGAATCACGAACCTCGACGCGAGACCGGCGCCAGCGGTGACGGACTTCAGCTCCAGAGGCCCGTCGTTGACCTGCCCGTCCGTGCTGAAGCCCGACATTATGGGCCCCGGGTTCCTGATCCTAGCCGCCTGGCCGCCCAACGTGGAAGCCCACCCGTACTACTTCCCGGGCCGGTACACCAATTTCAACATCGTGTCCGGCACATCAATGGCGTGCCCTCATCTGGCCGGAGTCGGGGCGCTGCTCAAGAAAGCCCACCCGGACTGGAGCCCGGCTGCTGTACGGTCCGCGATAATGACCACAGCTGACACGACGGACCTCTCTGGGGGGCCCATCCAGGATTCCAACCCGGCCCACCACGGCCCAGCAGCCACGGGCTTCGCCATGGGAGCGGGCCAAGTAAATCCCAACAAGGCACTACACCCTGGCCTGGTGTACGACCTCGGTTCGTCGGACTACGTCAATCTCCTCTGCGCAATGAACTTCACCGCCAACCAGATTCGAGCAATCACAAGGTCCGTCACCGACTGCTCCTCCTCCTCCGCCCCTTCCTCGGACCTCAACTACCCTTCGTTCGTTGCTGTTTTCAGCGCGAACCGTTCGGATCACGTCCTGGAGCTTAGGAGGACACTCACCAACGTGGATGATGATCAGGAGATAATGGCGACTTATTACGAAGCTCATGTCACGGCGCTTGACGGGTTCAAAGTCAGAGTGGTGCCGGAGAAGCTGGTGTTTAAATGTAAGGGGGACGAACAGAGTTTTAAGCTTGTGTTGGAAATGGAAAGCCATTTGAAGGAGGAGGACAATAAACCATTCCTGCGTTCGGGTTACCTAAAGTGGATCCAAGTTGGAGGAAGCAAACGTGTCGTCCAAAGTCCCGTTGTGGCGACAAATATCAACAGCTTTTTTTGATCCATTGTTCTCTGAAAAGGATGTTGCAGGTCCACAGCTGGAAGGAGATAAGGCTTGGGGAGTTAGCGTATCTTAAATTTGAAACAGAAAATCAGTTAACTATATATATGAAGTTGTGACTTCATCTTATGTACCTGCTGCTTTCTGGCGTTAACTTGTATGAGAGTTACGCTAGTAATCTGAATGACCTTAAATAAGGACACTATTTGCTTCTATCTATCTATCTATCTATTAATATAAGAAGTTTATAACCCTTTTATAGAACAACAACGTACAAATGATAAGATGATCTCAACCAGGCAAGCACCACTCACACTTAGAAACGGACTGTCCATCGGTAGAACAAGGTTGAACTTCTCTGCATTTTCTAACAACGTATTCGCGCTGGAATTTTTCAGTCTAATAATACTTGATTTCTTCACGGGAGGACCAACACTCAATTGTCTTCCTGCAATGAAGTTCCATTGCAAGCGATCATTATAATTAGCTTCCAAATAATGAAGAAATCAAAGTTATGAGAGGTTGGGCTATGCGTCGATTTAGAGGCAACTAGGGATTCTGATTCACGAAAGGAGAGACAATTATTAAGTTTAAGTTTGACTTCAGCCTTTCAACAAATAAAACGAAAAAAAAACTTAATTAAACGGGCCAGCTCCTCAAGGTAGACTAAAATGGTTTGGGCTTTAAGTGAGAAGTCCAGAGACTAACTCATAAATCCATAAACCCACTTCAGCTACTGAAGAGACAATCGTCTTCTTCCTTGAGCTGGACGAAGAAAGCAAAAGAAACAGAGAACAAAATCAGAAACAGAACAAAGAAAATCAACCAAAGAATCAGAGACACCAACACAACGATTTTAACGAGTTTCCCCAATCTTACGGGTCAGTCCTCGTCCTGGAGATAACACTCGCTATTTTTCGCGAGACTCCCTTTTATTGATTTTTTTCTTCAGTTTATCAAATTCAAAACCTTTGTAATTTGAGAAAAACTAACACCACTAATTTCAGGCTTACAATCTGCAACTCTCAAGGACAAAAACAATCGCTATATATAGACCACTGAAGATGCTGGAACAGAAGACTTCTTCTTGAAGTAGCCGTTGTTGCAATATCGCACTGATGGAGCCTAGCCATTGGAACACTTACCAAAACAGGATAGTTACCTTAATCGCAATCCCTTAATTTCTTCCAACAATCTTCCCCTAAACATCTTCTTCATCGGCCAAGTACTCTTCATCCTAGCTATAAAGCACCAGCATGCCATGAGGAAAGGGACCAGGACCAGCAGAAGGTTCGGCTTCAACTTCTTCTCCTAAGCTGGCGACAAGCGCGTTCTAGCTCCGGGTTCAACGGTAGTAAACCTCCCGACTGGCTACGGGTCGTGCACTACCTGAACACAGCCAAGAAAGCAAACCCGTGAAGGCACAAGTGGGACAAAGCAAACAATCAATGCAGAAAAGAAATGCTAAAATAACTGAAATCACGTTTCTTCAACAACCTAGTCGTCCCCGACAACGGTGCCAAAAACTTGACACGCCTCTACCGTCACACTAGAAAGTGGCCAAGGGTAACCACCTACCAATGCGTAGTATAGCGGGTTTAGTTCTAAATCTCAACTCGGGTCCTAAATTTGATGGTTACTCCGTGAAAATCTTATTATTTATCGGTTCAAGTGTAGTGAAGGTCTAACTAAACTAAACTAGCAAGCAAGAGCAGTGAAAGTTGTGTTCAAAAGTTGAGAGAGGTCACCCAGATATGGTTCCCCCTAGACTGCAGTTAAGCCAAGTTGTAATTCGTCAAGTTCAAGTTCAATGATAGTTATACTACGGAAGGTTCTTAGACAGACTGCAGTCTCGACTAAAGGTCTCCAGACCCTCTCAATCTGAGTCCCAAGCGGGCGACTAACCTTCATCGAAGTAAACAGATTGAGGCCCTAATGTACCAAACCTCCTCTATTGGAATAAATCCAATACAGAATAGTGAATTGACTCCTCGACTAAAGTCGTCAACTCACCACCTTCAATCAAGGGTGCTCTATCAATCTAGGCAGATATTCTCTTTCTATGTCAAAGTAGGAATAACACGAATTTGATCAGGATTCATGTAATTCTGAAAATCAATTCTCAATTGAATATATTCAATATCAATGAATTCGTACTTGGGTTCATACAATCAGACCTAACATACAAATCTACAGTTCTTCATACCCAAGTGAGTGAGAGAGTTTACTCCATAGAGAGAGAAAGGAAATCTAGCTCAGATGTAGAAAACATGTTGTGAAGGATGAGATTCTGCTTCTCGTAATCAATCGGCACTTCTCCAAACTTAAGCCGAGGTTAAATGGTGATGAAGATCGATCTAGGGCGTTTGGAGACTCTGGTTCCTCACTCTCTCTCTCTCTCTCTCTAGGTATCTGCTTTCTTTCTCTAAAACTCGAAACCCTTGTAAAATTGGCCTTATTTCCCTCAAAAGGGAGCAGATCGCGATCCCCGGCCATAATACCCGGTCGGGTATTTCATGTGCCCGGCCGGGTATTTTGAAACGCTGCACATCGGAAAGGGCTTAATACCCGATCGAGGTCCAGAATACCCAATCGGGTATTTTAGCTATCAGGCTGGGACCCCTTCTGGAATTTTGGCATCCAAAACGTCTTTACCCGGTCGGGTATTTCCAGTGCCGACTGAGTATGTTTGTTCTCCATTGCCCTTCACTCAAACTTCCTCCCTTTTGGCCCGAAACTCGTTTCCTCGCCTCTACGTCAATGCCAAGTCCTGAAATATGACATAAATGCACAACTTAGCGTGAAATCGACTTAAAACACGAGAGTCGACTCTTAAACGGTTCAAGAATGGTGGTATAAACATGTGCAATTAACGGTCTATCAAATGCCCCCACACTTAACCGTTTGCTTGTCCCCAAGCAAACCTAACTCAAACCAATGCAACTCACCAGACCTCTATAACAACAAACACCCTCGATCGTCGGTAGAGGATGTTCTAGATCATTTAGCAACTTACGAGGTCAACCGACGCACAAGTCATCTCTTAACTTCTTCGGCAAGAACGCTAGTCTCGAGTCGGTATCATGGCAAATAGTGATCAAAGGACAAATGAATCGTGGACGAAGGGAATCTAAAAAACAAAGGATCATGGACTCACATTTTTCAAGGGGCTCTTATTTTCCTTTTTGAAGATGGTTGGAACCCCTTTTTCCCTTTTTCTTGTTATTTGATTTTTTTCCTTCTTTTTTTTCTTTCTTTTCAAGGGTTCCAACCGATGGATAGATCCAGTTGGATCCGGTTGTGGGAGGCGAATATTCCCCCTAAGCTGAAAGTCTTTGTTTGGCAACTTCTAAATCGAATTCTTCCCACCACGGAGGCCCTTTATGCTCGCAAGGTCCCTGTACTCCCTCGTTGCCCGGTCTGTTGGGGTGGCCCGGAAACCATGGAGCATCTGTTTCTGGATTGTCCGGTGGCGCGTGGGCTCTGGGGGCTCTCGGGGATAGAGTACCTAGGGGAGGGGTTGCCTCGCCATACTTGTCCTCTGTTCCTTAAACGTTTAATGGCCTTAATTCAGCAGCCGACGCTCCTAATGGCAGTAGTTTCTATCCTTTGGCGCATCAGGCGGTCGAGAAATTGGGTGGTGTTTGAAGGAAAGCAGTTTGGGTTCCCCGTGTTGATGAGGTAGTTTTCCCAGCAGTATGAGGAATGGGTGGGGTTGCCGGTGGATGTGCCCCCCGTACCTTCTCCCCTGACGGGTCCACGGACAGGTGGGCTGGGTCAGGCTGCAGGGTTTACTTGCCAGTGGGACGGGGCTACCAGGAAGGGATCGCATTCAGCGGGTGGCATGGTTCTTCTGTCTCCCTCGAGGGATGTTCTTATGGCTCACGGGATTCAGCTTTAGGGGAATGATGACCCTGTGGTCGTGGAGTTGCTTGTGCTCCGGGAGGCCATTGCTTGGTGTGTGGGCCAGGGTTTCGCGGGGATGCGCTTCGAAGGGGATGCCAAGATCATCATGGATAAAATCAATTGCAAGGATGCTAGAGACAACCGGATGGGTGCTATTTTGGAAGAAGTCTTACACTATTTTGGTAGCATCCCTGGGTTTAGTGTGCGGTTTATAGGTCGGAGTAGTAATAGGGTAGCCCATATGGTGGCTAGAAAAGCCCTCTCTTTGTACCCGACTATGAGGCGTTCCTTTGATTTTCGGACCTGGCTTAGTTCCAGGGTGTAACTGTCTATGTTTTGGTATCAATATATGATTATCTTTTGTAAAAAAAAAGGGTTCCAACCTGATTTTCAGAAAATCGGGCTCCCACCTAGCAAAGGTTTTGCGGGAACCAAGCTCTTACCGGCCATGCCGGGAGCGGATGTCTCGAGCCTCGTGCGGGGAAAGGAATGCAAGGGGGCTGGAGGTAGTAGGTGTAAATTAGGAACGGATTCCCGTCTCCCCTTACACACTTTCGCCTTATTCGCACGAGAGACGTTATTTTAAAGCACATTTTCGAGCACCTTTTATTTCAAAACATGATACAGGAGTCCATGACAGGTAGAGAGTCCACAACACCACACAATTCAAGGGACCTAAGATCACTAATTCATACAATCAACCAACACAATATGAAGAAGAGAGGAGACTTCTTAAATGCATCAACATCCTCCATATTGCTACACTACCTCCCTAGGTTGCACATTACTATAGAGACTGTCAATTCAAAGCATACTAAGCAGGAAATTTGCATGGTACACGTACTTGGAGCCCTCAAATCGAAATTTGGACAGTGGAGTAGGCTCCAAGCACACAAATAGATCTAAGCACTCAAATAGAAACATCCCCCACACTTAAGTTTGACATTGCCCTCAATGGAGAAGAGGGAAGGAAAGGGGAACAATGTTACCGGTATGCGCAGACTGCAGTGAGACTAGAAGGTGGACCAGTCGGAGTGAAGCGGACTCGAATGGGACCAGTCGGTGCAAAGGTACGACTAAAGAAGACACAATCACTCAAGCACAGATACTTTAGGTCAAGTGTCACCCAATAGTACATCATCCAAAAGAAAAGAAAACAAACCAAACAAAAGCCAGTTTAAACTCCGAACCAAAACAAAAGGAAACACAAACAAGCCAACGAGTATAGCCTACTCAAGCTGGTCGAAGTCAATCTGCTCCATGAGGTCATCGACCCCGTCTGGTGGTGGTGGTGGGGAGTGGTCCCACCTGGTGGTCTAGTGGTGCTCCTGTGGTGGATGACAGGACTGGAGCAGGTGCTCCTGATACTCCATCATCTGGCGGTTGCGATCCCGCTCCCACTCGATGCGAGCACTGGTGACTCCCTGCTGAGCCTCCATCCGATCGAGGCGTTCGTCCAAAACTGTCATCCAATAGTGGTATTCAGCCTGGTGGGCCGAATACTGCTGGTAGAACTGGACTTGATGGTCCATGAGCTGCTAGTTCCGGACCCCAAACTGCTGAAACTGGAGCCCTATATGGTGGAACTACTTCGTGAAGAAGTCCATCGACGGAACAGAAGGACCAGAGGAGGACTGGCCTCGCTCGGGTCTCTGTCATGGCTGCAGATCCCCTGGGGGGGGGGGGAGAAGCGGGGACTCCGGCATCTCACCATCCTAGGCCCCACCACCATCATCATCATCCTCGGCCTCATCCGCGTCGGTGTAGTCCTTGTCCTCCCCGTCCTCATCATCATCCTCATCGGGAGGCATAGAAAACCCATCCACCCAGGATCGCCCTCCAGCCGAGGCCAGTAGGAGTGCGTTGTGAAGCACCTCCCGGCTGAGGGGAGTGGAGCCGCCCTGTGCTGTGGCATCAGTAAGTCCCGCCAAGTCGATCGGGAAATGGCGAGCCAGCTTTGTGATCAGGGGACCACAAAATAGGTGGTTGGGTTTCCCGTGGCACCGAGTGAAGGTGGTGACCACGAAAGAACCCAAATGCAACATGTGATCTGCAGGGAGCCCCATCGAGTACATGGCGTAGAGCACCCGCTTCGGTATCTTCTGGGAACCAGTGGCGTTGAGGACGATCGAGCGGGTGATCAAGAGGTTGAGGATGTGCCACTCTGACCGAATGGTGGAGACGTATGTCTGGCCGGCATCGAAGAAGTCCATCTGGAAGTCAAGACGAGCTATGCGGCAGTAGAACTCGTCTTGGTTCCAGTCCTTAGGATGGGGGATCTCAATCTCGTGGCGGGAGTACGGGTGGTAGTGGATGCCCAGTGCATGGGCCAGCCCATCGATGCTCATCTCCCTCATGTGCCCGCCCAACCGGAAGGTGACACCGGTGGGGGAGTCCCGGGCCGCTTTGTGGCTGTACCGGAATATGGGGTAGAACTCCCACACCAGCTCCGTGTAAGTGGACTCCTGAATGCGCAGCAAGACCCGCTAGTAAGGGTGGCTAATGGCGCTGGAGATATCGTTCAGGCAGTGGAGCTGGTGGAAAACACCCCACTCCAAGTGGTGATGGCGCTGAAGCACCCCGCATATGACCCGACCGAACTGGTCAGCGTAGTCGGGGTGCAGGCGCAGGCCATGCACAAAAGGATGGTCAAGCAAAGAAAATACTCTTTAGGACCGCAAGTATGAGTTCATGGTCTCCCCACACTTACACTATATTTCCCAAGGAAGGGAGGAAAAGGAGGGGAGGTGAAAGAAAATTAGGAGGGGAGGGGAGATTTGAAAGTGAAGGAAATTGGGAGGAAAATGTTGTTTTATGGAGGAAAGTTGGAAGGAAAGTGTGTATTGGGAAGTGTAATGAATATGTTATTTTATTGGTTATGTAATAGTATAATAATTTGATTGTATGTTAATATTCTACTTATTAATTGTGAATTAAATTTATAATTTCTTTCTAAATCGCACCAAAGATTGTACCGGAAAAATTGGTGATAGGGTATTTTGTTCTAAAATCGTGATTTAACCACATCAATTATTTAAAATAAGACGACCTACTAATACTAGACATACATATAAAATAATCAATACGAATTCAAATAAACAAAATCTAGTAGATCTTTAGTTTAATAAAAAAGTTGTGTCATTAGTTTAATAATGGTCTAGCGGGCTCACCATAAGATATAATTAAGTGGATCTACACATTCAAACCATTAGATAAATTAATTATTCTATTCTATTGTTTATTTAAGCTTTTCCTTTATTTTTTCTTTTCTTTTCCTTATCCACCGCCCACCGGCATCACCAATTCACCACAAACTTCCTCTCTCTGTCTCCCTGCACTTTCTCTTTCTCCCTCTTCTTCGATTCATAGCGAGAGACAGAGAGCAATCTGAAGCTCTATCTCCTTTCAGTTCCGGTGAACAAATTCTCCATGCAACCGCCGAATCTATTTCTCCATCTTTGCTTTCTATCTTTGCTTCCTTATGTTCTTCATTTCTCTAGAACATAAACCCATTTCATCTCTTCCTGTGTTCTTCTTTCTCTCGATCTCCCTTCACTGACTCTTTTTTTCTCTTTTCTGGAAACTCGTCCAATTTAGAAGAAAGTAAGCAGTCCTACTTTCTTCCTCTTCTTCCTCTATAATCGGTCTAGAAAATAACTTGGATCAGCCCAATCCGACAGGGAGAGCTTCGATTGCGTAAGATGAGGCATGCATGTGTATTTTCTTTTCTTTTCTTGGTTTTATAGAGTCCCGCCCCCCCCCCCCCCCCCCCGTTTTGGAGTCTTGATTGGAAAGGAGAAAACAGAGGTGGTCGGAGATTTCCTCTCCAACGATCAATCGGTGGTTCAACACTCTTACTTGAAATATGTGATTTTTTAAGATTAATTATTCTTCTCTTTTTTTTTTTTTTTTGAATGATTCTGATTGTGTTCTTTCCTTTGTTGCGGTTGAGAAATTTCTGGGTTTTGTGATAAGAAGAAAAAAGGAGAGAGAGAGGACGGAGTTGACGGGAAAAATAAGGAAAATAAGTTACTTGCCTTTTCTCTTCGATTTGGAGGGGTGGGTCAAACAGTACTCGTTCCCTCCCCTTCCCCTCCCCTCGGTACTGTGCAACGCTTCGGAAACGGGGGAAACTTTCTTGGAACCCCCACTTCCCTCCATTTCCTTTCCTTTCCTCCGTTTTCCGTCCTTCGGGAATAGAGTGTTAAGGACCACCTAGAGTAAGCAATTAAGCACAAACGGTCGATTTGCAAGCAAAACAACCGTAACTCAAGCAGGAATCATGTAAGAAATGTCATTTTCAAGCAAATGGGCATCAAACATTCATTAGCCATTCAGAACTACGGCATCCCTCACCCTATTATAATTCAAACATGCTAGGCAATTCACAGTTCTCAGTCCTAACATCTACAGTCCGATTGTCCAAAAAAAACAAGCTGAGCAAGAAACACACCTGGAGACACGAGTAGAACCAGAGGGACGTGAGGAAGGGGTAAGGGACGCGAAAACACAGATAAACCGACCCGGGAGGGCTCGCCGGAAAGTCGCCGGAAGCTGGCCGGAAAATTCGGAGGTCGGACGAAGACGGGATCTACGAAACTTCGACGAGAAAACTTTTCTCCGACGAGAGAGCATGAGAGGAAGAGAGAGGGAAGAGAGAGGGTGTTCTGAAAAAAGTGAGAGGAGAGAGAGGGGGCCGATCGGGGGATTCGCTTTTAAAGTGAAAATACTCGGCCAAGCCTCAAAAATACCCTGTCGGGTATTTTTTGGCCGCGGTCGGGTATTTCCGCAACGCAGCGCATCCAGACAGGGGGAAAACCCGGCCGGCAAGCCAAAATCACCGGTCGGGTATTTTGGGTAAAGGTCGGGTTTTTCACGTTTTGCGCCCCCTTGGGCAGAAGGGGCCCGACCGTGATGCCAAAATACTCGGTCGGGTATTTTGAGTCACGACTGGGGATTTTCCCATTTTCGGCCAAAATGCAATTTTTCTCATTTTTCTAACTCCCCTACATGAATACACAAAAACGAGGCATACCAGACGACCTAACTTCATCACAGACATGCAACTGTCTCAAACACAACACAAAACAAAGGGACAAAGGACAGAAATGTAAACCTTGGTGGGGTTGCCTCCCCACAAGCGCTTTTTACCGTCTTTTAGCTAGACGCTTATGGCGGAACTAAAGGTCCGCTAGTTCAATTGCCAATTCCGCACGTTCGACCTGGTCTCCCAACTAGAGCTTGAGACGATGGCCATTCGCTTTAAACAGCTCAGTTTGCGGGTTGGCAATCTCGATCGTGCCATACGGGAACACCTGTGTGACCGTGAACGGTCCAGACAACCGGGAGCAGAGTTTGCCGGGAAAGAGCTTCAGGCTAGAGTTATAGAGGAGAACTCGATCGCCAACCTGGAACTCCTTCGGACCCCTCAAGCGGGCGTCGTGAAGACGCTTAGTGCGCTTGTTGTACAATTTGGTGTTTTCGTAGGCGTGGTAACGCCATTCCTCCATCTCCAGCATCTGCAATTTTCGTTCAGCACCTGCAACACTAACATCCAAGTTGAGCAGTTTAAGGGCCCAAAAGGCCTTGTGCTCTAGCTCCACGGGCAAGTGACATGCCTTTTCATAGACAAGCCGATACGGTAAAGTAACAATTGGCGTCTTCTAGGCAGTCTGGTATGCCCAGAGAGCATCATCGAGATTGGTGGACCAATCCTTGCAAGATTGATTCTAATTAAGTGAAAAAATATGAATCATATGCAATAATTTACGATGTATCCTAAGTTCAAATTACTAATATTTTGCATTTTTGCTCGAGATCGTGTTAATTTAGCAAACTCTACTGAAGTTTTACGTCATATGTTAAGAAATTTAATTTTCAGACTTGGAGTAATAAATTTTCAATGATTATAAATCAAAAATTTTAAAATGACTTCGGTATGATTGTTGATGAACTTGACTTCATATCTTAAGATGAGACACGAGATACATTAAAAAATGATACATGTGAAAGTTAGATGAATCTTTGCTAAACTGTATTTTAAACATCATGTGTTCGTCAACCACTGACCTATGAAGCAAGATTAGAGAGAAGTTAATCATCGTAAGAGGTATGATCTTTCTTAGCAAACACATGCATTTTTTTGCAATAAAACACATGCATAAATAATAATATATTTACGAAATAAAATAATTCGATACAAATTCAATGGAGCAAGAATAGATCACCTCATTGGATAAATGAAGATGATAAGTAAGAATAACTTTCTCTCACTTATAATATGTCCTTCCATCCCTTATTTTCTTTTACAATTTTTCATATTTCCCTTATTTTTTTAACATTTTACAAATCCAGGTAAAAAACAAGCATTAATTACACTTAAAAATAATTAAATTCTCTTTAATATATATGCTTATTATTGACAATAAATGTGGCAATACAAAAAATGCATATATTAGTATAAGTAATGAAATTTTTATTTCTAAACAAATACCAAACATAAATAAATGTTAGAGAATGGAGGTTCTACAAGTTGTAAAATTATACACTAACACACCATATTAAGATCAAAATCCGTATGTGAGTATCTTGGAACAAAAACATAAATGAAGTATTGGAAAATAAAAATTAATATTAAAAAAGTTAGAGATGACAAATGTAATATATGTCACTTTTCAAGTTTTCATACATTATTTATTATTGTGTACATTGATATAATAAAAAAAGGATAAAAGGGAAATGAAATATTAAATGAAGAGAGAGATAGCTCCATAAATATATCAATAACTATTTTTCTTTTTGTAAAAATATTGTCCACTTTGGCAATTTGTGAGCTCTCCAAGTGCTTAGGTGGCAAACAATTACTTTTGAATTGCCATAATATTATGTATAGATAGATAGATAGATAGATAGATAGATAGATAGATAGATAGATAGATAGATAGATTATTCTCTTAGTTTATGAAAGAAAACTTAATCCTATCATATTGATTTAGTTATATCACTTTGTGAACATCTCCACTTAATTTACAAATACCATCCTTAATATTCATCATATTCATATACCATGTTTCACTATTACTTGTAATAATCTTATTTGATGAACTAGTTCTTCAGAATTTGGCTGATGATATCTTCCAAAATTGCGGCTGCGTCATTGGAAATTCCATCAATACCCATCATCGAGTATCAGCACATTAGATCCCATGCTCTCCTTTTCAGTGATTTGGCATTCCATTCTTAGGCATCCCCTCCCCGTTAAGTATGTAGCCGAGCCCTCGAAAAAAATCACAACTAATTAATTACATAAATTATCCAATCAGAAACCGAATTTAGGCAAATCCATATTATTTAAAATTTTATAAATATATTTATTAACCTGGAGCCAACTATTTGCATAGATTCTATAACCAGTAGCAAACGAATTGCATGAAACGACGCTCCGTGCCATATGGGAACTCCACCTCGTTCATTCCTCTTAATCTCTCGATTCTCGGAACAACCTGAATGAATTATTTTAATCCAGTAATTATCAAAAGGGAAATAAAGACTTTTACTAATCATATATTGCATATGCATGTTTACTTGAATTTGTCCAGCGTGGATTCGGTCGACGGTTTGAACCTCGATGACGGGAGTTTTGCCGGTGGTGGATTTGTGGGCGAAAGGACCCTTCAGGGAGGGGCGATGAATCCCATACTTGGGCAGATCTCTGAACTCGAAACTCGCCATGGAGGCAACGATCGAGTCAACGTACTTCGGCTTCAGGTATTTCAGCATTTGCATTCCCAAATGCACAATTCCCCTCGTCGCCACATGAAACTGCATTTTGCATTAAGCGTACATAAGTATTTGTTTACGCTTCCGATGGCCGGATCGGGCATCCGGCCGCCGGCCATGTTATTGACACTATAAAGAAAACAACGACCGCTAACAAACTTTGTACCATTAGAGTATCCCATCAATGGTATTTGCTCAATTGTAAATTCCACATGACACCCAATATGCAATTGCAAAGGGGATTGCACCAATACATGTAGTGGGCAATTGCAAATATACAAGTTTGCATTAAATGAAATTTAAAATGCAAGCCACATAGGAAAAATAAAAAAATAAAAATTTTTCTCTCTCTTTATTTATTTATTTTATAATTATAAAGTCAATTAAACTCTTATATATGCAATTGCAATTGAATTGCATTGATGTAGGAGCAATGAAATAAAAAATGAATTGGATTGCATAAAGTTTGAAATAAAATTTTAAAATAATATAAAATTAGTTTTGCAATTTCATTGATGTGGCTACTCTTAGAAACCTTGAAAGATTCACCCTCCAAAGGAAGAGAAGAAGAAACGCCAATTTGGCAATTTGCATGCCCGTTCACTTGTCAAAATACCCGTTATATTCGCAAAGAAGCCACACGTAGATACTTTTTCTCTACAACCGCTCATGCTATTCCATCAAACGAACTCACCAAAGACAACAACCACCACCACCACAAAAAGCTAGAGAAGAGGAAGTGATGAAGATGCATGTCAAGCACTGGCAGGAAAGAATAGATTGAAAGCGTGATTAGATCACTCTCCTTAGAGTATTATTTGCCCCCACTACAAATTGCTGGTAGGCTCGAGCAAACCACCCACAGGAGTCCCTTCAATTCAAAGTCTGGAAGCAGCAATCTTGCAGGCTTCTTTGGTTATGAAAATAGTTAAGGTCCTTGCGTCCCAAGTTCTCGTGGGTTAATTGGTCAGGTCTGGTTTGGGGAAAGTTTTCTCTGCCAAGTAATAGTTTCCTGGCTTGGTTAGTGCACAAGAATGGGGTTGTTACTTTAGATAAGTTTCTCAAGTGGGGGAAAAGTGTGGATGGATCATGTTTGCTTTGTTCTGCTGAGGCTGAAACGCGGGAGCATTTGTTTTTTCAATGTTCCTTTTCACAATAGGTTCTGGCTAGCTGGAGTGATGCACAACAATTATGCAAACAGACATGGGAGGAAACCGTGCAGGCTATGTGACTCTTAGTAGCAAGAAGACTCTAGCAGGAAGAGTTGTTGGTCTGTTTTGGTGTGCGAGTGTGGCATATCTATGGAGGGAGCGTTGTACCAGGCTGCATAAAGGAGCTACTCGCGATGCACAAAACATTGGTCGTTTGATTGTTGTGGATCTGATGTATCTTAGTAGGAATAACAGAGTGTTGAGTAGTGACTTGAAGTTGGGTGGGTTTGATGTCAGGGTAGTGCTGTTTTTGTAGGGGGTTTTCTTGGCTTTTCGGGGAGTGGTTGTTTCTTCTTAGGGCTGCTCACTTTGAGCTTTCCTTTCGTTGTATTGGTTTCCTATATGTACCCTGCCTATAGTTTCTTGGAATGAAAGTAACCGATTCAACGAAAAAAATAGAGAAGGAAAACGGGAAGAAGAAGTAATCTCTCGTATTGAAAAGAGTTATGGCAGTCATCTATGTATACTTGTGAAAACTATAAATTACATTCCGAATTGACACATCCTTTCACAGAAAAATGTAGTTACCTTTACCAAAAGGACACATCCTTTCATAGAAAAGAGAAGTTATCTTTCTGGAAAGACACTTCCTTTCGCAATATTCAAACGTTAATTAATTAATATAAAAATTAATTAATTAAATTGCCAAAAGACTCAATTCTTATACTTTCCTTTTCCCATATCAATGTGGTATTACAACTCTATTGGCTAACTCTAACAATCCCTCAATTAGTCAACAAGAGTTGAGAATACCTGCCTCGAACAAGTAACACATACATAAAGATATCTTCTCTATTTGAACCTTTACATAGTGTAAGCAACTCAAAGTTGATAGCGAATCAGTGACGGGCTTCAACCTAGGAGTCACGATCCAAAGCTATAACCGGAGATGCAATGCACGTACTTGTCTCTTCTCTAAAACACAAACACCAACAAGGGTAGCACTATTATGGGCCATGTGCTAGTCCTGTTTCATGAACATACACAAAAGTTGACCTCTACTTTTGTTAGAGCGGCACCACTCTTAACCTTCACATAGTTGACATTCCAAATGAATTCATTAAGAGTTCTATAACCCATCTCAAGAGTTCTATAACTCACCCTTCTTTGAACTAATTAATTTACTTGTAAAATATATTAGTACCTTTGTTAGAGTAACTTGTTACTACCACATTGAACCTTTTAATTAGTGAATAACTAAAGAAAAGGTTGGGTTCCAATTACTTATAACTACACAAAAGGTTTCAATCACATCCCTTGGGATGTCCCATAGATCTTGCCTCGTGGTAATCCCTTGGTAAGAGGATCTGCCAAATCATTGCATGATCTAACATACACAATCGAAATGATTCCATTAGAAATCAAATATCTAACGTAATCATGTCTTAGGATAATATGTTTAGACTTACCATTGTAAATCTTGTTATAAGCTCTAGACAAAGTAGTCTTACTATAAAAAAAGACAGAAATTGCTGACATCAGTTGTTCTGGCCACAACTCTATATCTAACAACATGTTTTTAGCCATTCTGCGTCTTTTTCCAACCGCCGCAAGGGCTAGTAATTAAATTTCCATAGTGGAGTTTGTAATACATGTTTGTTTCTTTGAAGCCCAAGACTGTCAGAAACACATTTATTTGAGGGTTATTTATTATTTACTTATTATTCGGATATTTTATGTTAGGGCGGAAATTGTGAGAGGTTATTCGGTTAGGTTAATTACTCGAGTAGTAAACAGGAATTAGTGGGATTATATATATATATGGTGATGACTGGTGTACGTCAGACGTATACTATATGCCAGGTGATCTAGCCGTTAGATGTACTTAGATGAGCTCCGGCCGATCTTAACGGTCAATTTTTGTTTTTCATTAAATCAAACTTCGGGTTGGGGTTTAGAAAATCGGTGCCTGGGGTTTATCCATTAGAGATTAGGGTATAGTATCACACCCCAAACTCGATTTAATTCATGGTCTAGATAGAGATATCTCACTAGTAGTACCTGACGTATAGTTTACGTCTGACGTATATATATATCGTGTTATGAGGAGGATAGAGAATAGCAATAATAAGATAATTATTACCAAACCCTATCTCTCTCTCTACCCTAGCCGATTCCTCCCCCTCCCCCTTCCTTGCCGTCGGCGCCTCCCTCCCTGGGAAATCGACTTCTGCTTCTTTCTCACCCAATTCCCAATTCTCTCTCACCTAAATTCTCAATCCCTAATTCATTCGAAACCCTAAATCACGCACCTAGATCCGTAGTTCTGTCAAAGACACAAATCCACCGCATAATGTAAAAATCCACCCATTGTAGATTTATTATCACTAGCACTTGTTATCCAACTAGCATAAAAAACATCTCCCTCTCAATTTTACCACTTGCCGAACTATCATGGAATAATTTCATTTAATTTTCCATGGTTTTACTTATTAAACTTTCACAGCCACTACATTGATCTAATTGTCTACCAATGGTATCGACTAATTGAATTATCACACCACAAACAATTCAGATATTATTAGAAATATCATCTAGTTACTTAACAAACGAATTGGTCAATGTTACTTGAGATGCCAAAAGTTATTCAGTTGCATTTCCATATTGTATTGGAAATACCATCTAATTACTTACCAATGACTTCATCAAGGTAACTTGACATACCACAAGCAATTTAAATGAATATTCTAAGTCAATGGTATAATTACTTACCAATGGTATACACTTCATAAGTATACTACAAGTAATTCAGACTTTAAGTTCAATAAGACATCTCAATTAAGCTCATGCCAAAAAAAATTCCAATGGTATATGTCTACATATACCATAAGCAATTCCGACCAATAGCTTCACTGATAAGCCTCAACTCTCGAGGCTAAGGAATCAGCGTGCCAAAACCTCAACCCTTAGAACGTGTAGAATTGAAAATCGGAATTGAAAAGGAAGAACAGGGGAAGATCGAGTTGGAAGGTGCAACTTCAACACCATGTGGCATGAAGTACCTCCCTCGAATCGGCACCATCTTTCTGGAGTGAAGCTTCAAAGTAGCTATGTTGCTCACCGTTTGACACTTAGGCAATTCCTGCCATTTTCCCAGTGTTGAGATACCATCTTGTCGAGCCTTGAAACTGTACTCCCAGGCTTCCCTTCGAGCTGCTAGCCACTCTAGCTTGTAGAGGAGAATACCAAGTTCAAACCCATACCCTAACCTTCCATTTCCACCATCCTAATCGGCCTTACCAAGCTTCCAAAGTACCCTAGTCGAATTCATCAAATGCCTTAGCCAAAATTCCTTCTTGTGCACAATGGTTGCGTTAGCTTGTTCAACAATGAATTCTGGCTTGGAAATGAAGTAAACCAGGGTCGTATCAGGCTCCCCCTCTTCAAGAAGCTTTGACCTCAAAGCTGGTTCTTTCTTCTTCTCAAACAATGTTATTATACCATAAACATGGAAACAACTAGGGGTGGGTATCGGTGCGGTTTGAACCGAATCGCACCGTATTGATATAAACCGCACCGTACCGCATTCAATTAGACCGCACCGCATGTTCGCCCGCAATGTTATTGGTACGGTCCAACCAAACCGCATAATTTAGCGATTTGGTGCGGTTTACACCGCATCGCATATTTGACAGCAATTCATTTATGAATTATACTTGATTAAAAACATCACTACTCATGACTACGGCCGCAAAGAATTGAACTGGACTCTGTTTCTCCCGCCACGGAAACAGAGCATTTCCTTCCCTACTGCTACTGAATTAGGGAAAGAGAGAGAGCGCCCATTTGCTTCTGCCCATCACCCGATTACTTTTGTTCCCATTTCTATCTCTCTGGATTTTTTTCTCCTTCACTCGAATAAAGTAAAAAAAATAATGATGGACCCTTGGTGGTAATGGTGGAAACATGTTACAGTGAAAAACATGAAAAGTAAACACCTTCCCCAACACTGTTCCATTTTCATTCTCTTGGATTCCACTGTAGTGCAGGTGTTTTTTTTTTTTTTAATTTCACATGAAAAGCAATGAGATGCACTAATGCATGTAAGAATGTAAAACTGGTAAAACCGAGCAGACTATTGAAACAGAGCACACTGCCCTGGAAATAAGCCATTGAACATGCGTTGGCTGCAAGCATCCTAATGAGTATCATATTGCACTCAGTTAGAGGGAAAGGGTTGGGCTTGGAAAATTTGGAATGTCCGCGGTTTGCGGTTTTGAACCGCAACCGCGCGGTTTCGGTGTAAAACGACCGCAAACCGCAAACCGCATAGTGGACCGCAAGTTTAACGGTGCGATTCGGTTTGACCGCATATGCGGTTTGGTGCGGTTCGGTGCAGTCCGACCGAAAAAATGCCCACCCCTAGAAACAACAGTATATTTCCAATCAAACGTATTGTGCAAGAAAGACATATATAGCATGCATGAATGTTGGAAACAAAGAGTTCCAACGGTTTAGAATTCGGAAATTAGACTGATCAACTAGAGATTGATCAATCTAGGGATTGGGAATTGGGTGAATTTAGGGAAGAAGGAGAGGGAAGGGGTCGGCGGCTGCTGCCTCTTGGAAAGGAAAGAGAGGACGCAGGGCGAAGAGAGAGAGAGAGAGAGAGAGAGAGAGATAGGTTTATGAATTGTATTTCTGTAATTGCCTGTCTTCTCAAACCTATGTATTACAGAATATATATTCCCTCTAATTACTTTCTACTACCTCACTAATTCGATTATCAAATAATCCCCGGCTTATTCCCAAATTCCCCAAATAGTACTAATTCGCAAAACAATGATAAATAATCCAAAACCGAAGAAATAACAAATAATTATGTTTCTAAAATCTCCGCCTCCTTGAGAACAACCTTGTCCTCAAGGTTGAAGTTAATCTTGAGCCAACATATGATCATGGACGGCTTCCTCTTCGCCCTCATCTTCCCAGCGACACACCAGGAACATTAGATTAGGCTTCCCGCACTTGTGGCCGAAAGTGAACCTCTCGTCACAATTAAAGCACTTCCCTTCTCGCCTCTTCTGCTCGATCTCTGCAGGGGACAATCTAGTAAATCCCTTGGGTAGTGCCCTCGGCCCAGATCGGATTGCCGCTGTGGCTGGCCTAGTCGCCGCGCCTCCTCCCGTGCTCGGGCCCGCCGAGACCACTGGTCCGCCACTCGGCCCACTGCCACCTCCACTAGGCTTCAGATATCGGCCTATCAATCCCCGCCAGCTCGCCAATTCCTCCTCCTTGTTACCTGCAAGACAAAAAGCAGTTCCCAGTGAATCGGGTTCAAAGACCCGAACTACTGCCGCAATCTCTGGGCGGAGTCCCGCCATGCATAGGCCTACCAACGTCTCTTCTGGGATGCCCTTGAATTGATTACCCAGTTTGAAGAACTCAGCCCTATACTCTGCTACCGTCCCTATCTGTCGCAGCTTGGCCAACTACTCCGGAGCCCATCCTTCTGATTTCCCAAACTGATACCACAGCTCCTCCTTAAACATTGGCCAAGTGATTAGCGTCTGGGCTTCCGCATATGATCGCTCCATCCACTCCCACCAATGCAGGGCATCACCCTCCAGGTAAAAGGAGGCTAACTGTGCCTTCCGTTCTTCCCTAGTGGGGTGGTTCTTAAACTACCGTTTAGCTGAGTACAACCAAAGACCAGCATCCTCACGACAATTGAATTTTGGGAACTCAATGGTTGGAGGTTTTGCCCTAAACACAAATCATCCTCAACATCAAAACCACGGGGATAACCGGCATACCTCCCATTGCCCGGGGCCCCGCCGGAATAGCTCGGCGAGAAATGCTGGTCCCCATATCGTCCCCAGTGGTCTTCTCCCTCCTCGTGGTAGCCCGCTCTCCGGTTCATCGCCCCTCTCTGCCGCAGTTGTTCGGCGTTCCACGACCCGGCCGCAATCCTCCTCGAATTTCGAGGAAGGCTAGATGGATGGTAGGGAGCGTTGTTCTCCCCGAACTGCCCCGATGGTGCTGCTGCCCCCTGTGGCCGATGTGGGTCGGTCGCCCAAACGGGTAGTTTGGTTCGGTCCGACCGGGTTGTCCTTGACCCAGGACAACTGATCGCCCGCCTCCCCCGCGCGGCCCAACTCAATTCGACTCCCCCCTGGCCAGCCGTCCACCTTGGATCGACCCACCAAACTGA